>JAZKJV010000272.1:1200000-1660875 GCA_037367405.1 Ottelia alismoides
GTGCTCCTATGCCTCCTCCTCGTCGATTGCTGCCCCATCCTCTCTAGCCCCTGTTCGTCCACCCCCTCTTCCTCCTCTCACATCTCCAAGTATCGTTCAAATATAACGGAATCAAATCAGAAAACTAGTAAGAGATCACTTCAAATTTACATTAATTATTGATCATGCAATCCCCTGTAGATTCAGTTTAAATCAACCTTCTGAAATGCAATAGAACAGACAAACGAAAAACGTCAAACTTAGATCACTCATCATATTCCAACACATATCAACAATTTTAAACACAGATGCGAGGAAAGGTTTGTTATGTGAAGAGAATGTGGAATGGAAGCTTGGAAAGGATGGCTAGCGAAGGGGGCAAGGCGTTGGAGGAGGAGGAGGAAGAGGGGTTGGAGGGGGAGGGTCGGAGGAGGAGGAAGGGTGAGGGGGAAAGAGGAGGGAGGAAGAGTGGAAGGAAGAAGAAAAAGAGAAAAAGATATTTCTACCTCATTTTTTAATCCAATTCCCCCTTGTGTCTCCAAAGTTAACTTTCACTTGGGATGTGGATGGACGACAAGAGTAGGTGGAGCATGAGGCCGGGCTGGCCCAGACCTAACCCGCTAAATCCCGGGCCCGGCCCGAACCCGATGTAAATATGTGTCGGGCTCGGGCCCCCATATTTTCCTAAATTTTATTTTGGGCCAGGCCCAACCCGAACCCGCGGGGATCCGGGTTGGCTCGACCTGGCCCGCTCCCCTCCAAGGAAGAAGAAATGGACTGCAGTATTTACCTTGCAATGTAGACCATAATAAACAATTTTTTAGTTTACTTATTGTTCTTACATGTCTTAATTTATTTTCCTCTGTATAGATTGGTCGATGATGCTCATATTTCATTGCTTGTGTGTATCTGGTGACGTTAAATATATCCTCTCAGCTTTTCCTTCGTTATACATATCCATTCTCTACTGAAATGAAACATGAAACAAAGAGTTTGAGAATGCAAATACCATTTTCTTTCGAGTTAATCATCATTCTATTCCATCAGGGTTTTATTTTCTGTTTTGCATAGTAGTAGCAGGTCCTCCTAGATTGCAATCCAAAGGATGGAATGTAGGGATCCTTTCGATATTTAGTGGGATATCCTATAGATTTAGGTTGTTTGGATCACTGCAATGTCTAGTATTGGTAGAATACTTATCCATGTAATATTATATATATATATATAGGGTGCACTTGAATTGAGGTGGCACCTTTCCTTGATTATGGAAAGGTGCCATCCTAAGCCGTTGGATGATGCGTCAACGTATGAGATTGAAACCACAAGGTGGTTTTCGTGCAAACTAACATTCCTATTATTGTGGTGGATTAAATTATTGCTAATTTGGTAAATTACACGTCATCGATCATTCTATATTTAGGTATATATCGAGTGATGTACGGAATTTTCCAGAAATATCGGATGAAATAAATTTCAATATTTTGAAATAACCGTTTACAATTTACAAATGCTTAAGATATTTTACAATTCTGTGTTATAAATTACAAACGTGTAACCACTGATATTCGCAAAAAAGTCCAAATCTGACGAAAATTTGTATTTTTTGTGTAGATGTGTTTCCTAAAATATAATGTGCTTTTATTATGTGCTAATAAATTGATATACACGTGGGAAAACTCCTAAAATGATGGGATTTTGTTACAACTATATTTCCTAATATACGAAGATTTTTGTGTAGTTATATTTCCTAAAATATATGGTGATTTGATCATGTACTAATCAATTAATATACACGTGGTGAACATTCCTTTTGTAAAGTGCGTTGGATTTATTTTGAAAATAATCATCCAACATTATGTGGAAGCAATGTTTGTAAAATACAACATTTTTTTGTAAATTTCATAATCTTTTCTCTAAACTGCATTTATTTATTTTGAATTGTTTTGTAGTCTCTATTGAGAACATTCTGTTAGAGCAATGTTTGTAAATTGTGATACTTTTTCGTAAAATCCGTTTCTCTTTTGTAAAATTCATGTGATGTTTGTAAAATAGATTGGTTATTATTAATGTATAAATTATTTTATATGTCCATCCAACATGTTTCCCAATATCGTGGGTCCATCAAAATTCGTCATCCATTTTAAATTCTGTGTATATTTTGTAAAATCCGCGCTCACATTGTAAAATTTATATGCTGATCTGCAAAATAAAAAGGGAATCAGTAACATAAACGTAAAACTTTTTGAAAAAATGTAACATAAATATTCAGATTGGTCCAAAAAATGTATATATCAGGAACGAGTATAACAGAAATGAAAGAATTAAAGTAGCACAAACGAAACTAAAAATAACATATTTTTTAAATGCAATACATATCTAGATATCAAATCATAAACGAAACGGAAGAATGCATTTATCTGATTTTGAGATCTGCATTGATTCATTAATATCTAAACACAAATACATTACGCGACATATAACGAATGACAAAAACGAATCAGATCAACTAAAATGAATCAGGATTGATTCAGAATCATTTTTAATAAAAAAACATGATAGAAACAAAACAATATGAATGATTTCGTAAAAAATGACATGTACCTCTATCATCATGATACACCGTATCTTCTCCATGCACATCTGGCACCACTACGTCGAAGGGAGGACGGAGAACTAGAGGGGGAGCGATCCCCCATCGAATTATGATTTGAAGATTTTGAGTAATTGAGAACCTCGATTATTATGGATGCTATATTTAGAAAATAAATTCGAGTAATTAATGATCAACGAGATAATGACACGAGTAAATAGAATATTTAATTTTATTTCTAAAAATAGCGATTTGGAGGTTATTTGGATGGTGGTTTTGGGTTTAATGTGGTGGTTTTATTTATAGCCGTAGATCAGGATCTAACGGTTTTTATGGATTGTCATACCATGATCGTGGTGAGGTGCCACCTTAATTCAAGTTTTCCCTATATATATATATATATATAGAGAGAGAGAGAGAGAGAGAGAGAGAGGGCTTATCCACTGCGCACAGGGCTCATTAGCGTTTCAATGAGCACTCATTTTAGGCCTTACACGTGTATTAACAATAACTATATTTCTAATTATAGGTTACGACGTGTTTAAAGAAATCCTATATTTCCTATTATACAACGTCCTTAAAAATTGGAAGACGGTTTTGGAAAGAATCGATTCAAATAAATGATTCCACGCGGATGATTAAGGATCCAAACGCTATTACTGACCATAACTTACTGACCATGACTTACTGACCATAACTTTGTTATTACTGATCTCATAGTAGCTATTACTGACCATTGGTTATGGTTTTACTGACATCACAACAAGCACTTACTTGAGCAATGCCCATGACTTACTGACGACAACTTTGTTATTACTGATCTCATAGTAGCTATTACTGACCATTGGATATGCCCATGACTTACTTGAGCAATGCCCATGACTTACTGACCATAACTTTGTTATTACTGATCTCATAGTAGCTATTACTGACCATTGGTTATGTAAATTACTGACCGTTGTTTGGATATTACTGATCTCACAACAACCATTTACGTGACTATTGTGTCGAAATTACTGAGTTCTATTCAAAGTAGTAATACATATAGAAATTACTGACCATTGGTTATGGTTTTACTGACATCACAACGAGCACTTACTTGTCCATTGTGTATATATTACTGAATTCTGCAACATGTAATACAATGAATGTAAATTACTGACCGTTGTTTTGGATGTTACTGATCTCGCAACAATCATTTACTTGACTATTATATATATATTACTGACATGAGCATTTTGATCTCGATTTTCTGTAATAAATCATCTATTCGATTGTTTTCTTTCCAAAACGATCTTCCTATTTTATAGGACGAGATATAATTGGAATAACACTTACTGTTAAATCGCTTTGCATATTAATCTCCTTCCAAAAACAACATCCTTCGAAATAGGTAACCACTCAAATGAGAATACACGTGTATGGCCAATAAATGGTGCGCACCAAAACGCTAATGCGCCCTGTGCGCATTGGATAAAAATCCTATATATATATATATATATATATATATAACAAATAGCTAATTGATGAGAATGCAAGATGGAAGTTAGATGCTTTTCATACTAATATATAAAACCTGTCCATTTGGATACGTAAGAAGATTAATGGTCGAATTTATAGGAAAATTAATAAACTAAAATATGATAAAATCGAATGTCAGATACGTGAGATTCAAAAAATCAGATCCATTTCAGGAAAAAAAAACGGCAACACAGAATAACTTTACGTTAACATAGCCCTCAACAATACCTTCGAGCGAGCCGAACCCGGCCCGAACCTAGGCCCAAATCCGCGGGCATTGGGCCAGGCCCGGGTCACCAATTTATACAAAAACCCGGGCCTCGACTCGACCCACGATATGAGGAAAATTAGTGGGCCCGGGTCGGGCTTTTCCTTGTTGGGTCGGGTCGAGCCCAATGCTCCACCCTACCCAAGAGGCACAAGTGATCATTGTGGAATAAGTCATGAGCACAATTGATCTTCCAAAAAAAGAAGAGATATAACTGTAATATCTCTGAGGGGCACAATTATAAAAAACCTTGCAATTACCACAACCCCTATAAACTTGTTTCATTTAACACTATAGCTTCTGCCGTTGATTTGACTCTTCTTGAGTCAATTTGGTTGAGTTAATAATGAGCTAATCAAACCACACCAAAAGGATGGATTCTCCCATCTCTCTCCTCCCCCCTTCTCCCTCTTCCTCTTCCCCTCCTAGACAAGAAACCAATCACAATTGTGTCCTCTTCTCAGCCACCAACTTTGATGGCTTTTTGATTAGTAGATTAAAATGATCTTATGGTTTCTAATGGTAGGGATGCAAACAGACGGATATTGGGACTAGCATATCTTATTTATTTTTAAATATGAATATAGATGCATGCACAAATATTAACAACTGCGAATCTATGTTACTATATCTTTAAAAAATTGATGTGAATATAAAATGAATTTTGACGGTATACGAATAATACGAGAAATATTCTACATAATAGTTTAAATATACATGTATTGAATAGCAGCAGCACATTATATAAAGATATTCAATATGCTTATATCAGAATTATTTCAAATATAGTGAAATAAGGTATAAAATTACATGAGAAAAGGGATCCTACTCCATGGAGTAGGTAACTTACCTACTCCACTTTCTTTTTTTCAATTTTTTAAATTTTTTTGAAAAATGCTTCGATGGATTTTCATAACTATATCCCTCTAATATGTCATTCAAATTTCGTCAAAAAAAGAGACTCCTACGGCCTCCATCCAGACAATCATTTTTTAACGGTCACAGATTTGCTGTATTTTTCATGTTCTGGATGGAGGCCGTATGAGTCTTTATTTCTGACTAAATTTGAATGACATATTAGAGGGATATAGTTATGAAAATCCATGAACGTATTTTTCAAAAAAATAATAAAAAAATTAGAAAAAAAGAAAGTGGAGTAGGTAAGTTACCTACTCCATGGAGTAGGATCCATTTCCTCAAATTATATTATAGTATAGTTAAAAATACAATTATATTTATATATGAAAATGGATATGAGGATACGGATACAACGGATATAGATGTATGCGTCTATAAGATATTCATATATCTATCCATTTTAAAAGTTAAAATCTGTATAAAACGAATATGATGTTAAATCGGATACAGATATATCCAAATCCCTTTGCAACCCTAGACGAGTGTGTCTTTCAAAGTTCACTGGTCGGTCGGTCCATCCAATCCTATATAGACTAGTTGTTTAATTTATTTATTATCTTTTTACCTTTGAAACAATTAAATCATCTGAATTCTAGCCAATTCCTGATACATGTTGATTCGGTCGGTTTAGTCCAATTTTTAAAATTTTAATTTAAAATATTGTAAATGAACGGATATAGATACGAAACAGATTATAAATCATCTAGTTCCCCATCAGTTTTTAAAATATCGCATTGATATATATATATATATATATATATATATATATATATATATATATATATATATAGGGTAAAATGGGGCTGCCTCCAAGGAGTAGCCAACTTGGCTACTCCCACCCCTATTTTTCCCTCATTTTTTTATTTTTCTGGAAAATAAAAATTTGTATATTCATCATTATATCCCTCTCACATTCTATTAAAATTTCGTCAGAAACAGAGACTCCTAAGTCCTCCATCCAGACGTCATTTTTTTAACGGTCGCAGGATTTTTTAAATCGACCAAGTTTGGATGGAGGCCGTAGGAGTCTCTGTTTCTGACGAAATTTTAATAGAATGTGAGAGGGATATAATGATGAATATACAAATTTTTATTTTTCAAAAAAATAAAAAAACGAGGGAAAAATAGGGGTGGGAGTAGCCAAGTTGGCTACTCCCTGGGGGCAGCCCCATTTACCTCATATATATATAGGGTCATATGTGGCTGCCCCCTAGGGGCAGCCAACATGGCTGCCCCCGCCTTATTTGGGCGAATTTTTTTATTTTTTTTGAAAAATAACACCATTTACATTCATCCCTATATCCCTCCTATATACCATTCGAATTTCGTCAGAAACAGAGACTCCTACGGCCTTCATCCGGACAGTAATTTTTTAACGGTAACAGGATTTTTTTAAATCGATACCATCGAGATGGAGGCTGTAGGAGTCTCTGTTTCTGACGAAATTCGAATGGCATGTAGGAGGGATATATGGATGAATATACATGGTTTTATTTTTCAAAAAAAATAAAAAAAATGCCGAAAAATGGGGCGGTAAACCATTTTTTCCATATATATATATATAGGGAAAAAGGAGTATGCTCCCTAGTTGTAGATATCTTATATGCTCCCACCCATTTTCTCCTGTATTTTTTTTATTTTTCTAAAATGAAACATATTGGAATTTAGATCACAATATGTCACCATAGTGTCATTAAAAATTTAACTTAATTCGAACTTCTATCCCTCCATCAAGACTATCAAATTTTAACGGTCTCAAAATTGCTGAAAATGATCCCCTCCAGATGGAGGGCATAGGAGTCTCTGTTTCTGACGAAATTGGAATGACAGGGATATAGTGATGATAATACATATTTTTATTTTCTAAAAAAATAAAAAAATATGGAAAAAATAGAGGTGGCAGTAGCCCGTTGGCTACTCCTAGGGAATAACCTCATTTAACTCATATATATAGAGGAGGGGTTGATCCTGTGAGAGCCAAAAACTGTGAGAGCATGAGAGGAATGATTCTGGACCACTAGATTCTGTCATCTCTCTCCTCATTGATTACTCCTCATTGATTGCATGAGAAAAGAGAAGAGCATAATCTAGTAGTCCAGATTTCACTGCTCTCATGCTCTCACAGATTTTGGCTCTCACGGGATTATCCTTATATATATACATATAAAGGGTTGATCATGTAAGATCCAAAAACTGTGAGAGCATGAGAGGAGTGATTCTGGACTACTCGATTCTGTCATCTCTCTCCTCATTGATTGCAAGAGGAGAGAGAAGAGCAGAATCTAGTGGTCCATATTCACTTCTCTCATGCTCTCATAGTTTTTGGCTCTCACATGTTCAACCTGCTCTATATATTTATAGGACTGATCATGTGACAGCAAAAAACTGTGAGAGCATGAGAGCAGTGTCTGGACAACTAGATTCTGCTAATCTATCTCCTCATCGAATCAATCAGGAGAGAGATTACAGAAACTAATGGTCCAGACTCACTGCTCCCATGCTCTCATATTTTTTAGCTCTCACATGATATATATATATATATATATATATCGGAGCATTTTAATTGAGGTGGGGTCCCACCACTTTTGTGGTGGGCCATCAATTGGATCCATTAGATGTCAATCTGACGGTTATATCAAAAATCTTATCAAAAAAGGTATTTTTGTCATCCGATTTCACTAAATCCAATTTAATTTAATGGTAACAAATTATTATTTTACTATCATCAAAATTTGGTATCATCGTTAATTTAGACATTTATTAATTTCCATTAACGTTCTGAGCAAACTGGATATTTTTGCATATTATTGTAAATTCAAACATGATATGTGTATAATTTATGTTTCGATTTACGAGTTGATTATAACATTTATTTACATTACCATTCAATAGTTCTGAAGTAAAATGAGTCCTTTCCTTTGTAATTTTGCAATTTCTAGTGTAAAAAATGAAGTCATAATTGTAATATATCATTTACTTTAAATGATATTTGTCCCTTTATAAAAATTATTTGCGTAATTTTAATATGTGTAGATCTTCGTAAATTTTTCATGTCCTTTTATAAAATTCAAACAATATTTGTAAGCTTTGTAAGTAAATGTCTTAAGCGCAAATTTTGCATGGTATTATGCAACAAAAAATGTTTTTCATACGAATCTTTGTAACTATCCCGCAGTCATTTATAATTTTTATGTATTTTTTATAAAAGTTTTTATTGTGGACTTCCGCTTGGAAGATTGTTGTGGGCATTCGTAAAGCATCTCTCACTCCCCCTTTCTCATTTGTGAAAATCACATCAAAAAGCAGTGGAGCCGACCACACTAACCACTCGTAGACTCGAGCCAGAGGTGTCCCTGCCCCCGGTCATTGATTTGCTTGATTTAGGGTAATTAGTTTGCTAAATGATTTTCTTAGGTGAAATTGGAATTGGACTTCCTATCCATCTAGCTCTTGACTGTTAGTTGGTAAACCGTTGCATAACTAACATGATAGTCGTGTTTGTAAGTCAGCTTTGTAATATTTGTGTGGAATTCTGGAATAAAAAATAAATTATTAGAAATTGATAACATGTAAAAATGATTTGTAAAAAAATCTGAGACTTGTAAAAATCATTCTAAGATGCGTAAAAAAACAGAGATTTGTAAAAATAAAACAAATTTAATCGATGGTCCCTTCGTCTCTCATATGATGTCCTCTGCCTTGGCGCCCATGATTCGCTCTCCACCTTTACCTCCAAGCATGCACACCTTCCCCCCTTCCATTTGCACGCACCACCATCTCCACATGATACCAACTCCACGCACCACACCATATCCATTCTTGACTGTTGTCTCCAAGCGTCTCAACCTGCACGCGCTGCTACTTCCACACATTGCCTTCACCACGCACCGTCGTCACCATGCACTGCCTCTGCCTCAGCATGCCACAACCTATTTGAAGCCATGCACCTCCGAAGCCTTCTATGCCAGCACGCATCATCCTTAACTCCGCGCACTTCTTTCGATATGCATCATCATCGTCATACACCTTCGAAGCCTCCACTTGCGGATGCCCGATCCCTCTCCACACGGTGCTGTCATCCTATTTCCTGCACAAATATGAATTAGGTTTTGAAAATATAGAATGCAATGGAGTTAATGTGGGTTGTCTCATTCTATATTTAGAATGTGACAAAAACAATAAAATAGGTTTTCATGTGTTTAAAAAATATCGTTAATCTTTGTTTGTGTGTGTGTGGGGTGCTCCCTTGGTGTAGCTAACTTACATGCTCCCACCCCTTTTCTCCTATATTTTTTTATTTTTCTGAAATGAAATCTATTGGAATTTAGATAACAATATGTCATCATAGTGTCCTTAAAAATTCGACTTAATTTGAGACTTCTGTCCCCTTCATCAATACTATCAAATTTTAAGGGTCTCAGAATTGATGAAATTGACCTCCTTCAGATGGAGGTAGGGCTGGCTATTGAGTCACGGCTCGTTGAGGTAGGCTCGAGCTCAGCTCGATAAGGGCTCGTGAGCTCGGCTCATTAAGCTATTGAGCCGAGCCTGAGTCATATTTTTGGGCTCGATAGCTTATCGAGCCGAGCCCGAGCCGACCCCTGCTCAGCTCGATAACTCAATAACGGGCTCGATAAGGAATATATATATATATATTTGTGAAACTACAATGATTTTTATTTGTATTTATTTTGCAACATTGTTAATGGTGGATTATGTGTTTATGTTGTTTATGTAAAACAACAATGTTGAGTGGAATATATTGTAGACTTAGATTTTCTACCTTTTATCTATGTTAATCTAGGTTATAGTTAGATATTTAGTATTTTTTCTTTTTTATTAACAAGCAGAATGTTACAATATATAATATAATTTAATCTTAAACGCAACTCGGATGGTGGCCTATTGGTAAGGTGGATGTTCTTTAAAAAGGAGGTTACAGGTTCGAGCTCAGGCAAAACACTTTTTCACCAAAAAAATACCTATTTCCTTAACGAGCCTGAATGGGATCGAGCCCAGACCAGGCTCAATAACAGGATCGGACTCAATAAACAGTTCGGCTCAAGACTTATCGAACCCGAGCTCGAGCCCAGCATTGGCTCGGTTCGTAGGCTCGATAGCCAGCCCTACATGTGGCTGGTCGACCCGATAGTTAAGCTGCCACGTGACGACACTAGGGAATTCACTAAGTAAAAAATAATGAAAATTAAGAAGAATATAACAAATAAACTCAAAATAAAATGGTCAAAGTGAAAGTGGTAGATAGAAACGAGATCTACTGTAGTCATGAAAAATTTTTAAGTCAAAAGAGGTGGGCTGCCCGTTGGGGCAGCCAACATGGCTGCTCCGCCCCTTTATTTCAGCGTTTTTTACTTTTTTTCCGAAAAATATCGCCATGTATATTCATCCCTATATCCCTCCTATATGTCATTCGAATTTCGTCAGAAACAGAGACTCTTACGGCCTCCATCGAGAAGGTGTCGATTTAAAAAATCATGTTACCATTAAAAAATGACTGTCTGGATGAAGGCCGTAAGAGTCTCTGTTTCTGACAAAATTCGAATGGCATATAGGAGGTATATAGGGATGAATATACATGGTGATATTTTTTGAAAAAAATAAAAAAAAACACTGAAAATGGCGCGTGCGCAGCCATGTGGGGCAGCCCCATTAACCCCTCTCTCTCTCTCTCTATATATATATATATATAAGTATCCTATAAGAGCCAAAACCTGTGAGAGCATGAGAGCGTTGATTCTGGATCACATTATTCTGTTTTCTCTCTCCTAGTCTTCTCTCTCCTGGTAGCATCATGTGGTCTAGATCAATACTCCCATGCTCTCACAGGTTTTGGCTCTCATAGGAGCACTCCTATATATATTGGGAAAACTTTAGATAATACGGTTCTTTCCTGGATGCATGGAAAGCCAACCATCTTATCCATTTGTAATCAATCCATTGATTGTCATTAATGACCCGTTATCAACATTTTTTTAATGTTCAAAACCCATTATACTCATTTTGGCATATACTATATTTAGAATGCAATAATATCTCCTAAATTATCTCTCGTCTCTCTCTCTATCTATCTATCTTCCGTCTCTCTCTCTCTCCTCTCTCTCTCTCTCTCGACGACGGCTGCACGTAGGGTGACGTGGAGGTAGTGATGGCGCGCAGGTCTGGTCTGACGGTCGACGGCGGAAGAGGTTGTGCCGGGTGTATTAGGGTCCTCGTGCGGACAGGTGCTCCTACGAGCGGATCTGCATGGCCGCTGCGGCGTGCAGAGGTCGGCCCGAGGTGGGAGAATGCTGGTGGCGCGAAGTGAACACGCAGTGTCGGCTGCTGAAGGAGCTAGTGGGGACGAGGCTCCTACCGTTCAAGGAGGAGAAGGTGCAGTGAAGGTGGATCAGCGGATAGGTGGATGTTCTCCAAATGGTCGGCTGCGGCGAGGAAAGGACATAGATCGTTTTTACACCGAGGAGAGTGAGCGTAGAGGTGGTGGGTCGTGGAGGAGAAGGGCGAAGGAGGTGCAGGTGGAGGGGGATGCATGTGAGGAAATACATGATTAGTTTTTACAATCTGAGATCATTTTTTACAATCTCGGATCCTTTTTTACAATATGAGATCTTGTTTTACAATATATATATATATATATATGAAAAAATGGGGATGTCCTTTGCGGACAGCCAACATGGTTGCCCCGCCCCTTTTTTCCTTATTTTTTTCAAAAATTCCACCATGTATATTCATCTACATATTCCTCCTACATGTCATTCGAACTTCATGAGAAACAGAGACCCCTATGACCTCCATCTAGAACAGGTAATTTTAATGGGCCTGAAATTTATTGTAATTGACCTGTTCTAGAGGGAGGGCATATGAGTCTCTGTTTTTGATGAAATTCGAATGACATATTGGAGGGATATATAGATGAATATATATGATGAAATTTAAAAAAAAATAAAAAAAACACTGAAAAAAATACGGCAGGGCAGCCATGTGGGCTACCCCAAGGGGCAACCCCATCAGACCCATATATATATATATATAATATTTTAAATGTATTTTTAGGTTTGAAAAATGCTTTTTACACCTGTATTTTTCCCCTTTTTATCTTAATAGTATATACATATTGTAATTTAGTATAATGATTCTATATTATTTACATGTTATCTATTTTTTAATAAATAAGGAAAATAAAAATTAAAATAGAGAAAGATGATATAATATATAGGTGAAGATAGCTATTTCTTTTGTAGTTTTTCTTACTCTTCTGAAATTTTATAGATTTTAATTTAATTGCAGCTAGTTATATTTCAAATTGAAGAAATAAAAAAAATAATTAAACCAAAAAGAGATAATTATGTAATGAAATGATAGTTCAAGAATATGTTAATGTACAATATACAATATGGTCAAAAAAATCCCAATTTTACATATCAACACCGCCTCTTTGAATTAGTATTGGTTTGTAGATAATTGAGAGCAAAGTATTTCAAAGGTGAGTAGAGTGCCTTATGCGTATCTATAATGTAGAGAACCAGCCTTTTTTAGATCTGCTCAAATTAGTATTCGGGTTTATTTGAAATATATATATATATACACACACATTAGTAATTATATAAAGTGATATACATATATGTATCCATTTAAAATAGATACTGATATAGATATCAAATTCCCGAACATTAAAACAGAATCAACGCAAAGTAGTATCCTTATTAGTTGTACATATTTGCAGTTAGGCTTGAGATACAAAGCTCATGAGATGCAACCTACATTGATATCTTTTTGTAAGATTTGGTATCAAGCAACTAATCCCAAACATAAAAAGATCATCAAAACACACAATAAAATCAACGCAAAGTAGTATCCTTATTATTTCTAATCTATAAAGGATCTCATAATGAATACGAATGGATCTGTATCCGGCCGCCTCTGCGGGCCCCTCCCGTGTCGCCTCATCGACCTGCGCCCTCCTCCGATGTCTCCTCGGCTCGCGCCGCACCGTCCTCCGACACAGCACCCTCCTCGCCCCGTCTCCTCTGCCCGTACCCTCCCCAGTGTAGCCTCCGCGTCCCAGTCGTCGGATGTCCATCTGACACGTGTCACACATCGAAGCCATTATAGCAGTATGTTGTAATGGATGCTCAAGCCCGTCTAAAAAATTCGAGCCTTGGGCCGGGCCTCGACCCGTAATTTTTTTTGTGGTCCGGCCCAAACCCAGGCCCGGCCCAATTCCTTTGGGTTGGGCTTGGGCCGGGCCGGTCCATCCTCAATTGTGGCATGCTTCTCTTCTATTGCTCTTGTTGTTGATGTGTATTTTCTGGTTATTCCTATTCAAGCAATAGATAAATCCTCGGTTATTCATCAATTGAAGCTCCTCCAAAACATCATCAAGCAATACAAACACATGAATTGGAGAGTCCAATCGGACTAAAAGAGGGGAGGGGAGGCGTGAATGGTCTATGTAAAGCCTGAGCTTAAGACCCGTCCATTATTTTGGGATGGGTATTGGGCTACATATCGGGCCACCATTCGGGCCTTATGTCGGGATCCCAAATGGGTCGGGCCTTGGACCGGGTCGGGTTGGACCGAGCCAAGCTCAAGCCCGGCCTAAAGAAATTTTGGGGCGAACATTTAGGCCCAAACCCGACCCAATATTCTTTTGAGCTTGGGCTGGACCGGTTTTTTTTGGGCCGGGCTGAGCTGGGCCGGCTCAGCCCAATGCCCATCCCTACCCGAAAGGTAGCTAAAGGACGATCTTCCACTTTTGCCAAATTGTTTATCTTTGCCCTCGTGTATATACTTACAATTATACCATCCATCTAAGGCCGTCGTCAAATATATATATTTATATATCCCGAAAAGGCGCCCTTTCGTTGTGAAGATTGACAAGAATCTTTTGCTCTTGGAAGATACATGAGGCTAAAGCTGCAACTTGAACATTTACACCGGTGCTTGCAGGTCCCCTTTCTTCTACAGATGCACTCCCCCTAGACCTGTATCGATCCAAATACTTAATTTTTTTTAATTGTACAGATTACATCTGGAAGCATTCTAGACAATGCCTCATCTGTGGAAAAAAAGAGTGGAAGTAGAGACTGATGTAATCCCTATCCATTTGGAAGCCTAATTGGGATTGTTTGATAGTAAATGAAATGACGTGTATCTATCTAGTTCTACAGTTCATACAGAAGACCGGTGCGTCCATGCTGAGGGGGCGAGGTCTTATCTGGTGCTTGGCACTTGGAGTGCCCTTTCGGACCAGAGAAGCGACCCAACATGACCCATTTGAGGCAACCACTTTACTTCTCCCTCACCTTTTATATCTGCTGCATCGAGATCGCCAGTCATCAAACTCTACCCACAGGTTCCATTCAATTTCCGGCAAACACAAGAGCAGAAAGATGTATGGCTGTGCTTGTAGACACGGTAGTCCTCCACGAGGTATACAAAATTTATTATTACCTAATATATCCATAATAGTCCTTTTTAGATGATGGCACTCGTGCAGCTCCAGGATGCTTGGAAACCAACAGTAAAAAGCTTCGCAAGAAGAAGACCGGTGGAATGACAAAGCCCTTCAAGTACGTGTACAGGGGAATCCGGCGCAGGGCGATGGGGAGGTGGGCGGCCGAGATAAGGGATCCCAAGAAGGGTGGGAGGGTGTGGCTGGGGACTTTCGGGTCCCCTGAGGAGGCCGCCAGAGCCTATGACGCCGCGGCCGTAAGAATCCGCGGCGACAAAGCCAAGCTCAACTTTCCCGAGGACAAGAGTGCTGGAACTAGCCTGGAAGCTAGTAATTGCCGTCGGAAAACGATGATGCATGATGCAGAACCATCCATGGATGATTTAGATTCGAGTGCGATGCGCCGCGATCCAAGAGAGTGTGATTGGATGGAGTTGTATGTGGATGAGTTCGGAGGGGACTGTTGGCAGTTGCATGACCTGTGGGACGCTCCGTTCCTCGTGCATCTCTCGCGCTAGAACTGGTTTGGTTGCGATTCCTGTGTTTTGATCTCTGCATTGCTTACCTTGTTCGCTTTGGTTCTGTTTTCACAAGGAAGGCTTGTTTTTTTTAGAGGTGTTGAGCCTTCAGGATGTCTATGCCAGAGAGGATCCTCTGTTTGTGCCTCAACACTACCCTCCCTGCCTTTTGTTTATGCTGCACATCACAGGTGTTGGATATTAATCACAATGTACATAGTTCCTCAGAATTTTTGGTTACTTCGCATTCTTAATACAATTATTACAAACAATTATATTTCTCACTAGAGAACTGCATTCAGTATCCTTCGTAGCATCTTATAGCTTAAATAACATATGATTTCTGTCTCTTTTCTGGCGGGAGCGCCTGCTTTTTAAAAAAAGCTTTACCTGATTTTTAAATCATTTCCTGAATAAGAAGTTCCCACGTTCTATGTACTTCCAGGCGAGCAGGACTGCTGTAAAACCATAGGTCATCCGAACAGCTCGATCTTGATCAAGAAGTTCGTACGATTTCGATGTTTTTGTGAGCCCTTACCATGAGAACTCGTGCGAACCGCTCGATCAAGATCGAGGGGTTTAAGCGGTGCAGTCTCTGCCGTACAACAGAGGGTCTGTTCTCGTATCCATAAGTCCGAGATTTTAAAAATCGGACCGAACATTGAACCGGCCAGTCTTCGGTTTGGTCCAACCAGGTTGAACCGTCGGTCCAAACCGGCCGGACCGGTGACGGCATCAACATGACGTCATCATTCTTGTCGACTTGGAAAAAATCGGATCGGGCTTAATTTACTGGTCAGACCGGTCGAACCAATTTTCTGAACCAATAAAACCGGATACATATATGTAGGTATGTATTTATATATTACTAAAATAATCATTAGAAAATTCAAATCATTAAATAGAATAACATGATTGCCTATTTCGAATAAAACTCTACAAAATTAGTCGTATTTTCTAGAATTATATATGAATATAATATTGGAGGGCTTATCCAATGCGCACAGGGCCCATTTGTGTTGTGGTGAGCACCAAACGTGGGCTCGCCACGTGTACATGTTGGTTTCATTTGGTAGGTGACGGTATTAGTAACAACTATATTTCTAATTATAGGCTACCACGTATTTAACAATGACTATATTTCCAATTATACATTGTCCTTAAAAAAAGGGATGACGATTTTGGAAAGAAAAGATTCAAATAAATGATTTCGTGCAGATTATTATGATCCAAACGACTGGATAATAACAAATATACTTTGGTCAAGTAAATGCTTGTTATGAGATCAGTAATATGAAGACAATGATCAGTAATTTTCATCCAAATAGTTAATATGTGCAGAACTTAGTAATTCGTATACAATGGACAAGTAAATGTGTGTTGCGAGATCAGTAATAACATAACAAAGGATTGGTAATACCATTGTATATGTAATGCGTATTGCATTCATTTCTGTAATATTTTTCCTTTTTCGTCAACGAAGCATTCTATTTAATTCACAAATTCGATTTTCCTTATGTGTATGTATTTAATAACTTCCTTTTCAAAGTACTATTTCCATATTAATCGTATAGAAGGTGAATATGTTAATGATTATATGTTACTTTCTTACTTGAGCAATGTCCGTGACTTACAATGGACAGAAATCAGTAATTCATTCATGTTACTCAAGTAATACATATTACGTTCTCAAGTAATTATTATTGTGAGATCAGTAATTACTTGTTATTATTACATGTTACTGATTCTTCTATATATCTTACTTGTATTCCTTACTTACTTATGTAGCTTATTAAATTACTTGTAATACGTCAAGTGTTACTGAAAGCCACACATAAATTACTTAATTGTTGTTATATGGTAAACATTCAAATTTCAACTGTTGTCTTCTAGTCCATTTAGATGGTGTTGTTTTGCTCCCGCTCCTCGGCATAACAACAGCTTCTTCAAAAATCCAAATTGTTGCATTGTTCTGCAAGAAACAATAAGTTAATTGATCATTTAAAAATTAAAATATCAGGAAATTGGAAAAGAATAGACATTACTTACAAATTTTTCAATAACGTTTCAGGAAGTTACTTGCTTCAGTACTATTTTATATCCGTGAATAGTAAGAATTGTATAAAGAATAGTAACGCAGTAATATACTTGCTTCAGTAAGAATCATTCAATGACAAGTAACTTATAATGAATTGTTAGTAACATTTGTTATATGATAAGTAATATAATATAGTTACTGACAACCAGTAATGAAGTTACAATGTTACCAAAGTTACTTGTTATTATTATAAAGTTACTTCTACATGCAAAAAAGTTACTGATGGATAGTGTAAATATTACTTGTTATATATGTAAGTTATTAAAATACTAGTAATGGTTTACAATGTTACCAAATCATATATTAAATGTTACTGGTCATTATCCGACAGTTACTAGTACAAGTTATATGGAATTTCTTACTAACATATATATAAAACTTACTTATACATGTAATAAAAGTTACTCAAAGCCAACAATAAAGTTACAAATTTACTGTAACTTTTTATTATATGAAATTAAAATACCTTCGATAAAAAAATCATTTAGGAATACAAATCATGTACCAAAACGAATAAAAATCGATATTATGAATACAACTTTCTCATATTTCGATCATACTTCTCGAATAAACATTGCTTACGATAAAAAATATGGAGTATTCATAAAAAAAGTTACTGAATTCATCATCCCGTCGTTTTGATCCCAAAACAAACATTGCTAAAAAATAAAATATCATTAAAACAACGAAATTATGATAGAAATAATCTATTAAATCATGAAATCGAATCACATACCTCACAACTTGCGTTGGAACAAAAGAAATGCCTTGCTTTGGAATGAAACGGTATATTTTAGCAATCAAATGCACGCGCCTTCCACTTTCCAGAAATGCAAAGCTATTTTTAGCAATGTCCTAATTTCCGGTTTTATTTTATTTCCATACGAAAATCGGTTCCTATTTTTTTGGGATGGATGGCTAGGATTGGGTGCTCATCCGAACTCAAATGGGCCCTGTGCGCATTGGATAAATTTCCTATAATATTGTAATCATTTATTTATAGTTGTTTCAAGAAAATTACTCTAAGAAAGTACTGACATAACGTATATTCCAAAAAAGAGGGACATACCTTATATCGTAGAAGTTAAGAAGGGCATACATGATAAAAAAAACCTATTATTTTATTATTTAAACCTTTATTTTTTGAAAATTACCAAACCATCAAAATTGGGTCAATTCGGGTCAACCCGGTCCGACCACCGGTCGGATCTGATTTTTTATTTTTTATTTTTTTTGAAATTAATTACAAAGAACTGGTTGAACCGATCGGATCAGGGTCGGTTCCCGGTCCAACCAGCCCAACCGGTCGGTCCGGTCTGATTTTTTAAACCCTGTCCAGAACAACAAAATACTAACACTATTTACATAAAGATATGCGATTTTTTACATCCATGACCCTCAACACTTGTATAATTATATGTTAAATCCTCCATAATTTTGAATTCCATGTATTCCATGTAGAACTTTAGATACTGACTTCATTTTAAACGTAGGCCTCTACATTAGTTTCATCCATTAATTGAATAATTCTGTGGGATTAATCTAACCAAACTTAATCGTAAGGTTGAGACTAACCCTCAAATATGGACGAAAACAGATCGGGTATGGATCATATGACTATTTTCATATCCATATTCACTTCATTTATATCGAATACGAATACATATATAGATATGAGTCCGATATGAATTTAGGGAATCAAATCTTAAAAGGATCGAATATGAATTGGGATGGAATATTCATCGAATACGAATCCTGATTGAGTAAAGGGTGAATATGAATATCAATCGACTTAAGATATGATACAAATGCAATCAAATAAGGATAAATTATGAATTCGAACGGAATAATTAGTAGCTAGAATGAAGTGATTTAAAAAAGATATCATTGCAATACACCCACACACACCATAATAAAGTCATTGACGCAAAGATACGTAGTAACTATTAGATATCAAGGGGATGCCTGAACTTGGGTTTAACTTCGTTGTTTACTAAACACAAGATTATGTATATGTATGTTTTTTTGTGTTGTATTTAGATCTTAGGATCCGAATCCATATCTTTCTATTGTTACCACATCCATATCCATATTCGGAATTATGTTACAGCTGATAGCCATATTCTATCTGTATTCGAATAACAGTATCCCTAATCGGCATTTTTTTTTGAATAGGATGAGTGGATATTTAGATAAAATCATATCCATTTTTATCCCTATCCTCAAAGTTCATACCATGTTTTTTTCTCTCGCTGCTGCAACCCTGCCATCACCATCCCCATCGATGCCTCCCCCTTCCTCTTTCTCCCATTGTCCTCCTCCTTCGTCATCTGGTGCCCCTCCGTCCTCTCATGCCATCCGCCTCCACCCCGAATACCTCAGCATCCCCACTGCAATGTTGTCATCGTCCGTCCGCTCGCTGGAGGAAGGGCGACGCCGCCACATCCCTCTGCGCAAACCTCCCCTATTCACTTACACCGATGGGGAGGGCCTTCTTGCCAAGCATCCTATCGTGCTCGCACTAGGGATAGTCTCGGAGCGCTCGAGGTTTGGACAACCACCAATGCATGGACGAGCTCTCCAGGAAGAGGGTACATTAGTTTTCTATGCATTTTTTAAGATTTAAAACATTTTTTATGTACAAGTTTCATGAAGGAAATTTTTTTGATTTGACATCATTTATTGCCTTGATATAAAAGTGTAAATTTTGTACAATTCTAAAACAGTCTTGTGATGAACACATATATATTGTGAGGTTTTGTCTTATGTTCCTAGCCTTATCTCCCCCAACTTAAATCCTTGTCGACAAGTCCAATGCTTGTCCTTGTCTCAGGGTTAGGCCGGGTTTGAATCCACTATGTGCCCTCACACCTTTATGTTATCTCTTTTTTTAAATTCTTTATTATAACATTTTAGTTATAATTTATTGATAATATAATATTAATGCATAATATACAATCATGATAAAAATGGGAGTTAGTGATTATTTACATGGCTTTGCTAAGATCGGGCTAAAATGGAATAATAAAGATGATGAATTGTATATTCATTAGCTGCCAATCAGAAGGTCAACCTTCCTGTCACTAAGGGGCATGTTCTTGGTTGATTGTTAGGGTTACATGTGGAGTGAAACAGATCAAAAAACAAAAAAATGGTGGAGGTTGTTTATTTATAAACATGGAGATGGGTGACTTTGGGAGGATAGTTGCGTGCAGAGGAGAAGTGGTTGGTGGAGGCTAGGAGATGGGCATGGAAGATGGTCGTAGTGGCTGCATGATGGTGAGGAGCTCGAGGTGGAAGAAGGTAAGGAGAAGGAGTGAAATTTTGGAGAAGAAGGGGTGCTCATGACTTATGACAAAGACGAAAGCTAGAGCTGTGTAGAAGGGAGCGTTGTCCTGGAGGTTAAAACTCGAAGGCGCCCTATTATGCCACCTCAGCCCGAATAAGAAAAAACCACAAAATGTAATTATATATTCAAGCGATATTTACACCCATAACACTGAGTACTTTCGTAATTACCCCATGAACTCTCGATAATTCATAATTACACCCAAAACCCTGAATAATGCTTAACTCTTACATTACATAACCTTGTGTAATGTTCCATTTGTTTAACCATTATATTTGACAATTCCAATTTAAAAAGACAAAAATGCCCTAATTCTCAATTTTATTTGTGAATATGCCCCGTCATTATCTTCCACATTCCCACTACCACCACCAATGCTACGTGGAGAACATATAGAGTAGGGGGTGCAGATGTAGTGACCGGAGGATGGGGACGGCATGCGAGATGGCGACCGAGGATGGCTTTGACGTACGAGACGATCAGGGAGGGGGGCGATCTCTGATAAATACCCATTCATCACTCTTTATTCTTTTATTTTAGCTACAAAACCTATGCAAAACACATGTATATTCCTGTAAATAGCAATAATTACCATTCAACGTGCATTGTGTAAATATGTATATTTAGCATGTTTTTGTGCATAAATAAAAGAATAAAGAAATAAAAGAAAAATGGGAGATATTTAGAATAAATATTGAGCGACCTAATCCCAAGGGAGGGCTCAGCATGGGCCTGGCCGCAAAAGAACCCAAGTAGAGAGAGATAGGGAAGCTTATGTGTTGTACATATACCTGTAAATACATAAAAATTATTTTCCTCTTATTCAAAATAAAAATGTATGTTTATATATATATATTTGTAAATATAAAATTAAAATAAAAATGAGAAAAATAAAAGAAAATTGAAAAGAAATTAAAATCCCTTCATCATTGTACATAAACCATGTGTATAGAAATAACATATCTATTTATTTCTCCTTATAAATAAATAATTAAAATCTCATAAAAATATGTACATATTCCATATTCCATAATGTAAATAAATAAAATAAAAATCACAAAAATAAAAATAAATAAAACAAAAATCAAATTCCACATTGTATATATACCATGTACATATTTGTATATAACTGTTTATTTAACCCATGTAATTAAATTATAAAAATTAAATAAAAATACCCTATTATTTCAAATTTTATTCTATAAATAAATAAAATATAAAATTTGAATAAAATATATAAAAATAAATAATAAAAAATCAAAAATAAAAAATGCATATTGTATATACCTATATATAATAATACTATATTGTAAATACAATATTTTTATTTCAAATAAATAAATAAATATCACAAAAAATAATTTAAAAATAAAGAAATATTTTTCATGTTTTAACTTTTTCGAAATTCGGTCATTTATTATTTATTTAATTTCCAAATAATTATTGAAAGTTGAATTCCCATTGGTCCACGGGGGATTGTTGACCCCCGGTCAACTCTCCCCCACGGACCTCTTTCTTGCGGATCCTGGCGACCGACCCGATATCTCATATTTATCCTCGCATGATCCGAGCTCCATTAGCCTAAACCCCGGGTCATATTCATCCCTCCTGCATCCGAGATCCACGCCCGGGGATCTACCTAGGGATCCGAGCTCCGATCGCCCGACCCCATTCTTCTCGGACCCCTAGCTGTATATAGCTGAAGCTCCACCGCACATTTCACACCATCTTTGGCGTTACTCCATCGTTCCAGGACCTCCATCCCCATCCTCTGACTAACAGCAGTGCGAGGGTGGTGTCGAAGAGAGGAGAGGAGCCCTCTGCCACTGATCCGGCGACCTCCTTGTCGTCGTGCGCCCCCGTGAGCAGCGCTCGAGCCTCGAGCCCCGACGACCCTCAAGGCGACGACCAAGAGCTTCCTTAGCTCATCCACAGTCGACTCCTGTCATTAGGTATACCCTATCCTTCCTATCTTTCTTTAATTTCCAATTACCCCCAATTCGCTCCGTCATCATCTTTCATCGATTCCGACCACTCCGATCATCCGCTCATCCATCCGACCCGCCTATCACGCCCACGAGACCTCTCTTCACGTTCTTCGCCCATTCACCCATCTTGATTCGACCCGGAATCAAGAACTCGACCTCCCTCACCGTCGCCTCGCTGGAGGTCCTCGCCGTGCCTCATCCAGCCATCTACGCCACCTCTAACCGGGTCGAGGCAGTTTGTCCCCGACCCAGTAGTCCTCTCGTGCCATTTTGCAGGTAAAAGGAACCTCATCTGGAGGTCCAAGATTCTAGCACAGAGGCCGAGCTCCACCTTCGTCGCCGAAGCTCCTTGGAGCTTCCCGGCCTCATCGGAGGGGCTCATCAGCTGCGGAGCGCCTAAACGAAGCTATTCCACATCTCAGCAGCAGCAGACGAGGATCCCAGCACGAGTATCGAGCCGACGAACTTCGCCGGTGACCTGCTCTTGGAGCATCCGTCCTCACCGTCAGATCGAGTCCCATCACCCAGTTTCGATCTTGAGCGTCCACTTGCGAGGAGCCAGCCACCGTTAGATCTATCAGAGGCTCGATCGTGACCGTTGATCTAGTGAAGGGGTACCCTCGCCCAGCAGCCGTCAGATCTTCCACGTGGGCACCCCTCAGCCGTCCGTGTTAATAAAGGGTAAATTACCCTTAGGCCCTTCTTTCTTCTGATTTTATTAATTAGTCCTGTAAATATTAGAATTAGTTGTTTTTATTTTGAAAAAAATTCACTCTGGACCTGAATGTTTAACTTATTTGCACTTTAGTCCTCCTATATGTGGTCAACGTGCATCAACACGTGAGGTTTTGGTTAAATTGCATTTTCGATCATGTGATTTCTGTGTGTTATGGTTTGCATGTTTTGAAATAAGAATGACACATATGCCCCTCTGTGCCTGAAGCACGTGCATCACGCGTGTATTGTGGGCTTTTTGCACGAGGACCCCTGCACTTTTCTGCCATGTTATTGTTTAGCCCCCGGACTTCTTTTTATGACATTTTAGTCCCTACGCACTGTGTGCCTCTTTTTGATTTAAATAAAATATCAAACTTCACCCAAATTGCGTGAAATTTGGACATGTGGCTCCTGCCAATGTGTAAAAGTTTCCCTAATTTTTGGGTACATTTTTGAGGTACTTTTCTATTTTTAAAAATTCAAAAACCGCCATTTTGGTGTCTGTCCAGATTATAAAATCATAAAAATATTAAAACCTTTATAAAAATTCTAAAAAAATCAAGTTTGGTTTGTTTTTGTATGCTTGATTTTCTTTGAATTTTTGGCGTTTTTTGGATATAGAAAAACCATAAAAATTAGAAAACACTTAAAACTCATAAAAATTCTAGAAAATTATAGAAAATCAAAAAAATTACAAACTCTTCTTCTTAATTTTCTTTATTATTTATATTTTTCATAAAAAAATCCTCCAGGCTTTTACAAGACCATTTGATATTTTAAATTGGTCTTTGAAGCCTGTCTGGACAGTTCCTCATTGTTTCTGCCTTCTTTTATTTTTAGAAAATTCCATAAAAACTACAAAAATCTCAAAAATTAACCAAAAACAGTAAAAAACATATAAAACATAAAAATATTTTTGTTCGAATTTTTGGACCCTTTTTTATTATTTAAATAATTGTTTGAAGTGCTTGTATTTGCTTTTTCTTTATTTTCCTTATTATTAAAAATCCAAAAGATATAAAAATATTTAAAAACCACCAAAAATATTTGTTTTTTTTCTTTTATTTCTGACTACTTCGTAGGCCGCGAGGCCAACTCGTGCTCCTTGAGACCGACCATGGGTGCTATACCAGGTTAATCACATAGCAAGACCGCTATTTTAGCTTTGATCGATTTTTGTCTGTTCGATTGATGGTCTGATTTTGTTTCTTGATTGAGCTCTGAGCTTTGAGTGACTGAGGTCACAACGACCATAGTGATATCTTTACCTTAGTCTATCGGGCGGCTCATCAATCTCCAACACCATGGCCTCAATCTCCTTCCCCTTTTCCTCCCTGACCGTCTGGCGATGGTGGCCCGTATGGTGTCGACCTGCGTATGGAGTATGTTCTGGTACCTAGAGGAGGAATACATGGGAGGTGGAGGAGGTGAGATTTGGACGGAGGAAGGGGCTAGAGGAGGAATATAGGGGAGGTGGTCGGGACCCGTGGAGGGGGGAGATGTTGGTGGAGGGGAGGAGGGCGGAGGAGAGGAAGGTGGCGGCAGAGGAGTTGGAGGTTAGGGTGGGGAGGAGGTAGTCGGGGATGGTGAGGGTGAGGCGAAGGAGGAGTTAGAGGTGAGGGAAGGGAGGAGGCAAGCAGTGGGTGGAGGAAGGGGGTGCTGGAGGAGGAAGATGGGGGAGGTGGTCGGGGCATGGAGACATGTGTATGGGGATAGTTGGAGATGTTGGTGGAGAGGCGGAAGGGGAGGAGGGTCACGGAGAGGTGGCGGAGGAGGAGTTGGAGGTTAGGGAGGAGAGGAGGTGATCATGGATGGTGAGGGTAAGGCGACAGAGGAGTTGGAGGTGAGGGAGGGGTGGAGGCGAGCTGTGGGTGGAGGAAGGGGAAGGGTGCTGGAGGAGGAAGGCCGGGAAGGTGGTCGGGCCTAGATGGGGGAGGTGGTGGTGGAGGGGAGGAAAGGGAGGAGGGTGGCGGAGAGGAAGGTAGTGGCGGAGGGTCGGGGTCTGGAGGCAGGTGGGAGGGTGGGTTGGGGGGGATTTTTCTTTTTTTTTCTTTTTGGTTTAATTTCAACTGTTGGATCGACTATAAGTTAAATTAACTCAAAGTGTTATGGGTGTAGAATGGAACACTTATTCAGGGTTTTTGGTGTAATTATGAATTATCGAGGGTTCCTGGGGTAATTACGAAACTACTTAGGGTTATGAGCGTAAATATCCTTAAATTCAATAAAAACTAATAAATGATTTTATTAAATAAAAATTAAAAATGAAAAAAAAAACATTTATTATTTTTAAAACTTTTTTCTATGATTTTTATTTATTTTTACAATATTATCTCTTAGGTGTTAATTTTTACATGTATAGTCATAGGTAAATAAACATATATTCTTTGTATTTTATTTTTATTTGTAATTTTAATATTTACTAGCATATTTAAATATTTTATATATTTATAATATAATTAAATACATATTTTCATATTTTTGTTTTATTTTTTGATTTTATTTACATACATAAATAAATATGTGTATATACATTATAGGTACAATATACCTATATATTTTAATATATTATTTATTTTAATATATTTTTAATAGTTTTATTTGTTCTTATATTTTAAATATGTTTCAAATAATATATATAATTTACGAATAAACATGTTAAGAATAATAAATACATGAATATTATATACATATATATAGTACAATAGTACCCCCAGAAACCTGACTTTTGTATCTTAACTTTATTTTTGATGAAACCACTTTCATTAGATAGATAATTTAATTTGGAATACAATGGATGTGAGTTTTATGAATTTTGAGTTTATATTAAGAAGATCTTTATTTGTAAATTTCGGTTCGCAGCCTTTAAATCTGTGTGTCCCAGTTGTACTATGCATTATTTTTATTGGTAAATATTTTTGCAATTTTCTATGTATTATTATGTACAATTTTCATGTCTAAAACTTTATTATTTCAGGTGTGTAAAATTGTGTAAAAATATCTATTTTTTGGAGTATAGAATTAGGATTTTATGTTGTGTATTCGGCCCTTATCTCCCCCTACTTTATTACTTGTTGACCCAGTCAATATTGATTTGGTCGCATGATTTAGGATCATTCATTATCTTCGATACTTCATTTATTTTCCTTTTCTTTTCTTTATTTTTTATTTTAGATTTAAATAAGATTAATTACAGAGGAATAATGAATGTTAATTTGTGCAAGTTAACTGCATCTACAGGTGTTTTGATAGGTATTTATAGATAAAATAGAATAATGAATGCAGATAAATGGATATTCATCAGTTACAACCCATATATACATATATTCTCAACGTCTTTGTTATGATATATGACCCATCACGTATTCCTTGTGATAATCGCATCTACAAACTTCAGGTAGTATTTTCCTCCTATCTCTTTATATGCATAGATTCACTTCTTGAGTAACACTTTTCGCTATTAGAGGAAATCTTCATTGATACAATTTGTAACAACTATGACTTAGATCACTAGCATCGTCGAGGAAAATAAGCCCCGATAACTTTTTGGTCAAGCCAGATTGAACCCACTCGCAATCACCCTAAATGCTTAAGTCTGATTTGTCAAGTAATAATCCCCACAACCTATAGCCCACTCATACATTTTTGAGTATTCTAATTGGGACTATGTTGGGGTGTTACAACTTTTGTAAAACTAATATAATCCTACATTGGATACTGACAGACTGTGAGAATGGATTATAAGAGTGGATTGCTACTTAGCAACTTCGTCTTATACATTTTGAGGGGTTGTCAAACGATTTAGTTGGACGAGAACCCAACAAATTGTCTAGCCTAGTGTTCCTCTATATGGTCAGGATACCAAAGCATGGGCGTTACAAACTAATCGAAGTAAAGAAATAAAGTGCATACTATTGAATGGATAATTTATGTAAAGAATAAATCTGGCGTTCCGTACCATTATTTTTTCGTCCATGACAATGCTAATTCGTCTCACGATAGAATACCTTTTATAATAATAACAACTATTTTTTAAAGGACTTTATCTGTAAAATCATCTACTTTTCGTGATTGTTCGTCTGCTTGGTTCTTGATATGTAAGTCAATATTCGTGCCAATTGTATTCCTTGAGATAT
Organism: Ottelia alismoides; assembly: GCA_037367405.1. Taxonomy (NCBI): domain Eukaryota; kingdom Viridiplantae; phylum Streptophyta; class Magnoliopsida; order Alismatales; family Hydrocharitaceae; genus Ottelia; species Ottelia alismoides. The sequence continues at coordinate 1,227,555 of JAZKJV010000272.1, forward strand.
TGGCTCTTAGGTGCTGTTGGATTGGGGGTTTACCCTTCCTGATGTCGTGAAGATGACTAGATGCAAAAGATGTAGCATCTGAAAATTCCACCGTTAACTAATGAGAAGACTGATGTGGCAGAAAGTTAAAAGATTTAGGGATTTTTACCCGGCAGATCCTATAATCTTTGTCAATTACCTCTACGACCTTTGAAACATCCTAATTCCTCCCTCAACCCCGTAAACTTACTAACCCTTGCCCTACAGACCATGTGGTTAACCCCCATCCATTTACCCGTTAAAACTAACCGGATTCCGTTATATTCTTTTACATTATACCCATTTTGTTTGCCAAATTTACATTCAATATCATTCCCCCTCTCCCTCCTCTTCATATATGTTTCCCATCCCCTTGCCCTCTGTCCTCACCCTCCCCGCCGTCCTCCTCGAAGCCCCGACCCCGCCTCGCACGCAACAACAAATCTGTTCCAGCAAATCCTTACAAGCAACATAGATTATTCCTTCAGATTTCTTCCCTTTCTTTTGCTAGTGGAGAACCCATCTCCTGATCAGGGATGGAACACCGCACATGATTATCCAACACAGGTTGTCGACCACCATCAGGAGAGTGCAGCACCTGCATGTGAAACCTTCATAGAGTGTGAGCATCTGAGACTTGAATCAACCAAACATCATCAACTGGAAAAGTATTCACCTGATATAGTATTCCACCTAGAGAAACATACACAAATAACAACATTGAAGATCAGAATTAAGCAACTCTTGCTAAGGATTTTCCATTTCAGAACTCTTGGCTCTGTTTTCCTGAAACCACAACTGGTAAGGATTTGCCATTATGGGTTGTGATTCCTAAAACAACAGCTGGTAAGGATTTATTGTGTTCTTCTGAAGATTGGAAAGAAAGTGACCTCCATTCCATTGTGGGTTGTGTTTTCTATGTTCCAGTAACAATGATGAATCGGATGCCCACATACGTTACCTTCTCTTGGCTGCCAGGGAGCGACCCATTTCTCGACAGCCCACCCACAATTCAACGTCTCCCCGAATGGGTGAGATACTCATCAGACTCACCCTCACACGCAAGGCAGTTGAGGATACTCGACCGATGGGCAGCGAACCAGGATCATCACGGCATGGAGTATCATGTGCACGAGGAGGAGATTTTCGTGTTGACAATAAACATCCGTGCAGTTCTTCGCTGATACAGATGTGGCGAGGGTTGGAGGCAAACGTCGGCACGGGCACGCCCACGACGACGAGGGGGCATGTGAGGCGGAGCAGGGGGAGAGGCATTCCATCGAGTAGGTGGTTGGCGGTGGCTGGAAGCAGAGGAGCGTGCATTGCAAGGAGAATGAGGTGGCGGAGAAGATGTCAAAGCAGGAGGATGATGGGCGATGTGGCAGAGATTGAGCAAGAGATTGAGCGTGCTCGTTCCCATTTGGCAGGACGATGCCCATCCCCATTGATGCCCCATGGACACCTTCTCCTCCTCCTCAACCTCCCCTTCGTATGTGGCCTTGCCTCCGTACCGTCGAACGGTTCCATCAACCTCAACCCCTCCGACCTCCCCTTCTCAACATCCCTGGAAGCCCCTCCCCTGCCCACCCCACTTGAGGCCCCATCGCGCCTCCACCTGCGAATCCCCCTGCCCCCGCGCCACTCGGAGCCCCGCCCACCGCCTCCCGACCCTCTTCCTGCTCGAAGCCCACCGTGGCCCGCCACCTCCACCTGCGAAGCCCCCCAGCGCAGGTCACCTCCATCGACCCCTGTCAACCTCGGGTGGAACCCGGCCTCGTCCAACCGTCAACCTCCTCTAGTCGAGACTCCCCTCGGTGCTGCAGTGGGAGAGGAACATGTTAATGCGAGGAGGGAGGAGTGAGGATTATTTTTTCTTTTCTGGGTTAATTCTAGCCGTCCGATCATGTAGATTAACTCATTTTTAACTCAAGGTAGTTAATTCTAGATGCATCAATTTAACGGGGGTAAGACGGCGTAAGTTTACGGGGGTGAGGAGGGAATTACGATTTTTCAAAAGTCGTAGAGGTCATTGAAAAGATTATAGGGTGGGTAAAAATCCCAAAGATTTAACAATGCACTGTCTATAGAAATCAAATCACGATATAAGTTGAAATCTCAACTTCACCTTTGATCAAAAGTGAGATGAGGCCTTATCAGATGCTCTGCACCTGACCACACTGTGGGATCGGACAAAGGCGCCAACATGGCCAATTGGAGGTATGGACTCTGACCGCTCCTCCGCCTTTAGGGTTCGTTTGGTTACAGGGCTGGGCAGGGTTGGGTTGGCCCAACCCGGGTTACCCCTCCAACCAAACAACCCAATCCTCCTCACAGTTTACTATTCACAGGTGTACCCCTGCCCAACCCAACCCTGCCCAACCCAACCCTGCCCAACCCTGCAACCAAACGAACCCTTAAGATCCGATGCGTCTCTCCTCAACCACAGGTTCAACTCCTGGCAAAGCCAACAGCAGGAATTGAAGATGTACGGCTGCGCTTGTGGACACGCAAGTCCTCGACGAGGTATACACACTTATATTTCCTTATGCGTGCATGTGCATAGTCCTCCCTTAACTTGCGATCTTTATGTCCACGAATTAAATAGCGGTTGGTATCAGGGTATAAAAAACCGGACCGGACCGTCCGGTCGGACCGGTTGGACCAGGAACCGGCTCTGACCCGGTCGGTTCGGCCGGTTCTTTGAAATTAATTTCAAAAAAATAAAAAATAGAAAACCGGGTCCGACCAGTGGTCGGACCTAGGGTGGAGCATTGGGCTCAACCCGGCCCAACTCGGGAAAGCCCGGCCCGAGCCCACTAATTTTCCGTGGGCCTTGGGCCGGGTCGAGGCCCGCTTTTTTCAACAAATTGAGGACCCGGGCCCGGCCCAAGGCCCGCGTGTTCGGGCTCGGGTTCGGGTCGGGCTCGGGCTCGGACCGGGCTCAACCCGCACTTATTTTGATTCCATGAAGTTGCACTTTGATTCCAATTTATTGTTATGGATATAATTCGTCCATAACACATGAATATTGGATGTATTGTTACAATATAATATTACTATTGATGTATGAAGGAAATATTGGATGTATTACGACTATAAATCTGTATCCCCTTATTTAGTTCTAATATGATATTTTGAAATATGAGGGCCCGGGCCCGGCCCACTTGTACTTCGAGTTCGGGCCCGACCCGGCCCAAGTATAAAATTTTTGAAAAATAAGGACCCGGGCCCGGCCCATTTGTACATCGGGTTCGGGCCGGGCCCGGGCTTTTGCGGGTCGGGTCAGGGTCGGGTCCGGGCCGGCCCGGCCCAATGCTCCACCCTAGTCGGACCGGGTTGACCCGGATTGACCCAGTTTTGATGGTTTGGTAATTTCAAAAAATAAAGGTTTAAATAATGAAATAATGGGGTTTTAATCATATATGCCCTTAACTTCTGCGATATAAGGTATGTCCCTCTCTTTTTTGGAATATACATTATGTCAATACTTTCTTAGAGTAATTTTCTTGAAACACGTATAAATAAATGATTACAATATTATACTCATATATAATTCTAGAAAATGCGACTAACTTGTATAGTTTTACTCGAAAGAGGCAATCGTGTTATTCTATTTAAAGATTTGAAATTTCTAACGATTATTGCATTGGTATATAAATATATACTTACATATATGTATCTGGTTTTATTAGTTCAAAAAACCGGTTCAACCGGTCTGACCAGTAAATTAAGCCCGGTCCGGTTTTTTCCGAGTCGATGAGAATGATGACGTCATGCTGACGTCATCACCGGTCCGACCCGGTTGGACCAAACCGAAGACTGACCGGTTCAATGTCCGGTCCGGTTTTTAAAACCTTGGTTGGTATTGTTGAAGGTGACATCACCGATACAGGGGCATCCGGCGTAGGGCGATGGGGAGGTGGGCGGCGGAGATACGCGATCCCAAGAAAGGCGGGAAGGTGTGGCTGGGGACGTTTGCATCCCCGGAGGAGGCTGCCAGAGCCTACGATGCCGCGGCCGTAAGAATCCGCGGCGATAAAGCGAAGCTCAACTTTCCCACCGGTAAGAGCACAGTAACTAATGGCATGGGAGGAATTAATTGCGATGGGAACACGACAATGGATGCAGAATCATCCAAGGATGATTTAGCTTCTAGTGCGACGTTCTGCGATCCAAGTGAGTGTGATTGGATGGAGTTGTATGAGGATGAGTGTAACGTCCCGGGCTTAAGTCTCCGGTCCGTTAACGGAGCATTACTGGCCCTGACAACCTTTTGGGATCGAGCCCATACGGACCCGATTACCCACCCCCAAAATGCTTAAGCCAGGTTATTAGGTAGTAACCTCTTCACTATTTATCCCATCCGGAAATTACATGTTTCCACGGTGTGGGACTTTGTTGCGGTTTTTACAATATGATCCGATGTTGGATGGTTCTTTAAGTACTAATTAATCTTCTCATTGTCACGTTTTTGCCATTTTTTTCGAATCTCTCTCTGTATTATTTTTTTCATCAATCACGTAAATTGTATCCTGATAACGTGTGATTTAATTTGCAATTAAAGCAGCCAAGGTAAATTTCCACGACGATATGACATGTAACTAAAATTACGAAGAATGCATGTAATTTGAATCTGTCAGTAGTTTTAAAAAGGGTAAACAAATAATTATGGCATATCCAATAACAACGAATGCAAGGAGAGAAGAAAATCATGCAAATGTACTTTTCACCTTTTTTAATTTCCTTTCCATCAATAATAGAATCAAAAATAATTATGAATCTCGACTAGTGTTGATAATAAACGAAGCCTTTGTTGCAGGCACTCCTCAAAATCCTTGTATCGTATTCGTTATTAAGGGTTGACACATAGGGATTTTTTTTAAATAATTATTAAAAAAATCGTAATTAATTAAATAAACATCAAGGGAAAAAAATTAAAAAAAAATAGGTACCTATCGGCACCTGAGGTGCCGATTTGGGGCGCCCCCTCCAAATCGGCACCTCAGGTGCCGATTTGGGCGATACCCGTTGGTCTCCTCTCCAAATCGGCACCTCAGGTGCCGATTTGGGAGCCGCGCCAACGGCTATGGCCCAAATCGACACCTGAGGTGCCGATTTGGGAGAGGGCCGTTGGAAATTTGCCAACGGTCCCCTCCTCCCCATTTCTTATATATAACGGCCCCCCCTCATTCATCCTCCTCACAATTTCCCCCTCTCCTTCTCCTTCTTCATCATCTCCCCATTCATTCTCTCTGGTTCACTCATTCTGTATTCTAAAGTGCGATTGCTGCTCTCGATCGACTAATCTTATTCAAGTAAGAATAAGATATTTTTGTTTGTAGATTTTGTTCTGCGTTTTTTGCAGGGTTTTATCAGTGAGGACGCTATATCAGTGAGGACGCTATATTATTAACTTTTGGATAACATTTCTTGTAGAAGACACGCATCTTTCAGGTAATTTTATTCAAGATTTTTTTATTAAATTTAACAAGTAATTAGTTGTGCAAAATTGATGCTTAGTTAAAACATATTTCAAAATAATTATTGTTTATTTTTAATGGTAAATCATTTGTCTATGAAGTAATCTAATGATGTTGGAAAATAGTAATTGTAAATGTAATATGATTTTTTTAATGTCACTCACATTAGACATTTTATGAAGAGATTTTTGTAATAGTTATTTAAATCGAAATTAATTAAGTAGGGGACAGTAGACATTTTATTAGGAGATTTTTGTAATAATAATTAAAAAAATTTGAAATTAGTTAAGGACAGTTGACATTTTATTATGAGATTTTTGTAATAATTATTAAAAAAATTAAAATTAATTAAATATGGGACATTACACATTACATTAGCATTTCATTTATTTAGATTTAAAAGTGCATATAGTCATGTTAAAATTACTGTCATTTAGATTTGGAATCGAGCGCCGAGAGGGTCTCTATACAGCGCTGGCAGGACTCATTGTGGTGAGCCGATGAGCCCCCAAGACCGGACTTTTGGATTACATTTCTGAGTGATTAGTATATCAATTGAATTATTGATTATTAAAGATAACATCCGACTGAAATGTTAATTAAAGTAATTGTTAATCCGATTATTAAGTAATTATTTTGTGTAATTAAACTAATTAAATCATTATTTTATTCGTATGGATGGCCTCCAACACCGCTCATGTATTAATATATTGGGGAGGATCGATTGATGTCTCTGATGACCACGTAGAATATATTGGGGGCAAGAAACGGATTGTTACATTACCATGCCAATTAACTTACATTGGCTTACTGTCTCGAGTTTCCGAAGTCACTGATCTCCCGCTCGACAAGTATATACTTACATTAACTTGTAAGTGGTTGTATGAGGGATCAACTTTCTTTGCAGTACCGATTGACGATGATGAATCAACATTAGCAATGTTGAGTTCAATCGTAGATGTGAGATTTATCCATCTTTTCGTACAAGCTACTCCCTTTAATATGGAAAATATGCCGTCATCTTCGAGGTAAAATTATTCACATTCAAATCATATAACACTTTCACCATTTATATTTAAACTGACAAAAATTTAAATAAATCAGGCCAACAAATGAGACCATGTTTGAGGATATCGAAGGGCCATCACAAGTAAATGTAGAAGATGACTTAGTGACAGAAATATCTGAAGAAAATGAGGAGTCCGAAAATGATGAGTCAGAAAATGAGACTCAAACATTAGATGAAAATGAGGAGTCTGAAAATGACGAGCCAGAAAATGATACTCAAACATTAGAAGAAAATATTGGTGGTAATACCTGTCATGATTTTGGTTATGCTTCGCTAGTTCTAGCCCTAGGTGATGAGGAAAGGGGGAACTCATATTCTGCTAATAACGATGATGCTGAAGAAGAACCGATGGAGGAGTTGCCGAACATTTTTGATCATGAAATCGCAGAAGCAGAAGATGTAGTATTTGTAGAGAGTCAATCAGAATCCACCGATGATTCCGGATTAAATTATTGGTTAGGTAGGAGTTATAAGTCGAAAAGAGATCTGCAATACGATTTACAGAAGTGGAGCATGGAAAATCATGTGCAATACAAATCCAAGGCGTCAAACAAGAATATTTTCACGGTTGTTTGTATTTATGATGATTGTGGGTGGCGTTTACATGCATCAGAAAGAAAATCGCAAGGAGATTGGTACGTTTCAGGATATAGGGGGAAGCACACATGCAGAAATCCTGTCCTTTTAGTAAAACATCGTCAATGCACCTCTATTTTTGTAGCGCAGTATATTTTATCTTCCTTTAAAGCAAAAGTTAGTATGACCCCAGGAGCGATAATGTACAAGATAAAGGACGAGTTGAAAACTGAAATCAACTACATGACTGCTTGGAATGCTAGACGTCGTGCAATGGATACAGTTTATGGAAATGAGGTTGAATCATATCGTGATCTCCGGAGATTCATTCGTGCTTTAGAAAGACATAACCCTGGCACATATACGCGGTTCAAGACAGTAGAAGGTCAAACCGCCAGCACTATACATTTTCAGAGAGTGTTTGTAGCATTTGCAGCGTGTCGTAGAGCGTTCAGATTTTGTCGACCTGTTTTGTCTATTGACGGAACACATTTATACGGGAGATACGCCGGTCACATGTACGTAGCCACAGCAATTGACGCCAATAATGGCCTTTTTCCGTTGGCATTTACCATTGCTGAAAAGAACGAGAATATTTGGAGCTTCAGGTAATAAAATGACTAAATTAAATAACTAATTTTTATCTTATGTATTATTTTCTAAAAGATGAATATCTAATTCTTGCAGGATATGGAGAAGCTTTTAGTCAATCTCAATTTGCAGGATCATCATTTGCTGGTCCTTCGAGTCAGGGATACATCGGACAGGAAGTTCCACCAATTCAACTAGGATTCGTATCTACAGGTAAAATTGTACTTAATTTATTACATTGCATTCTCCTCTTACTTATTAGGTAATTTATGTGACATATAATGTAATTAACATCTTTCAGGTATGAGCTATATCGAGTATGGATTTAGAGGGTCTCAAATCGGTGAAGCCGGATTTAGAGGTTCAGGTATAAATATATTATAGAATATACAAACTCATTTCAATACGTTATGTTTAAATTTTGTGATACTTATAACAATGAAAATATCTCAATCTTGTAGGACCATCGCTTGTTGGACCTTCGAGTCAATTTGACTCTGGACCCTCTCAGCTCATACCGTCTACTCAATACAGTTCAGAAGATTTGCAGTCGCAGATATTTGATAGTGTTCAGCAAATGGAGGTAACTGATTTTGATAGACAGTTGTTTGGTATATCCACGATACCATAACAACGTCCGGAGCTGCCTCGAAGACCTTCTCCCGGAGTAAGGATCACTGAGCCTCCTCCATCAGAGCCGCCTCGCCATTCAGCAAGTGTACGAACGTCAAGGAATCAGGAATCACAAACAATCGAACCGCCACGGAAGTCGTCAGCTAGACCGCATCCTCCAGGGTACGTTCCAACGCATTCAGAACAAATGTCCAAGCAGAAGAAGAAGAAGACAACACATGAGGAGACTCACAAAAAATTAGGAGATGGAGGGAAAGGAAACGACAAGGGAGGTGGTGCAGGAGGTGGAGGAGGAGGTCTGAAGGGATTTCTGAAGATATGGAAAGTTTAAGTTATTGTAAATTTTTTCTTATTATTTGTAAACTCATATTTCTTCTCTTATGAATTTAATAAAATACTTGTAATTTTTTTAAATTAATTCATGTCAAGTTGTACCTTGTTGAATTCACATATATCAATGATAAATGATGTTGTTCACACTCTCAATTTCTTTATATTTACTACAATATTGTTGACATGTCAATTATAAATATTCTAAGTATGTATCAATAATGAAGAATATACTAAAAAAATAGAGATATATTTAATATTTTACAATAACGTTATCGGGAAGAAGATGAGACCACGAAGCTCTACTGATAGATCAAAAATAGTGTGATGAAGGAAAATATTGATAGTTTATTAAATTTATTTTATTTTTTAAATTTATTTATGTAGTTCCTCAAATGTACTCAAATGAACATAAATATAATTGTAGAATAATATTTTGTAATATTATTTACATAATTCCTCAAAATATTTTTAAATTATTCATATATAATGAACACAATAATAATTTGTAATCTCCGGCAGTACTGAACTTGAATTACATTGTTAAAGGGATTTGATTTGTAAATTGCCCATCCCAAATCGGCACCTCAGGTGCCGATTTGGCGCCTCTGCCCAAATCGGCACCTGAGGTGCCGATTTGGAGGGGGCGCCCCAAATCGGCACCTGAGGTGCCGATCGATGCCTATTTTTTTAATTTTTTTTCCTTGATGCTTATTTAATTAATTATGAATTTTTTAATAATTATTTAAAAAAAATCCCTTGACACATACATCTATAAGTCATAAGTTTAAATCAAGGATCAACATAAAACGTCACTTAACGGTCCTATGTGTTCGACACATACCTCGTCGACGTAAGATATTCGTCGACCAAGATTCCGCCAAATCCGGACCGTTGTCGGCCACGTCGTTGATCCTTCGATTTCGCCGGATCAAACTCCGATGTTGATGGAGAGGGTTGTCGATGCCGGATTCAAGAACGATGTGACGAAAATATCGTCGGCGGCCTCTTTCTCTCTCTTCCTCTTTCTTTCTCTCTTTCTCTAGAAGTCTCTCACGTGTAAGCAAGGGGAGTAGAGATTGATGGAACCTCAAGGATTTTTAAAGGCACAATTACTATTTTATTTTTTTAACAATAATTATGAGATAATAGGGAAATAGATTGTTGTTTATTTTGTCCTCTCTTTTTTTTTCACCTTATCTTATCAAGGGTGACGTATGGAGTTTGTTAGGCTTTTATTTTGTTTTTTTTAATTATTATTAATAGTTTATTTAAAAAAAATAGTCCGTCACAATGAGTTGGGAGGGGACTACTGGCAGTTGCGCGGCCTGTGGGACGCCCCGTTCCACGTTAGACTTGGCTCCGGCGAGCGCGAGGTCCGATCAATGGCCGAGTCAGAAATCTAGATAAAAGCTGGACCAACTTATATAGTATGGGAAAAATAAAAATCTCTTTCCCCCCTTACCATGCATCGTGTTCGATCTCGTGTCTTTTTTACCATCTCGACATGGTTCTTTTCCTCGTGTGTTTCCTTGGAAGAGTAGTGGTAATTAAGGGTTCAATCTCCCGCGAAGTCTCCTTACTGTTGTTTTTTAATATTAACTATATTGAAGCCTAAAGTAATTTGTTGTTATGGTGTTCGCACGATTGCATCTAACCAAAGTGAATCTCAGCAAGTGTTAACCTGCTTTGAAATAAAATTAGACCTAAATTCAAATCTCATGATTGGTAGTCTGCGGCTCTGCGCGAGAATTCTAGTATTAGCATCTAGATTTACTGAAAGGTTTCCTCCATGCAACTTGAGCTACGGAAAGCAAAGAAAAGAAAAGCTCCAGAACAAGTTGGTGGTTCGATGTCTATCCAAACAGCAGAGTGTTTCTGCACATAGAGATGAGAACGTCGCAGCAGACAACATGGCCACTTGTGGGTATGTATGTAATGGCATCTCTAATATAAATATATAGGTCTACGATATCTACAGGAAGTAAAACAGCAACCCCAGGTTGCTACAGAAATTCGGAGTACGTGTGGTGCCCATGAGACGATGCAATGATCCTAAGCTGATGTATTCTGTTGAGTTTTTGTATTATTGGGCGGGTAAATGGATCTTTGGGTGATGGACCATTTACCCGTGGCTCCTATATATGTACTCACCCCCCCTTCTTTGTTGATATATATAACTAGTGAAGAGAACCCTAATCTCTTGTTGAGATTAGGGTTATTGTGCCCCCGTGGTTTTTCTCTGATCGAAGGGTTTTCCACGTAAATCATTGTCTTGTGCATGATCTCTTGTTTTTTTCTACATGGTATCAGAGCCACGTTGTGGGTTGTGATTGTTTTTTTTCTGCTCTTGCCGAGATCTGGGTGGTTTTTCTCTGCCGTTTGGGATCGGGTCTTGGTCTCTGTTCTTGGGATCTTGGTCTGTTCTGCCACCGTTTGAGATCGGGTCTTGGTCTTTGGCATACGAGTTTGTCTCTGCCGTTTGAGATCGGGTCTTGGTCTTGGTCTGTTCTGGATCTCCGTGTGACGCAGGGTATCTGGTCTTCCGTGCTTCCGTGTGACGCATCTTGCTTCCGTGTGAACGAGATCGTGCTTCCGTTGGATCGAGTTCGTCTTGAGAACGAGATCTTGGTGCTTCCGTGTGAACGAGATCTTGGTCTTGAGAACGAGATCGTCTGGATCGAGTTCTGGTCTTCGGCATACGTGGGACCTTGTCCCCCTTGACCCCCCTGTGCTTCCGTTGTCCCTCCTGACGACCTTGTTCCCCCTGTGCTTCTGACGCATACGTGGGATCTTGTCCCCCCCCCTGTGCTTCCGTTGGTCGTGCCGCTGACGCATCTTGATTCCCCTGTGCATCTTGGTTGTTCCCTGGATCATTGTGCTGGTACTGTGCCCGTGGTTGGTGGTTCCCTGGTTGCCAATCGTGCTGTGCCTTCTCCCTGGATCTAAGAGGCGTGTGTCGCCCTTGGCTGCTGTGCCCGCGGTTCGTAGCGCCTCCACCACAGATCCAAGGGGCGTGTGTCGCCCCTTTCCGCGGTTCCTGTCACCCGCCTGTGCAAGAGGCGCACCCCTCCGTATCAACCTCCTGAGTGCTGTGTTAGAGGTCACTCTTAGACCTCTCTGTGAGTTTTTTTCCTACTTGCTTCTTGCGGATTTTTTTGGTTCGTGGTTTCCTATGGCCCAGGAAGACGTGGGAGAAAATATGACTCTCAAGTTTGAGAGTTTTCCAGCGAATATTACAATGATAAAATTAACAAAGAATAATTATTTGATTTGGTCTGCGGCTATGGAGGTTGCATTAGCCTCGAGAGGTCGTGAAGGCTACATCGATGGTCGAAAAAAGGCTATTGCTGTTACTGATAAGATGTATGATCAGTGGTACATCGAGGATAGTCAGTGCAGAAATTGGATCATAAATGCTATCTCTCCTGAAATTCAACCCTTGATCTTCAGAAAAAAGTCTGCTCGGGAACAGTGGCTCACCCTTGAGAGCATGTATGGTCAGAAAAAATAGGATATCAGAATGTACCAGTTGAGCAGAGAAGTCTACAATATGAAACAAGGAGATCTGTCGGTTGCAGGGTATTATGCTGCGTTGAAAACTAAGTGGGAAGAGATTGACTATTACAGCGATGACACGTGGACGAGTCCAACAGATCAACAGAAGTTTTGAGAAGAGCTATGGAAACAACGGATCTTCATTTTCTTGGGTGGCCTCAACAGTGATTTCGAGTCTACCAGAAGCCAGCTTCTCACAGCAGGGGTTGGCTTCGACATTGAGGAGATCTATCATGCAGTCGAATCTGAGGAACAACGACGTATTGCAATGAGAGACGAACATGTGTCACCCTTTGAGAAATCTGCTCTTCTCAGTAAAGGGGGCAAAAGTGGCTACTGGAAAGACAAAAAATGTGCTCATTGTAAAAAAACTGGCCATGGAATCGACTATTGCTGGGAACTTCATCCAGAAAGGAAGGGTAACAGGGGGAAGAAACCTATTGCTATGGCCGCTGACAGCAAGAATGACAACAAGAAGTTGACCGCAGAGCAGATCAAAGAACTTCAAACCTATGTGCAAAAAATATCTAGGAGTTCTAATGAGGCTGATATTGTGAATTCTGCAATGACCGTGAAGAAAACTGAAGGTAATCATTTATTTAATTATGAATGGATTATCGATAGTGGCGCTTCTGATCATATGACAGGGAATGCTAGAATGTTTCTTGATTACAAACTCGCTTCAGGGAGAGAACGAGTAAATTTGGCAGACGGATCCTCTGTTACTGTTGCTGGAAAAGGGAGTATATCTATAATTGATAAATTTATGCTAAAAGATGCTCTCCATGTCCCTGATTTCCCAATTAGCTTACTCTCTGTGCATCGGATTGCTAAAGACCTGCATTGTCGATTAATTTTTGATGAGAAATCTTGTGTGTTGCAGGACCTGGTGACGAGGAAGCAGATTGGGATTGGTTTGGTTGTTGATGGTCTATATCGCCTTCCTGCACGTGTGGTTTCTGCTTGGGTTGCTGCTACTGATGCGAAAGAATCTGATGATAGGTCGGTCCTGAAGCGATGGCATGAGCGTCTTGGACATCCTCGTTATCCTGTTCTATCTTTCTTATTTCCCGAATTATGTAATAAAGTTGGAACAGATATTCGCTTTTGTGAAGTGTGTGAACTCTCAAAGCAAACTAGAACTGGTTATCCTATATCTAATAGTAAAAGCAAGTCTGTTTTTGATATTGTCCATTCGGATGTTTGGGGACCGTCGAATCTGCAATGTCTGGGAGGCCATCGCTATTTAATGACTTTTATTGATGATTATTCTAGATTCACCTATGTGTACTTAATGAAGACTAGAGGTGAGGTTCCAAGTATAATCCGAAGCTTTGTCAACATGATAAAAATCCAGTATAACACGAATGTAAAAGTTTTACGGTCTGACAATGCTAAGGAGTATTTGGAGGGAACTCTTAGTGCATTTCTTGACGATAATGGAATTATACATGAAACGTCTTGTAAATACACTCCTCAACAGAACGGCATTGCTGAGCGGAAAAATCGGCACATATTAGAAGTTACCCGAGCCCTTCTTTTTCAAAGAAATACTCCAAAAAGATATTGGGGTGAAGCTGTTCTCACTGCGGTTTATCTGATAAATAGGCGTCCGTCTACTGTGGTTGGAAATAATACTCCTTTTCTAATGTTACACCCTGATAAGGTTCCTTTCAACTTAACTCCGAGGGTTTTTGGGAGTGTTTGCTATGTCCACATTTCTGGTCCTGGATTGAGGAAATTGGACCCTCGATCTCAGAAGTGTATCTTCCTTGGATACTCAAGTACACAAAAAGGGTACAAATGCTACGACCCAAGTGAGAGGAAGCTTCATGTTACAAGGGATGTTACTTTTCATGAGCATGATTTCTACTATGCAGAGAATTTTTCTCAGGGGGAGTACAGTAAAATGGCTAGTGAGAAAAATAATGATGAGCGTCATTTTTATGAATGAAGGCTGCGATGTAATCAACGATGAAATTGCTATTTCTTGTGGTCACAGTACTGGCAGACACGAGAGTATAGATAACAATGCTGAGAGGATGGATGATGATCACAGACAAGAGACTATGGATGACAATATGATGCCAAACCACAATCCCAATCTCTCCTCGGATGATCCAAGTCATGACCACACTGTAAGTAATTCCTCTTCCTCTGATGATTTGATTGAGAACACTGACAATTGTTTGAATAACTTGATTAGTGATACTGAAGATGGAGAAGAAGAACTTCCTATTGCTTTGAGGAAAGCGGCAAGAACAACTAGGCCTCCTTCTCGTTATCCTATGGAAAATTATGTTTCTTACTCTCGAGTAAGTTCAAGCTATAAAAGCTTCATAACTGTGCTTGATTCCCATGTTACTCCCAAGAACTCGGTTGAAGCCCAGGGTGATCCCAGGTGGGCAAAAGCTATGAAGGAGGAAATGGAGGCTCTGCAGAAAAATGATACTTGGGATGTTGTGACAATTCCAAAAGACGCTCACTTGGTTGGTTCAAAATGGGTGTACACAATCAAGTATAAGGCTGATGGTAAAATTGACAGATTTAAAGCCCGATTGGTCGCAAGGGGTTACAGTCAGAAATATTGTATTGACTACCTCGAGACCTTTGCGCCTGTTGCAAAGATGAACACTGTTAGAGTTATTATATGCCTCACAGTTCAATTTTCCTGGAAAATGTATCAACTGGACGTAAAGAATGCCTTGCTAAATGGAAGTCTCAAGGAGGAAGTTTACATGAAAATGCCACCAGGATATGATCAAATGGGTAAACGTTGCAAGCTGAAAAAGGCATTGTATGGTCTAAAACAGTCGCCAAGAGCGTGGTTTGAGAGACTCAGGATTGTGATGATAAAAAATGGTTACAAACAGGCTAATGGAGATCACACTCTCTTCATCAAGAGGAAGGGCCATAAGAAATCTATCCTTCTGGTATACGTTGACGATATGATCCTTACGGGAGATGACGAAGAGGAATTGTCTAGCACAAAAATGATGCTTTCAGCAGAATTTGAATTGAAAGATTTGGGACAACTGAAGTACTTCCTTGGTATTGAAATGGCTAGATCTCCACAAGGTATGTGTTTGAATCAACGAAACTATGCCCTCAATCTTCTTCGTGACTCAGGAATGGCTAATTGCAAACCTGCTGCTTACCCTGTGGAGGCTAACCATAAAATGAGTAAAAAGGATGGAGAAATACTCGATGATGAAGAAAAAGGTAGATATCAGAGGTTAGTTGGAAAATTAATCTATCTTACTCTCACAAGACCTGATATCACATATGCTGTGAATATAGTCAGCCAATTTATGCATGCTCCTACTACCGTACATGTGAACACGGTCAACAGAATCTTGAGCTATATAAAGAAGTGCCCTGGCAAAGGGCTTATGTTTAAGAAACACAGTAATGTTACCATTGAAGGGTATACCGATGCTGACTGGGCCGGATCTGTTGATGATAGGAGATCCACTTCTGGGTATGCTGTGTACTTATGTGGGAACCTTGTCATTTGGAGAAGCAAAAAGCAACATGTTGTTTCAAGGTCAAGTGCAGAAGCTGAATACAGGGCGCTTGCTAATGGCGTGACAGAAGTGTTATGGCTACAATTGCTGTTAAAAGAATTAGGAACGGAAGCTGATATGCCTATGAAGATGTTCTGTGACAACAAAGCCGCTATAAATTTAGCAAACAATCCAGTGATGCATGATAGAACCAAACATGTGGAGATCGATCGGCACTTTATTCGTGAAAAATTGATGAAGGACAGTTATGTCTGCCCTACATGAAATCTGAAGATCAGATTGCTGACCTCTTCACAAAGGGGCTGCCTACGGTGCAATATGAGTTGAATGTAGGCAAGTTGGGCATGGTTGACATGTATGCCCAACTTGAGGGGGAGTGTTGAGTTTTTGTATTATTGGGCGGATAAATGGATCTTTGGGTGATGGACCATTTACCCCTGGCTCCTATATATGTACTCACCCCCCCTTCTTTGTTGATATATATAACTAGTGAAGAGAACCCTAATCTCTTGTTGAGATTAGGGTTATTGTGCCCCTGTGGTTTTTCCCTGATCGAAGGGTTTTCCACGTAAATCATTGTCTTGTGCATGATCTCTTGTTTTTTCTGCATATTCTACCCTTTTCAGGTCCAATTAAGGCTTTGTGATTGGGATTTAATTTCAAAAGTTAAGGCTTGGCGTCGCCTGAGGGACCCTATAATATAAATATTCACTTGGAAACTAACAAGAAGCCTCCAGATATTTTGACAGAAAGACGACCTTCTGGAATTGCATACTACTTCGCCCCAAAGATATTTTGATAAAAATAAACTGTTCCTTTAGTTAAGCATGCAACAGCAGACAATGCCGAGCATCGAAGAAACATTGATTTAATTTCCGAAATGTAAATTCTAAACGATAAGGTCCGAATATCAGTTTTCAAAAAATACTGAGTTATATTTGCTTGAACAGATTCAAATTAATTCTGAACGCACTAATGTTTTAATTAATATATTTTGAAATAAAATATTGAAAAAATATATGCAAGATGGAGGATTGCTAATTCGTATACATTACATTACAAAAAATAGAGTAACAAAAGCCTAAACGTATCCCTAAATATTATTAGTTCAATGATTCAAGTTCACTTACAAATCTACAGTACTACCAAGGTATCGTTCGTATGAAGACTACAAAAACGAACGGAACGGTTGTTCGAAGGAAAAGGAGGAATAAATTACAGTTATACATTATTCTCTTTTGAATTGGTAGAAGAAATATTGAGTGTTTTCACAATAAGAATCATCAACAGTTCAACCCTACGAAAACTACATGCAGATATATTGATGACAACAAAGAATTTTTACACTAGTGTCTTTCCGAAGCCTTCTCCCCTTGTAACATTTCGGGCTTCGATTCCGGATCTGTTATTGAGGAAAATTAGTCCTGACAGCTTATTGAGGTCGAATTCAATGGGATCCGTTGACAACCACAAAAAATGGTTAAATCCACATTATCAAGTAATAATCTCCATCACTTATAACCCACACCTACACTTCGTGTGTTTAGATATATTTGAGTGTTGGGTGTTACACCACTCAACCTCCTACTCCATGCACGACCACTCGAACCACCTTCGGACATCCCTTAATCACGCTCTACAACCACTAGCCCTCTCTGCTCCTCCCATGATCCCCCTCCCTGCCCTCGCCCCCCATGCCTAACCACCTTTGCCCCTCCCTCGACCCCATCCTGCTTGTGCCTGCTTGCCCTCCACACGCCAACGTCACTATAGTGCTTCACTCGTTCTTGAGCTCTTCATTTGCTCGAACCTCCTCGTCTCCACCACTATCACCAAAAACCTTGATCGACGTCCCCTTTGATGCCCTTGGTCGTGCCCAACTCCATCCTACATTGCTCTTTGATGGCCTCCTCAAAAGTCTTCGAAGTCACCGATGAGTTTGAGACCATTGAGTGGTGGGTGAGGGATTGGACGACAAACACAAGTGGAGAATGTACAAGTATAATGAATTCATTCCTAACAAGACTTTAGTTTAAATAAACAACAAAGTAATAGAATAACACAATTATAAACGGTGGAAAAAGATATACCACAAGTGACTGCAAAAAATGTAAAAATGTAGAAATTCCTAAGAACAACAGAAAAACCTCTTCGATTACGCCTGCTACTGCTTAATGTAATCGCTTCATGTCTTTCCCTTTATCGTTACTGGTCCTCAAGGTAATGTATATCTTTATATTTCTATAAATTAAAAGGTTTTGGCGGTGAGTCCTAACTCGAGATTTCACCCTCTTTCCTCTTAAAAAAAAACTTTACCGAAGATAGACCTAAGCGGATTCTATATGATATATCCCTCCAATTAGCGACGATAAGCCAAAGCTCTTAGCGATGAATGCTAACTAATCATGCAATCCAACCATCGTATATTCCAGTCATGAGTCTAACATAACTAGGGAAGATTCAGATTCGAGTTTTACGAACAACATCGAATCCGAGGCAAATGATGCAGTCTAGATGTCACCCTCCGCCATTGATTCGGACCGAAACAAGAGAGGAACTCCGGCAGGCAAATGATGCAGTCTAGATGGCTTGAGTTGAGGCTTATCCACCATCAATTTGGCTCCAACATGGCCAGTTGTGGTGTGGAGGTATGGCCCCTCAATTATTGACTCTCCCTCGTCTCTATAGGTTCGCATTCAGAAACATGACATGTACTTTTGTGGAATCCAATTCCTTCATGTTTATCTTACCCTTCTCTGCTCGAGAGGATTGGAATCTACACCAAAAAGGTCCGGTGATGGGTCCCTTCTTCTTGGGAAATAACATCAAGATACTTTCAGCATGTTAAAATATCGGATCCTTTCAGTTTCGACTTAAAGGATCTCGCATTCAAATCCTGCATGGTTTTGGATCTGCAGAAGGATGATAAGATCTGTTGCCGAGCCAAAGGGATATGGCATATCCTGAACACCATTGGCCGAGTTGCCCTGGAAAAGCTTTTCTCCTTGATGCACAATTAATGAATTGTTGAAAAGTTTCAAGTTGTCGATGGATCACTTGGACATGAGGAAAGATTCAAGTCCTCTCTGCAAGTTGATGAGTATGGAGACATTCTCCTCTCTGTAGGAGAGAGACGACTGTTTAATTAATTATTAGCATGGGTGTGAAAATAACATTGGATTGCCCAACACCATATGTGCCAGCGGAAGATCCACTAGACACCAAGTAACCACTGCGATCGATCGCCACCATAGCTTTTTTTTCTCAAAATATGCCATGCGAAAAGTATTCAGGCTTTAAATCTGTTTAATTCCATATTTTTTTAGCATTTGAATATCGATTCGTATTATCGGTAGATCATGTTATTGCCTTCGACGGAATCCTCGGAGGACAAAAGGAGGTCGACATGAAGAGGTCTATTGACGACCTCTTCATGCAACCGTCGACCAAAAGATCTATTGACGACAGTTCTGCAGATAATCCACACGGATGGTTGTCATGAACACCGGCGGTTTCCATAACCGTCGTCATCATATACCAATCATCGTGGGTGTCTACTCTATCTGAAGGATGGTTATTACATCCATATTATAGGCGGTCTTGAGTACTTACAGGCGGTTTCCATACCACTGGGATAGATGCTATCATCGGCTGAACCACCGACGTAAGGTCCCCAAACATTGTTGGCAGTACATTGTCGCTTCGTTTGTGGAACCGTCAGGTTAACTATTAACGTCGGTGGTGTTATTATTTTGCTCCAAAATAATAAATTCCTCCAAACTTTACGGCAACCACAAACCTTCTTTCTTCTTCCTCTCTCCATCTCTCTCTTATTTTTTTCTTGTGTTAGGAGAGCTTGTGTTGGGATGATCTTGGTGTGCACCACATACCCTCTATTTACACTGCATGGAGATGAGAAAATAAGGAACCATTAACTCATATGTTCAATAGGATTAGGAAAATATTGCTTATATTCCTAAAAGGTAATTAATCTCCTCCCATTAGAACTTGATTTTTCCTATTCCAAATAGGACTACCAATGTCCTATATATGGATAAGGTTCCCACAAGAAGGGGAACCCATCCAACAATATCGGTGTACTTTCGCGTATTTGATGTATTGTCATTATCGTTTGATGCATTATCGATTTATTTAGTTTCAATATGGTTTATTTCAATTTATATTCATGTGGCTGATGGGGGATGTGGAGAGGAGGAGGGGTGTTGGCTAGGGATGAGCATTGGGCTGGGCCGGCCCAAAGCCCGACCCGCATAGCCCGGCCCAGCCCGAACCTGAAATATTTATGGGTCGGGCTTGGGCCAAAGATTTAGGCCCATTTAATAATTGGGTTGGGCTTAGCCCGGCTCAGCCCGTTAGGCCCATTAGCCCGGCCCACACAACAACCCAGATATAGGCCCGTTAGCCCGATTGCATAGCCCACTTACAAGCCCATATTTAGGCCTGAAATACCCCCTGGCGGGTCGTAGTCAAGGAAGCCGCTAGGGCACCCGGCACCCCCCAATCGAAACCTACTCCCGATTCCCAAAAACCCTCCCCCGCTCCTTCGTTCCTCCGCGGCGCGAACCCTGCCCTCCCCCGCACAGCCTCGCCTCCCCCCTCCCTCCGCTCAGCCTCGCCTCCCCCGCTCAGCCTCGCCTCCCACCAGCGGCCACGCCGCTGTGGCTGGCCGCGTCAAGCGACCACCCTCCCCCCCGCACAACTGTGGAGTGCGGGCCTGCCGCCTTTGGCCCGGATCGGCTCGTCAGCCCTTGCCTCCCCCCCTGCGGTTGTCAGCGTGCCGCCCTCTCAGCTGTAGGCCACTCGCGACCTCGCCTCCCCCCCCGCCGCTGCGTCTGCCTTGCCCGCATCAAGCCCCCCTGCACACCTGCGGGCCTGCCGGCTGCAGCTGGCCGCTCAGGCCTCACCTCCCCTCCGTGCGGCTGCCTGCCGCCCGCGTCAACCACCTCGCCTCCCCCAGGCACACCCGCGGGCCTGCGGCTGCCCGCTCAGCTCTCGAGAGAACCTCCTCGCCTCCCGCGCCTCTCAGTCCTCGTCGCTCAGCCCTCGCCACCCTCTTCGCACTATTTGCACTGTAAGGATACTCTCAAGTTCTTAACTCAAGCTTTATGTTCATAATAGTTGTAACTTACATTGGATATTGACATTGATGTTAAGTTTTTAATAAGGATGACAATTGTGAAAAAAAGTTGTTGATTGGTATATACATCTGGATTTAATGAGGGAGTTGACGACAGATTAATCCACTTGAGCCTTGAGGTACATTTTTCAATTTGTTTGTTTACTATTGCTGCATGCCAGCAACCTTGTTGATTGGTTCTACTTTATTATTTGGACATGTTTATATAATATCTCTATGAAACTCTTTCCATTAGATACTATAGAATCATAGATATGACCAAATCCATCCAAAATATAGGATAACTAAATAATAAAAACCTAAATAACTAAAAAATACTTCATAATGAAGATTACAATAAAAATAACCAAATGAGGGTGCGCCAAGTATATGGGCCCGCCAAGTCTACACTCATAAGTTTTGTGTCAGAATAAGCCAAATATATTTTTGAGATATTATAGGCCGGCCCGGCCCAGGCCCGACCCCCAACAATTGGGTTGTGCTTGGGCTTGGGCCTTCAATGGGCCTGGGCATGGGCCCAGTATGGCCCGGCCCAGGCCCGACCCATGCTCATCCCTAGTGTTGGCAGGTGGAGGGGTTGTTGGAGGGTAGTAGTGGTGGTTCAAGGGACTATGGGGTTGTAATGGTTGTGAGGGTTGTGGGTGACAGTTGTCACATCTGTGGGTGGTGCTTGTGGGGGCTATTCTGGTAGCGGGGATTGTGCGGTGTTGGCCATGGGGTGCTTGCGGTGGGTGGTGTCTATGGGGTTATGGGGGTTGTGGGTGGTGGTTGTCCATGGGGGTCATGGTGGGGTTGGTTGTGGGAATTGTGAGTGGCGGTTGTCCTTGAGCTTATAGTGGACGGTTGTTTATGCGGCTGGTTGTGGGGGACATGGGTGATGTTTGTTGTGGGTGGCTATGTCTATGGGTGGTGAATGTGAGGTTATGGAGGTTGTGGGTAGTGACTGTTGATGGGGGTTGTGGCAGGGATGGTGGTGGGTGTTGTGGATGGTGTTTGTGGAGGGGTGGTTGTGGGGCTGCCGGTGGTGGTTATGGTTGGTGGCTGTAAGTGGTGGCTGTTGATGGGGGTTGTAGCAGGGCTGGTTGTGGAGGCCGTGGGTGGTAGCTGCGGAGGGTTGGTTGTGGGGATGTGGTTGATGGTTTTAAGTGGTGGTTGTGGGCTATGGGTGAGGTGATTGTGGGGTTGTGCTTGTTGTAGAGGCTGTGAGTGGTGATTGTTGCATCTGTGGATGGTGCCTATGAGAGATGTTCTAGTTGTGGAGGTTGTGGGAAGGGGATGTGCGGTGTTTGTTGTGGGTTGGTGGTTGTGGGAGCTTTGGACGATGGTTATGGGAGTTGTGGATGGTGATTGTCTGTGGAAATTGTGGTGGGAGACTGTTGGCGGGGGTGATTGTGGGTGGTGGTTGTATGTGGGAGTTGTGGTGGGGGATGTTGGTAGGGTTAGTTGTGGAAATCATGAGTGGTGGATGTGGGGTGGTGGTGGTGGTTGGTGGCTGTAAGTGGTAGTTGTTGGTGGGAGCTATGGTGGGGTTGGTTGGGGAGGCCATATGTGGTGGCTGTAAAGGGGTGGGGTGTGGGTAGTGGTTGTGGTCAGTGGCTGTAAGTGGTGGTTGTGGGGCTGTGGGTGGGGTGGTTGTCGGGTTGTGGTGATTGTGAAAGTAGTGGGTGGTGGTTGTCACGTCTATGGATGGTGCCCAGGGACAGAGCCAGGATGGTAATTATGAGGGGACACAAATTAGATATAGCATTGCATTTATCAATGTAATGAAATGAACTAACAGCTGATGTAATGAAATTAACTAACATATATAATCTACAAATAAAAAATGATTATATTCTTTTTTAAATCAGAAAAATAATTATGCTCTTTCTGAAATTACCTTGCTAGAGTTGTCCTCGACGGTTCATTGCTGACATTTGTGAACATATCTTTTTTAATATAAGTAACTACGCTATCATTCAAACATTGATCTCCCATCTTATTTGAAGGCGATTTTTGATGTGTTTCATTGCAGAAATGCTCTTTCTACTATGGCAGTTGCAACTGGTAGAACAAGTGCTAATTTAATAAACTTATAAACCATCATGTCCTTTTTCTTCTCAATCAATAGTTGTGCAAGTTCTACGATTCCTTTCAGCTTGAAAAAATCTTCATCAGAAGTCAAATCCAAAAAAATGTTTCAAGTTGATTATCTAACTGAGTTTATGGATAGTCCTTTACCCTCTCCATTCTTTAAGTCTTACGTAGATTATTGGAGAGAATGAGCGGTGGAGGAGGGTGGGTCGTCGTCAGTAGTCGACACCGCCTAGGAAGGGCTTCAGGAGGTCAAGGTCCCCATGGGGGGATGCGGGGTGTTGTTGAAGATCGAGGTGATAACCACGGTTTGTCACAGGCCTAAATAGTCCACACAAGGCAGGACTACGATGTCGCTGTGGCGACCCGCAAGAAACCGTAATTAATCAACAATTAACCCACGTCAATATAAATCAAACAATGACAATAGAAGTGGAGTTAAAAATTTTTTTAACTCTACAATAATGTGTATAGTGCAAGTATGTGTAGAGTGTCGAACTCAGGGAGCAAGCAGGATAGATCAGGCAATAAAGCACAAAATGTGATGAGTGATCAAGTGTCTACAAGTATGCAATTTTTTGTGGGTTTTTAATTTTTTTATTTAACTTTTAATTTTTGTATTTTGGTTTTTAATTTACTGATTTTATATTTTCTTTTTATATTTTATAATTTCTTATATTTTCTTTCTCAATAATAGGATATATATACAATATAAGAAAAGATAAGATGGGGGATTTATAAAAAAAGGAAAATGCTCAAAAATCAAAAAATAAAATGTTTTTGGTCTTTTTATATTTTTCTACTGTTTTGTGATTTTTGGGAATTTTTCAGAATATTTTTGGTATTTTGAAAAGTCAAAATACAAGAAAACAGTGAATTAAGTTGTTGGTCGAAACTAAAATGAAGGTTAAAAATACTAAACAGAACCCAAAATACCTCAAATTAATTTTAAAATAAAGGAAATAAAATAAGGAAACTAAAGAACCTAAGTTTTCATTTTAAGGATTTTTCTATGATTTTTTGGTTTTTATGAAGTTTTTAGGGGTTTTCTAATTTTTAAGGTTTTTGTTTTGAGATTTTTAATGAATTTTGGTCTGAAGCTAAAAGACACTAAAATAGACCTAAGGTGATTTTTTTGTAATTTTTCAAAGAGTTTTGATATTTTTTTGGTATTTTCTAATGCAAACAGTAGCAGAAATGCATGTTTTTGATTTTAATAAATATCAAAATACAATAAAAATGCGAAATAAAAATATGCCGTGAATGTGCAATGCAACAGGAGCTTAACTTGATTTTTGGAGAATTTTTGTGATTTTAAAAATGCACGAAACAAATAAAAGAAACAAAAAGAAAAATCACACTAGCAGGGGCATTAATGTAATTATCCAGAAAGTCAGGGACCTAAGTGCAATTTTTACACAAAATATAATACTGAATAAACAACTTAGTGGACCAAATATAAATTCCAAAACCCGAGGGGTTATCCTTACAAAAACCCAACCCCCACACATGACCAACACGCGCCTGGGAGGGACCTACGTGCAATATACAAAAATCAAAGGGGGCTCACATGCAAAATATCCAAAAGTTACACACTGTCAAAATTCCTGGACTGAAACGAAATAACCAAACCCGCAAGGGGTCTTGTGCAAAATACCCAGCCCCCTCACGCGCACTGGCACGTGAGGTGACGTGGATAGAACCTAAGTGCAATTAATTAAAGTTCGGGGGGTTCGTATGCAAATATTACAACAATATTTAAACTGCAACTGAAAGTTAATGGACTAAATAAAGATTACAAAAATGATGGGAATTAAAGTGTAAAATACCCATGCCTAAAGCCTCGTGCGCGATCCGATGGCTGATATGCATCCACTTACCACGTGTCGATGATCGGACGGTCGACAACGCTTCGGCTTCGACGACGGTGTTTAGATCCCACGGCTCGATCTGACGGTGGCTGTGCGGGGGAATCTAACGGCTGCTGTGCGAACTGGAAGATGGCCGAGATCCAACGGCGGGCGAGGTAGGACGAAGAACCCGGAAGAATTCCGGCGTGGCGAAGTTCTCCCGGCCAGATCGAGCCTCTCTGTCGTCCTTCAAGCTTCAAAAATGGCCGGCGACTTCCTGTGGTCCTCCTCTGGGTGCTGGAGGCTTCAAAACTCCTCGACGGTGGCCGAGGCACTCGCTAGAAGGCGGCGGAGCTTTGGGCTCTGCGGATCTCCGGCGAGTGAGCAAAACAAGCTCCAGGTCCTTGTCGAAAGGCTTTGACCTGCAGAAAATTATGAGGGGACCCAGGGCAAAGTTCCTGGGTCTTGAGGTGGTGGAATGGCGGCGAGATGGAGAGTGGGCAGGAGGTGCACTCCGGCGAGGTGGTCGATTCGTGGATTGAAGTGATGAAACACAAAGATATTTGAGGCGAAATAATCCTAAGACTACAGAGAACAAAATGCAATAGAAATACAAGGGGATAGGGCTGCCTCAACGGCTGAACACCGCAGGTAAATATACCTCGACGCCGACGAAGGGTGGAGGTGCTTGGAGCATCCTCAGGCTTTGCTCGACCTGCCTGACGGCCTCTACAGGAAGCTGTCACCTTCCTGGAGCTCTGGGGCGCAAGAGATGGGAGCTAAACCTAGAATGAGGGGTTCAAAAATCGAAATGAAGTTGACGGTGGCATATAAGGGGTTTATGAGTGGGGGAGGAAGAACGAGGCACATGGGGCGACTCAGCGATCCAACGCCCAAGGAGAGCTAGGGACGCGAATGGCAGATAATCGAGGAACAAAAGTTGCAGAAGGAGTATCATGAATAGATGCAAGGGGCGACCTAGAAAAATCTGCCAAAGCGGAAGAAAAACTAGGTCTGTCAGAGCTACAGGGGTGGGAGATGACCAGTTGATCGAGGTCAACTAGGGCCGGCACCTGGTTGGTCCACGTGGACGAACCAGGTAAAATCCCTGGAAAATACCTTGTAAAATCAAATAAAAATAGAAAACGAGTTAATTAATTTTTAATTATTAAATAAAAAATGTTTATTTTTTCTAAATTATTTTATGGTGATTTTCAATTATTTTTATGAGGTACAATTTTACAATTTACTATTTTAGGCCATATAGGTATATACATCTATATATTTTAATATTTTATTTTTATTTTGTGTATTTTAATTGTATTATTTTTGTTTATTATTTTATAAATTTATAAAATACTTTTATACACTTAAATATATTTTTATTTTATTTTTCTGAAGTAATTTGTACACTTAATAAAATAAGAGTATTAAATATATAGGTATATGTATAGGTATTATACCTATGTATTATATTCAGGTATTTTTATTTTGTATTTTCTTTAGGTTTTTATTATGATTTTAATGTACAAATATATTATAAGTAATATTTACAAAATTATAAAAATAAAAAATTATAAAGATAATGAATAATTAATAAAATGAATATTTTAGTCTGTACAAGTATACAATAGGGGTCCAAAACTCAACTTTCAAATCGTAGCTCCATCAAATGCGAAACCACCGCCATTAAATAGCTTATTTTAAACTATATACAATTAAAGGTGAGTTTGATGCATTTGGAGTTTTTATTTGGGAGATACAGGTCTGGGAAGTTGGGATTCTGGATTTTTATTCAGACCATATCTTTTTATCTGTACATTATTTTTAAGTGAAATCAATTTTGTATTTTTATTTATTTAATTATTTACAACTTTCATGTACAAAGTTTCTTTGTTTGAGGTATAAAAAGTGGAATCAAAAATAGGTCCCAAAGTGAATAAAGAATGAAGGAATGTTCATTGTATTTTGGCCCTTATCTCCCCTTACTTTATTCCTTATCGACCTATTCATCAAGATGCCTAGGTCTCGGGGTTTCAGGTCATAAAATATTTATAATATTTTATTCTTTTTCTTTTCTTTTATTTATTCTATAATTTTGGCTTTAATTACAGTATTTTATACACTATTTACATGTACATGCATGAATGCTAAGATGCTGGAATTAATGATATTTACACGCATTTGCTAGAGTTTTTGAGGCCAAAATGATAGAATAAAGATGATGAAATGTGGATTCATCATCGTCCTATACTTTACATTTGCTAGTCCCTAGCAAACACTTATGCAATAAGTGCAGAAAGAAAAACAAAGAAAAGAAAAAGAAGAAATTGGATGAAGTTTAATGATCAAACTTGTCCTCACAAAATCAAAGTTCGGAGCTTAAGTCGGACCTTTAGAATTTTAGTGCGGGCGGAACCTTAATGAGAACCAGATTTGAAATCCAACAGTCCTTGAGAATCCCAAAACTCTGTTCAAGTCTCCTCAATAGCCAGGTCAGAAATATCTTGACTCATACGCAAACCCTTACAACTATGAATCTGACTCGTACAGTGTAAGTGATGGTGGCTCTCCCCAACTAGAATGACAAAGAGACTGACTTCTCCAGTATGACAACCCAACGATTCTCCAATCCAATAACTCCTTCCTCGAGGAGCGGGGTATTCCCTTCTAAGTTCAAGTGGCAACCAGCTCAAGAAGAGGAGGTGAAGAGAAGAATGGACGGTAGCCAGTGTAGCTACCTATCCTAGGATGCAAGACCGGTGTAGTCAAGTCATCCAGCTGCAGGCTCACATGATCTGACTTTGGTACTCAAGCTTGCTTATTAGCTTTACAACATATGTACATACTTTGCAGGCATTTTATTTTTGTACAGGCCTGACCATTTTTTTTAAAATTCTAACCACAACAGCATTTACATAAGGAGTTTTTCCTCTTGAGCCAGTAGACTATCCCTCTTTTGAAGCGTTATTGCAACCCACACTCTCCTGTCTTTAGACTTCCTCATCACTGGACGGGTTGGGGTGCACTTCCCTCCCTAGAGGAGGACAAGTGTTTCCACTTGTGTACGTCTCATACCGGCAAATCCAATTCCCTCACCACCCCAACTGAGTTGAGCCATGTGAAAGGAGCAAGTGTCCAAGTTAGGTCATTATCAACAAGAGTCGTGCGTGTGCTCCGAAATACTCTACTTAGGCAGTCAAGAATCCATTGAACTAAGTCTCGTGATCCTCAAAGAATTAAGTCAACTAGACCTGAAGTACCTCAAACCCAGTTCCAATAAGGTTCCTGTTATTAGGTAGATTTTAAGGTCCAATCAGGCTCCAATCTCCGGATTTTATTTAGACTTGTTCAACTATCAAACTCAATCCGTTTAATGCGAATGCTATGCAGAAAATATTTTTGTGATGCAATTTTCAAAGATTTTGAACTTTTTATGGATTTTTAAAAAGATGATGATGATGCATATGCATTTTTGTATTTTTCAAAAAGATTTTTCAAATTTTTTTGGATTTTAATTTTGCAAATGTTTTTGGGATTTTTGAAAACAAAAAGTTTTGGCTAAAAGCTAGGTACAAATATTTACACGGGAATGCTTCTTATACTTACAAGAAGTGGATTTTAAGAATTTACAGGGTAAGTGATCAATTTTATGAGTATATACATAATGAATTTTGGTGTGATGTATGTATTCCTCAAACTTATTTGAACAGGTTTTTTCAAACAATTTTGAAAACTATAGTCCAAAATAATTTTTACAAACATTTTACAAACATGCATACACATTTGAAAATCATTTTGCAAAGATTTTCAAACAGTATAGATAGATTTTTCACATATTTTTGCAACCATTTTTCAAACCATTTGCAAATCATTTTTCAAACATTATATTTCACATAAAGAAAATAAACTTTAAAAACAAAACATTTTTACAAAGGTTGAAAACATGTAACAAAACGTTTTCCAAATAGTTTTCAAAAGATTTTCACAAAGATTTTCAAACTATTTTTCAAACATTTTGCAAAAAAAACATTTTCACCTGATTTATTAATCAGTACATACAAAAAGAATTTGAGGAATAAAACATCCTTTTATTACAGTTTTTAATGAATTTTAAAGAATTATTAGCCATATTATTATTAAGAAAATACGAAAGTATGAGTTATGGCTAAAGTATATACTAGTATATACGACCCCCATATACTTAGCTTGAGCTATGTCCTCATAGATCGGAGAGAAAAGAGCAGACATAACTCGTACTAAGTATAGGCATTATGCCCAGGATTTGTGAAACATTCAATTCAATTCTTAATGAAATCTAATAATTAATTCTCGAGAGATAATCACAAATCGAATGATGCCCAGAAAATTTGCCAACTCCAAGTTACAAGAAAAGATATTAATCAGTGAATACTCCTGTCAAAAATTTCATGTAAAAATGCTCTCAAAACTAATCATCAATCAGCCAAATAGAAAGTTAAATAATTGATCCTCGATCTAACCCCTTGCAAATAATAAATTTGTGAGAATTATCAACAATGAGCACAAGAGATTAATCAATGTAAATTCCTCAACTGAACTCCTGCAAAAGAAATCATCAATTGTGGCACCGATATGTCAAACTAAGCCTGCATATGCCAACAGATGTACTCAATAATAATGATCAATAAACAGTCTCAAATCTGTCCACAAATCATATTAAGTTGTAGAGCATGAAAATAGCTTCAAAATGACATATTATATGCTAAAATCGTAGTTCGTATGAAAAAGATATGCTAAATTGAAAATCCAGGGACTAAAATGTAAATAAAATAAAATTTTCTTTGCAAAGAGGTCTCTGGGGGGACTTATATGTAATTAATAAAAACTTGGGGGCCAGGATGTAATTTACCCACGGCAGGGGTATATATGCAATTTCAGAAAGTTCGCTTGCACGTGCGCCCAGGATGTTCGGGGCGGCGGCTGAGGGTCGGTGGGCTAGGAGCTGAGGCTCGTGAGTCGGGGCTCAGACTCGGGAGTCGGAGCCTACGTGGCGGCCTGGTTTGCTTCGGGAGACCCGAGCCTCGAGGCTGGGGCCGAGGCTCGGGGGCCCTCCACGTGGCAGCTGGAGGACCGTCGGATCAAGGGCTTGGGATCGATCCGACGGTTGATAGAGGGCGGAGGACGAGGGCGGAACGGTGTAGGCACCGCGCGAGGCGGAGGTGCCGTGGGGGCTGCGAAGGCGGAGGCGTCGTGGGGTGGTCGGATGGCCCTTCGCTGGTCGATACACGACCGGCAGAGGGAATCGGAAGCGGAGGATGCGGGGCCACGAGGCGGAGGTGGCCGAGGCGCGGTGGAGGCTCGGCCGACAAACGGCCGAGCAGCTGGTGCGAGCGAGCCCTCGCGCGGAGGCAGAGGGCTTCCGGTTGCGTGCTGGAAGAGGGGGGCGGAGCCTGGCGAGGTGGGCGGTGAAGGGTGGGCTCCCCCTCGCGGAGGAGGAGATGAGGTAACTCACCTGGGGAGTGTCGAAGGTCGAGGGACCTCAGTTGTTGATGCCTCGAGAAGGCCGGCGGGTGAACCTTCGAAGCTGGAGCACCTCCTGGGGAAGAAGCTGCTGCAAGGGAGGGTAGGATCCACACCTTGGATCGCACCGCGAAGGGGCTGCCGCTGTCACCGGCGAGCTTGGAGAAGGGCGGATGGAGGCCGAAGGTCGGCCATGGTTGGATCTTATAGGAGACGGTAGTGTAACGGCTGATGGAGGAGGCAACATGGCCGGCGATGGTGAGGCATTAAGTCGAGTAATGGCGGCGCATGGCTGGAAGAGAAACGGCTGGGGGGGGGGGGGGTTGGGTAATGGCTGGAGGTGGAAGGAGAGGGGGTCCACACGTGCTGGGCACGTCCACGCAGGAGGGGCAGGCGGCACGTGCGTGGCACGTGCGCGAGGAGAGAGGGGGATGGGGGTGCCACGTGGCACACCCAGGGGCTGCCACGTGGCACACCAAAAAATTTCAAAATTAAAGATTGAATAAAATTAGAAAAGAAATAGCAGGGGACCTCGGATCGAAAAATTTCCCTCATGAAAGTTGCTCGTCTCGACGAGATCTACAACTTTCATGAAGGACTCGAGAGCAAAAGAGGTCACCTGTGAGAAGTGGTATTTTTGGTGGCTCTCCATGTGTATAGAAAACTGAATTTTGGGGGTTTTGTATTTTTTGGGTGGTTTTAAAGGGGATAAAAATAAGAGAAATTACGATAAAATATAAGAAAATTAATTACATAATAATCTAATTTTTTGGATTTTTAATAAATAAGAAATTAGGAAAATAAAATAGAAGTCGTAAATACTCAACTTTTGTACAGACTTACAACGGACGCTTGGACTTGGTCAGTTTCTTTGATTTCAGTTTTGATCTGGATTTGGATTTTCATGTAGCTTAATAAAACTTTCATCAAAGAATAAAAATAAAAAAGAAATAAAATTAAAAGGATTAATTATGTACATAAAAACTCAAGTCAAAAATAGGAAAAAGTCAAAATGCGCAAAAGAGGCCCAAAACCCAACTTTCACAAATGAGCTCCGAATTTTACGAAATTGGTCTTGTTTTGATGGTATTTCAAAATGAAGAACTTTAAAAGTGAGTAGACCAAAATCGGACACTGTATGTGGGAGATATGCTCATTTTAGTCTGTCAGATGTGACTTTGGGATTATTTGACACTTATTGGGGTTAGTAATTTTTTTTGTATTTTTTATTTAATAAGGTTAGTAATATCTACACAATGGAGGTGGTTTTGGGTCAATCGGAATTAGGATGAATTAACTAAAAATAAGAGAAGTTAGCGGCTTTTTGGGCTAATTTACACTTGGGATTTTTAAAGCAATTTATGCATGATGAAATGCAGATATTATTTACACATGCATGATGGCTAATAATGTTCTATTAATGATTAATTACAAGTAGATGATGGGGGACAGAGCCTAAATGACCAATTTAGCATGATGAATACGAGATTCATCATACCCCTATACTTAGACCATGCTCGTCCCCGAGCATGAATGAATGACTTAGTTGATTACATCCCTGACTGTGCATGTGAATTTTCAAGGCTTAATTCATAGAAGACTCTTAATTTGAGTGATCCTAAAATTGTGGGCTCAATCAAGCTTTAATCAAAAGGAATCCAACTTCTCTAATTTTCAGACTCTCTGTTTGTACATATAATATAAGGATATGATTTTAAGTGTACTGCATTTCATGAGAGTCGAGTCGGGGCATCACTCAAAGTTCCAGTCCCAAAGATCCTCCTCTAGACCTAATCCTCAATACTAGGGAATAAGTCTATTCTTGCTTCAGTCAACCGTCTCATTAGTTTGTCAGACTTGAAAGTGTATATGGACGGCCAGATGATGGAGGGCATAGGATTGTGTCTGATTTTCTCTCCCTCACAATGGAACAAGGTGCCTCTCGGTGCCTTATTACTCAACACAAGTATATTTTATTTTGTTGATCAATGTGTCCGTCAAGAGAATTTGGAGTCGTCTGCACTTGTTTTTCTAGGAGTACACCGGGGTGTGTCTCTTTTGAGTATCTAAGATACCTTCGACACCCAGACTTGTATCACTTACAATGCAGAGCCCTTTTATGGTGTCAGCCCGACTCCTTGGTCCTAATTAGCGCTTGGTCCAAGTGGACACTTTGAAAATATTTGGGAGCGCTCACCATTGGTGGAAGCTCATTTAGAATTTGACTTTGGATGATAGAGCTTTTCTTAACATTTCTATTTTTTTTGGCTAGCTCCACTGCTTTTACCAAAAGTTGGCGCACACTGATCAACAATTTTTCATTAAGTTTCAACACACCCTGGCACTTAGGTCAATATCAAAAAGATAGCATATGAATCTTGTTCACATACTGGCTAGGATTTTGCTGACACTCAGGTTTTCTGCAGCCTTCATTAACTTTATCCCATCCTTGAATATCATTAGATCGTGTCTAAACTCAAATCTCTAGTCTTAGTTCCTCAAGTGATATCTCAACTCATCTCATCAATCATGCAGTTGTGGGAGTGATTGTGCTGATCATATTCTTTTTGAAGGTAGAGATGAAGAGTGCAATATAGCGCTTAAATCTTTCAAACTAGAGAAGTGTGGATTATTAAGTTCAAAACCCTAATGACTAAGGCAAGCTAACTCAGAATCTCAAGATCTCAGAAATCAAGTGTCTTCAAAAATCCTCAAGCCTTGAGTGATGGTGAATGTGTCAGGAATATATCGACCAAGGAATGCATGAAAAGCTTGATGAAATGCAAGACCATGAGTGATGATTTTTTTAATCCAAACAGTTTTTTTTGGTGTTTTTTTTGTTTTTTTATTGTTGTTTTTTTTGTTGTGTTTTTTTAGTGGAAAGCAGGTATTATACACACTACTTGTAGCCATCCCCGATGTTAGATAAAAACGATTAAAGTACAAGCTATAGATAAAGTAGATAAAATATATGCAAACACACCCCCCTATACTTAGCTTGTGCTATGTCCTCATGGCACAAAGTGAAATGTAGACATAGCTCGTACGAAGAAGGATCAAAACCAAAAAAAGAGAATTGATGTATAAACAATGGATGCGGTCCCCCTATACTTAGGCTCGGGTCAGCCTAAGTATAAACGGATAATTACAGATGGGGAACCGTGTAGATTTGCAGATGTACAAGATCAAGGAGGTTTGCGACGGACCTTCTTGCGGGAGTGTGGAGGAAGATAGTATGGATATGTGGAGTGTGATGAAGAGGGGGGGCGATGAAGAAGACCATCCATCGTCGGAGTCGTCCTCAGGAGAATAGTAGTCGTCTGCAGAGGATCTCCAACTTTTGTCGATCAGAGGTAAGTGCCCTTGGATCAGAGCTGTACCTATTGCACTTATCTAATGAACCACATCAGTACCGGACGAGGATTCTTCAGAAATCACCTGATGTCTAAGGTCAAAGGTGGCTTTCTTGATCGGTTTGTTTCCTTGAGAAGTATTGGGAGGAAGTTGGACAGTCTTCACCTCCCTGTCTTGAGTAACCGATATGGCATTCGTGAGTTCCTCATCAGATGAATCCCCGTAAAAGTCGACCAATTCTTGAAGGGTCATACTTTGCTTCGGTCGAGGGAGATTGTTCCTGGAGATTTTGTGGTTTATGGCTGGGGGTGTTGATGTCATTTTCGTATGATTGTGAATTTCGGTGACATCGGATGTTTCCGGAGTCGGTTCCTTATATGGTTCAAGTATCTCATGAATTACTGCCGACTCAAAGATTGGGCCATTCAAATAATCGTGATGATCTTCAATAATATGGTCCAAATCTTCATAAGCTCCAAAATCTTGATTTTCCTAGGAGCAGTGATAGGGTGGTGAGAATCCGAAGTTTGTCCAACAGTTAGTCTTTTAGGTGACTCTCCTAGGGTTTCTCTCAGTGTATCATGCGGAGATGTCTGATAATGTGAAATATAACTATCGGTTTCAAGTTGGTTTTCCTCAGAGCAGGTTGTGTCATTGGGGGTTTGTTCATTGTGGTCCGAGTTCAGGAACATGATTTCCTGAGTCTCACAATCGACGATCTCCTTAGCGGAGGCTAAGAACAGCTTTCCTAAAATGATAGGAGACTCAGACATCCTTCTGGGGTGCTCAATGTCAAGGATCGTAAAGTCCACCTTATGTTATTTACCTCGGAAATTTATGACGACAGAAACGATCCCCCGTGGTCTTTTTGTAGATCGATCGGGTAATTGAACGATTAGCCTAGTCTTTTTGAGTTGTCCGAATTTAAGTTGGTTAAAAATGGACTTCGGGAGGATGTTTAATGTAGAGTCATCGTCTAACCGAACATGAGTGAATGTAGAATCCTCAATTTCACATGTGATCCGAGTCAACCGCTTGACTTTGCGGCTTTTGATTTTATGATTCATCACCAAAGAGGTAGCCATAGATATGATATGATATTCAGTCCTGGATCGTTTCTTGCCCGCTTTTTTGGGGTTCAGTCGGCTCTTCACAAATCTTTTAAGATTGGGCACATATTCTATGGCTTTGATTAATGGAAGATCTAAGATCAGACTCTTGCAAAATGCTTCCATTTCAGAATTGTCCAATTTTTTTGAATTTTCAAAAATTTCAATTTTTTGGGTATTTTCTGTAATATCGTCAGTCGGGGGGTCAGAGGTCAGTAGTTGTGTCTGATTGTGATGATCCAGTGGTTTGCATGGTGGTGGCCTCACTTCTTCTGAATTTTGCATTGACTGGATGAGATCATATATTCTCATAGTTAGAGTGTCTGCTCTATGATTAATCCGAGCAATCTCATCCTCGAACATCTCATGACTAGTGATTGAATAATCAGTCTCCATGTGTCGTTATTCTGGCATGTAACCTCGAGTAGAGTGTTGATTGTTCATGAACATTATGGTCTGGTCATGAGTTGTATTTCCTTGACTTTGGTTTTCTCGTGGGTTGTCAAAGGAAAATTGATAGTTATCTTGAGTAGGGGATAATTCAAGAGGCTGTGAGATCCTAGTGACCAGAAATCGTGTTCTATTATCAATATCAGTCACTCTATTGTTTATCCTTGATTCTAATCTGTCTCTTATGTCCATAAGATTGTCTGAATGTGAGATATGGCTATTCCAAGAAGAAGTATGGTCATAGGGTGGGATGTATGGGTGGGCAGAGAATGATGGCTGAGGGGAACTTGACTTTAATGGTAGGTTCCCCCTGAGGAGTGTGAGAAGAAGAATAACGAGACATGATCGTGGAGATCGGGAAAGAAGACCACTGTGCCGACATCTTGTCAAGAGGGATGGAATGATCAGCGAACCACGATTTGCTTGCAATTGCAAGGTCTTTGACGCACACAAATCAAACACAAAACAAACACATTGATTCACCCACTCAACACTGATGAAGGCACGTTAGGGTTCGACCGCTTATCTTTTCAATTTTAATTTAATGACAAAACAATCTTGCAGATTAAGCGGAGCTGTTAGGTGCCGAAATATTTCACAAAGACTGTCCTGAGATCATACAACTAGTTGCACCTACTCTCAGCCAGTATAGGTGTAAGTACGGACCGTTTAAACGGCTACCCGTGTTACTTGAGGACGGAGCCTTCCGCAGTGTCCTCTAAACCACCTACTCTGCTAAGGGAAGTCGGACCGTAAACGGCTACCTGAGACCCTCACTGAAAAGTAGCTAATTGTTTAAAATCAGTAGTCTGAATGAAGCACTTCGGATTTGGGCTCTTTCCTAAGTGTGCGTTCTAGTCCTTACAAACAATGAGTGGGTTCCTCTCCACCAGACACAGATTAATTTTATGTTAATTTATTTACAGTTGCCTTGGTTAGCAGTCCTTGTTTTAAATTAAGGTTATCACTGTAGTTTATGTGAGCACAAAAATTCACGCCTACCGAACAGTCCCAATTCCTTTAAATCCTAAGTTGTAAAACTTTGAGAAAGGGGGATCGGAAAAACCGATGCAAACGTAAATCAATGATGCATGCTTAAGAGAAGGACTTACAGTGAATCCTCGCGTTCTTCATGCAGGATGCAAGACAAGAAAACTAAAATTTACACTAAATGGTATGCACAGCTGGAAAACATCCTAACAGATAGTTCTATTAGCGAGAAGAATTGATTGAAATTTTTGGCTAATGTTGAACGATCTACAATGCGTTTAATTAGTGAAAAGTGTGGCCTAAAAATTACGAGCACAATCAAATAACTCTAATCTAGCGTATGTGCTCCTAAATTCTACGTCAAACCACAGAGAGTCCAGTCCTGAATATTACAAATTAACATGGTACAAGGAGAGAGGGACCCTATGAATAGTGCAGAAATTTAAACCTAATCTAAGCTCTCTCTCACAGAAATTAAAATACAATTTAATCTTCTTCGCATGTCCTTGATTTATATACAAAATAATCTCCGAGTAATCTGCGAAGAAAGAGAGTGCGGTTAGTATCAGAAAAAAATGCAAAAGGAAAAAATGCAAAAAGGAAAAAAATGTAAAAGAAAAAATGTCACAAAAAGTAACTTTACAGAAATTAATTATAAAAAATGATTCAAAACCCTAAAAGTTCGTCGTTCCCCAGCAACGGCGCCATTTGATGAATGCAAAATTCGCCTCTTTATTAATGTGAAATTGTAGTATAGGAGGCGAAAATCGGTCGATCAAAACTCCACAATCTTTGAATGTTGTGGAATATTTTACTTGGCAAGTTTACCAAGGTCGAACACAGGGAACAGAGATTTTTAGTTGCGTGGTTTTTAAATCAAATTAAATAATTAATTTTATGCTCGATTAATTTTTGTGTGGGGAAAATATATATACAAATGCGAAGAAAATGCAATGCAAGAAAAATAAACAGAGAAGATTATGCCCAGGATTTGTGAAACATTCAATTCAATTCTTAATGAAATCTAATAATTAATTCTCGAGAGATAATCACAAATCGAATGATGCCCAGAAAATTTGTCAACTCCAAGTTACAAGAAAAGAGATTAATCAGTGAATACTCATGTCAAAAATTTCATGTAAAAATGCTCTCAAAACTAATCATCGATCAGCCAAATAGAAAGTTAAATAATTAATCCTCGATCTAACCCCTTGCAAATAATAAATTTGTGAGAATTATCAACAATGAGCACAAGAGATTAATCAATGTAAAGTCCTCAACTGAACTCCTGCAAAAGAAATCATCAATTTTGGCACATATATGT
Source organism: Ottelia alismoides (assembly GCA_037367405.1). Lineage (NCBI taxonomy): Eukaryota > Viridiplantae > Streptophyta > Magnoliopsida > Alismatales > Hydrocharitaceae > Ottelia > Ottelia alismoides. The sequence goes on from JAZKJV010000272.1 coordinate 1,265,147, forward strand.
CAAACTAAGCCTACATATGCCAACAGATGTACTCAATAATAATGATCAATAAACAGCCTCAAATCTGTCCACAAATCATGCTAAGTTGTAGAGCATGAAAATAGCTTCAAAATGACATATTATATGCTAAAATCGGAGTTCGTATGAAAAAGATATGCCAAATTGAAATTCCAGGGACTAAAATGTAAATAAAATACAATTTTCTTTGCAAAGAGGTCCCTAGGAGGACTTATATGTAATTAATAAAAACTTGAGGGGCCCGGATGTAATTTACCCACGGCAGGGGTATATATGCAATTTCAGAAATTTCCAGGGTGATCTTGCAATTTTTCCACCGCGCACGTGCCTTGCACGTGCGCCCAGGAGGTTCGGGGCGGCGGCTGAGGGTCGGTGGGCCCAGAGCTGAGGCTCGGGAGTCGGGGCTCAGGCTCGGGAGCCGGAGCCTACGTGGCAGCCTAGTTTGCTTCGGGAGACCCGAGCCTCGAGGCTGGGGCCGAGGCTCGGGGGCCCTCCACGTGGCAGCTGGAGGACTGTCGGATCAAGGGCTTGGGCCCGATCCGACGGTTGATGGCTGGCGGAGGATGAGGGCGGAACGGCGCAGGCACCGCGCGAGGCGGAGGTGCCGCGGGGGCTGCGAAGGCGGAGGCGCCGCGGGGTGGTCGGCTGGCCCTTCGCCGGTCGACACACGACCAGCAGAGGGAATCAGAGGCGGAGGAAGCGGGGCCACGAGGCGGAGGTGTCCGAGGCGCGGCGGAGGCTCGGCCGACGAACGACCGAGCAGCTAGTTTGAGCGAGCCCTCGCGCGGAGGCGGAGGGCTTCCGGTTGCGTGCTGGAAGAGGGGGGCGGAGCCCGGCGAGGTGGGCGGTGAAGGGTGGGCTCCCCCTCGCGGCGGAGGAGATGAGGTAACTCACTTGGGGAGTGTCGAAGGTCAAGGGACCTCAGTTGTTGATGCCTCGAGAAGGCCGGTGGGTGAACCTTCGAAGCTGGAGCACCTCCTGGGGAAGAAGCTGCTGCAAGGGAGGGTAGGATCCACACCTTGGATCGCGCCGCGAAGGGGCTGCCGCTGTCACCGGCGAGCTTGGAGAAGGGCGGATGGAGGCCGAAGGTCGGCCATGGTTGGATCTTATAGAAGACGGTAGTGTAACGGCTGATGGAGGAGGCAACATGGCCGGCGAGGGTGAGGCATTAAGTCGAGTAATGGCGGCGCATGGCTGGAAGAGAAACGGCTGGGGGGGGGGGGTTTGGGTAACGGCTGGAGGTGGAAGGAGAGGGGGTCCGTACGTGCTGGGCACGTACGCGCGGGAGGGGCAGGCGGCACGTGCGTGGCACGTGCGCGAGGAGAGAGGTGGATGGGGGTGCCACGTGGCACCCCAAAAAAATTTCAAAATTAAAGATGAATAAAATTAGAAAAGAAATAGCAGGGGACCTCGGATCGAAAAATTTCCTTCATGAAAGTTACTCGTCTCGACGAGATCTACAACTTTCATGAAGGACCTGAGAGCAAAAGAGGTCACCTGTGAGAAGTGGTATTTTTGGTGGCTCTCCATGTGTATAGAAAACCACATTTTTGGGGTTTTGTATTTTTTTGGTGGTTTTAAAGGGGATAAAAATTAGAAAAAATACGATAAAATATAAAAAAAATTAATTACACAATAATCAATTTTTTTTGGATTTTTAATAAATAAGAAATTAAGAAAATAAAATAGAAGTCAGAAATACTCAACTTTTGTACAGACTTGCAACGGACGCTTGGACTTGGTCAGTTTCTTTGATTTCAGTTTTTATCTGGATTTGGATTTTCATGTCGCTTAATAAAACTTTCATCAAAGAATACAAATAAAAAAGAAATAAAATTAAAAGGATTAATTATGTACATAAAAACTCAGGTCAAAAATAGGAAAAAGTCAAAATACGCAAAAGAGGCCCAAAACCCAACTTTCACAAATGAGCTCCGAATTTTACGAAATTGGTCTTGTTTTGAAGGTATTTGACAATGGAGTACTTTAAAAGTGAGTAGACCAAAATCAGACACTGTATGTGCAAGATATGCTCATTTTAGTCTGTCAGATGTGAAATTTGATTTTGAGATTATTTGACACTTATTGGGGTTAGTAATTTTTTTGTATTTTTTATTTAATAAAGTTAGTAATATCTACACAATGGAGTTATTTTTGGGTCAATCGGAGTTAGGATGAATTAACTAAAAATAAGAGAAGTTAGCGGCTTTTTGGGCTAATTTACACTTTGGATTTTTAATGCAATTTATGCATGATGAAATACATATATTATTTACATATGCATGATGGCTAATAATGTTCTATTAATGATTAATTACAAGTAGATGATGGGGGACAGAGCCTAAATGACCAATTTTAGCATGATGAATACGAGATTCATCACCTCCCCTCACGCCAAACACACTTGATGCCATAGGCTCCTAACCCCTCATGCACGAGAAATCCAAATCCCACTCCCAAAACCCAGAGTTGTATTGTCATATAAGGCTCAAAGCGTAGTTGCTAAGGTATATCATGGTTGAAGAATCTTTTTTTATTTTTCGATAGCAACTGAAATTTAATTATGTGGTGGTTTTAGAAATTTTAACAATGTATTGTCACTAGAACGTCATTGTTTTACAATTAAAGAGATTGATTTACAATTTTACAATATTTTTTCATAAGTAATATAATATTATTCCCCATTTTGTTGGTTAATGTTTTGTGTCTTATATTACATGTGAGGAGGATGGTATATTCAGTCTAGGAGTTTTTTCAGGCTAGAAATTATCCATGTAGTCACATTTCTTGAAGTAGGAAAGGATTGAGTGTTGTCCGGTGGAATTCGTGGCAATTAATCACGAGGAGCTCAAGGTATGTTTGTATAGGTCTGCAGAACATGTCTAGTCCTGGGCCGGCCCGGCCCAAGCCCGACCCAAAGGAAATGGGTCGGGCCTGGGCTTGGGCCGAACAACAAGAAGATTTGCGGGCCTAAGCCCGACCCAAGGTTTGAAATAATTAGATGGGCTTGGGCCTGGGCCCTTCAGGGCCTGGCTCAGCCTGGCCCATGCCCATCCCTAGTGGGATCCCCTTGGGAGGGAGGCCTCTAGTTGCTGCTACCGCTATCCTCTGAGGAGATCGCAACAACTGCCTTGAAGGAAGGCATGTATATACTGGCAGTCCTTCGGTCACGCGACGGTGTAGGTAGGCGACTATTGCCTCTGCCATAGTCGAAAGCCTTCATGATTGGCCCATTGACTGGAGCCCTCGCCCTCTACTCATCACACTCATCCCATCGATCATCCCTCAGCCGCCACCCTCACATGCCTTCCTTCGCCTTCGGCACAACCCAATGCCCTCGCCCACCGTCGGTGCGATCGATCAAATGCCGATCGCTGGCAGGATCCCCTCGACGTCCACTGCCGGCGTGATCCCCCAAACACCATTACTGATGCGATCATCCTGATGCCCACGGCGGTGATATCCACCCTTGCCGGCATGATCCTCCCGACGCCCTAGACCCTTTTCCTCCACCTCCGAGAGAACAAATGGGGGAAGTGTTTCAATGGGGAACATCAAGATGATTTTATATGCAGTTTTAGAGAAACATCCCTAGATTTTTTTTCCTAAGAGAGGGATCTCTTCGATATAAGGTTAAAAAATTTGTATTCTTATGATATTTTCTTCATGTGAGGACTAGCATGTCGTCATCACAACATTCAGTTGTTACAATTCCGTCACTACATCCTATTTTTCTTGTAGTGTAAGTATGCCTTTGTTTCAGTGCTAGCCTCTCACAGCTGCAATAGTAAGGAACGTGCATACTATTGAATGGACAATTTATGTAAAGAATAAGTATGAGGTTCTGTACCACTATTTTTTCCTCCAAGACAATGCTAAGTCGTCTCACGATAGAATACCTTTTAAAATAATAACTCTTTTTTAAATGACTTTATCTTTAAAATCCTCTATTTTTCGTGATTATTAGTCTGCTTGGTTCTTTATATGCAAGTCATTATTCGTGCCAACAGTATTCTTTGGGATGGTGGTTTGGGAGTTATAGATCTTGAGGTGATGAATAAGGCCCTATTGGCGAAATGGGTCACTCGTATTTGGGGTGAAAGATCGGATACACTTAGTACGCTATTGAGGAAGATTTATGGTGTCACAGGAAGCCTAGAATGGCGTCTCAGTAGAGTGGTAAAGCCTTCAAACTTTTGGCGTGGGGTGTGCTCGGTGCTTCCCAAGATTTCTCCGTATCTAAATCTTGTGCCGAGAGATGGTGAAGGAACTAGTTATTGGATATGGGCAGATGGAGCATTTACTGTGAAGAAAGCCTACAAGGTCTTATATGCATCCATCATTTTTGATCCAGGAATTGCAATGCCAAATTTAGGGCAAATTTGGTCTTGGAGGATACTAAAAAGAGTGAAAATTTTTCTCTGGTTGTTTGGGAGAGAGAGGGTGATGACTGGTGCTCGGAGGTCCAGGCTCTTTGGGGTTAACAGTTCCTGCTTGCGGTGTGGGGATGAGATGGAGGATGCTAATCATTTGTTTTTCCTTTGTTCTTTCTCGAGGCAGATTTGGGCAGGGGTCAGTTTATCTACTGTTGCATCCTCAGGAATTAGAGATTTCTGGGAGTCTATTGGTTTGTCCGGAACCTGCACTTTAGCTGAGAAACAACATGCGGCATCTATTCTGTGGGCAATTTGGCTGGCAAGGAATGGAGCTATATTTGGCGGGGAAAGATTCTACATCGAAAATGTAATAGAGCATTCCAGACTCCTTTATGGGTCTTGGTCATTGTAACTTTTGTACCTAGCTTGTGAATTAAAGTTTTTGGGTGTCCGCATCTACGATTTGACACTATTACATAGAAATTGATGGGAGACGGGCAACAAGCTGCGCCGCCAATCCCTTTTGAATGGCAAATCCAATCCTTCGAAATACAATATTCATAGACTTAGGAACCATAACATTGCTATGCATGATTTTTTGAATCCTTTTAAGGAGCTCCACTACTTCACTTGCCAAGAATCCAAATGTATCAAAGCCAAAGGGAATGAATACGTGTTGATTATCGATGCAGGCCTTCTCATGCTTAGCCACTTTAGCTGAGGCAGCTTTTTGTGCAGCGAGTCCTGCAACAAAATCATTCTTTATCGGACCCACTAATGGAGAAACTCCAGTCAAATCAACACATGCATGTTTTCCTCCAACCCATCCAAATATTAAGACATCTGCCGGTCTAAGTGTCGATCTCCCCTCTTGTGGATCAGTCAAAAAATTCATCGGTGCTTCTTTTTTTGAAGCAACCCCCGCATGTCTGAGTACATCAAAAAGAACATCCCTGACAAGATCATTTCTATATTTAAAACCTGGAAGTTCGCGACAATGAACGGCATGCTCCCCAAAAGCATCTAAACATGATTTGTGGCATACAGGACAAGCCTCATCTGGTGGGAATAGAGGAATCATGAGGCGGTACTTGAGAATACTGCGATATTCAATGGGTGACATATGCATTCCAAATCCCTCAATAGGAATGACAAGAAGAAAATCTTGGGCATGTTCAGCTTGTAAACATCAGAAAACAGATTTTTGTCTAGCAGTCATGTCAAACTCAACTTACATTTCTTTTACTATTTTGCTAAAAAAGGAACTCGCCAAAGCATTCTGGGCTTTAGGGGGGACGGTATCCTTACTAGCAAAATATGTAAGATCAAGAGATGGGAGTACGACACGTAGGCCTTCCAAAGCATTAAGAAAATCAGAATCCATACCATATATCCCGCTGTCTCGTAGCAAGTGGTCTTGAAGCATCTATGATTGAGCTCGGGAGGCCACAAAAGCATAGGAAGAAGCCTCAACAGCCGAGTAAAGACCTAAACCACCGAGCTCGACACCCTTTTTTCCTTTCAAAAAAAAGTATTCGTTGGGATATCGGCTCTTAGGTATGGGCGATGAAGCAACGATGTGTACATTTCGGACCTATTGTATCCATACGATGTCTTTTCTCTTCTACGTAATGTTCACATACTTTTCTTTATTGGCCATTACTTCTTAACTTCTCAAACGAAAGTATTCTTCTGCAACCAGATGTTAGTATATTCCAGTACGAAAAGCCAATAAATTGGAACCTGGTTTGGATCTGTAAAAAGGAATGATCTAATAGGATAAAGCTATGGATAAGAGGGAACGGATCCTCTGCTATAAATGATAATTACAGCCGATGCTGTAATCCACATTGTCCCTTGGATGAGAATCGGACGACCTGCAGAGGGATCGAGGATAATGGTCTCGCATCTTGAAGTCATCCATTTGTAATCGGGCGGCTCTGCCAATTGCAGCAGTGACGATCCTTTCTAATGGATAAGAACTGCTGCGGAGCCAAAGGAATATGGTTCATCATGAACGCCAATGGTCGATGTGCTTCGAAATCTTTAAAAATTCCAAGTTGTAGATGGAACACTTGGACATCGGGAATGTTAACTTCTCACTGCAAGTTGATGATGTTGGAGACATTTGTTGCTTTCATTATTTGTAATGCACAATCAATAACATACCCCTTATTGTTTTATGACTAATTGTTGCTTCGCCTATAATTTTCTCACTCCATGTCTGGCCAGAAGCTGTGTTAATTTCAACTGCACTTGTTCTTAAAAATATTTCAGTAGACAGAATAATAATTACTTAAGAAGATTTCAGTATAAATGAAAATGCAAACTTGTACTTAACATGACTCGTGTCCAAGAAGATCAGCATCTGCAAATTCCATCGTTAACTAATGAGATGACTGATGGTGTAACGTCCCGGGCTTAGGTCCTCGATCCGTTAGCGGAGCATTACTGTCCCTGACAACCTCTTGGGATCGGACCCATACAGATCCGAATAACCACTCTCAAAATGCTGAAGCCGGGTTATTAGGTATTAACCTCCTCACTATTTATCCCACCCGGGAATTTTGTGTTCCACGGTGTGGGACAATTGGTTGGGGTTTTACGACCTCCACCACTTATATTCGCAACGTCCTCGTTGCGACATGGCACATCACTTCTTCCCAGTGACTGTGGCGGCTGCATGCTCCGGGTAGTCATTTCCTCCAACCTCTTGTAGGGGCGGCTCCATTTCTCGGGTAGGCATTTCCACTGTCAGAGGGCGTTCGGCTCTGATACCATTTGTAACGTCCCGGGCTTAGATCCCCGGTCCGTTAGCGGAGCATTACTGTCCCTGACAACCTCTTAGTATCGGACCCATACAGACCCGAATAATCACTCCCAAAATGCTCAAGCCGGGTTATTAGGTAATAACCTCCTCACTATTTATCCCACCCGGGAATTTTGTGTTCCACGGTGTGGGACAATTGGTTGGGGTTTTACAACGTCCACCACTTATATTCGCAACGTCCTCGTTGCGACATAGCACATCACCTCTTCCCAGTGACAGTGGCGGCTGCACGCTCCGGATAGCCATTTCCTCCAACCTTTTGTAGGGGCGGCTCCACCTCTCGGGTAGCCCTTTCTACTGTCAGAGGGCGTTCGGCTCTGATACCATTTGTAACGTCCCGGGCTTAGGTCCCCAGTCCGTTATCGAGGAAAACTGGCCCTGACAACTTGTTGGGTTCGGGCCCAAATGGACCCTTTAACAACCACCGAAAATGCTTAAACCCAAGTTGTCAAGTAGTAGTCCTCACCACTTATAAACCACACCCACACTTCATGAGTTTTAGATCTGGTACTATGTTTGGGGGTATGGGTGTTACAACCTCTCCCACTTATATTCGCAACGTTCTCGTTGCGACATGGCCCATCACTTCTTCCCAGTGATAGTGGCGGCTGCATGCTCCGGGTAGCCATTTCCTCCAACCTCTTTGTAAGGGCGGCTCCACCTCTCGGGTAGCCCTTTCCACTATCAGAGAGAATTTGCCTCTGATACATTTGTATCGTCTCGGGCTTAGGTCCCCGGTCCGTTAGCGGAGCATTACTGTCCTTGACAACCTCTTGGGATCGTACCCATACAGACCCGAATAACCACTCCCAAAATGCTCAAGCCGGGTTATTAGGTAGTAACCTCCTCACTATTTATCCCACCCGGGAATTTTGTTTTCCACGGTGTGGGATAATTGGTTGGGGTTTTACAACCTCCACCACTTATATTCGCAACGTCCTCGTTGCGAGATGGCACATCACTTCTTACCAGTGACAGTGGCGGTTGCACGCTCCGTGTAGCCATTTCCTCCAACCTCTTGTAGGGGCGGCTCCACCTCTCGGGTAGCCCTTTCCACTGTCAGAGGGCGTTCGGCTCTGATACCATTTGTAACGTCCCGGGCTTAGGTCCCCGGTCCGTTAGCAGAGCATTACTGTCCCTGACAACCTCTTGGGATCGGACCCATACAGACCCGAATAACCACTCCTAAAATGCTTAAGCCGGGTTATTAGGTAGTAACCTCCTCACTATTTATCCCACCGGGAATTTTGTGTTCAACTTGTTGGGTTTGGTTGTAACACCCATACCCCCAAACATAATACCACATCTAAAACTCACGAAGTGTGGGTGTGGTTTATAAGTGGTGAGGACTACTACTTGACAATTTGGGTTTAAGCATTTTAGGTTGTTATCAACGGGTCCATTTGGGCTCGAACTCAGCAAGTTGTAAGGGAAAGTTTTCCTCAATAACGGACCGGGGACCTAAGCCCGGGACGTTACAAATGTTATCAGAGCCAAATTCTCTCTGATAGTGGAAAGGGCTACCCGAGAGCGTGCAGCCGCCACTATCATTGGGAAGAAGTGATGGGCCATGTCGCAACGAGGACGTTGCGAATATAAGTGGGGGAGGTTGTAACACCCATACCCCCAAACATAGTACCACATCTAAAACTCACGAAGTGTGGGTGTGGTTTATAGGTGGTGAGGACTACTACTTGACAACTTGGGTTTAAGCATTTTGGGTGGTTGTCAACGGGTCCATTTGGGCCCGAACTCAATAAGTTGTCAGGGCCAGTTTTCCTCGATAACGGACCGAGGACCTAAGCCCGGGACGTTACAGATGGTGGCAGAAAGTTAAAGCTTTAACAATGCACTGTCTATAGAAATCAAATCACGATACATTGGATGATCTGTGCTGTGTTGAGATCTCAACTTCACCTTTGATTGAAAGGTGAGATGAGGCCTTATCTGATGCTCTCCACCTGACCACACTATGGGATCGGACAAAGGCGCCAACATGGCCAATTGGAGGTATGGACCCTGACCGCTCCTCCGCCTTTAAGATCCGGTGCGTCTCTCCTCAACCACAGGTTCAACTCCCGGCAAAACCAACAGCAGGAATTGAAGATGTATGGCTGCGCTTGTGGACACGCAAGTCCTCGACGAGGTATACGTGCTTATATTTCCTTATTATGCGTGCATGTGCATAGTCCTCCCTTAATTTGTGATCTTTATGTCCACGAATTAAACAGCGGTTGATATTGTTGAAGATGACATCACTGATGCAACTCCGGGACGCTCGGAAGCCGACATCAGAAAGCCTGGGAAAGGGAAGCGCGTCGGCTGTGTCGTCGGAGGGAGAAAGCCCTTCAAGTACGTGTACAGGGGCATCCGGCGTAGGGCGATGGGGAGGTGGGCGGCGGAGATACGCGATCCCAAGAAAGGCGGGAGGGTGTGGCTGGGGACGTTTGCATCCCCGGAGGAGGCTGCCAGAGCCTACGATGCCGCGGCCGTAAGAATCCGCGGCGATAAAGCCAAGCTCAACTTTCCCACCGGTAAGAGCACAGTAACTAATAGCATTGGAGGAATTAAATGCAATGGGAACATGACGATGGATGCAGAATCATCTAAGGATGATTTAGCTTCTAGTGCGACGTTCTGCGATCCAAGTGGGTGTGATTGGATGGAGTTGTATGAGGATGAGTTGGGAGGGGACTACTGGCAGTTGCGCGGCCTGTGGGACTCCCCGTTCCACGTTAGACTTGGTTCCGGCGAGCACGTGATCCGATCAATGGCCGAGTCAGAAATCTAGATAAAAGCTGGACCAGCTTATATAGTATGGGAAAATAAATTTCTCTTTTCCCTCTTACCATGTATCGTGTTCGATCTCGTGTCTTTCTTACCATCTCGATATGGTTTTTCTTCCTCGTGTGTTTCCTTGGAAGAGTAGTGGTAATTAAGGGTTCAATCACCTGCGAAGTCTCCATGCACGTCTCCTTACTGTTGTTTCTTAATATTTACTATTTTGAAGGAATTTATTGTTATGGTGTTCGCACGATTGCATCTAACCAATAGTGAATCTCAGCAAAGTGTTAACCTGCTTTGACATTAAATTAGACCCAAATTCAAATCTCATGATATTATTCTAGTTGGTAGTCTGCGGCTCTGCGTGAGCATCCTCGTATTAGCAGCTAGATTTACTGAAAGGTTTCCTCCATGCAACTTGAGCTACGGAAAGCAAAGAAAAGAAAAGCTCCAGAACAATTTGGTGGTTCGATGTCTATCCAAACAGCAGAGTGTTTCTGCACATAGAGATGAGAACATCGCAGCAGACAACATGACCACTTGTGGGTAGGTATGTAATGGCATCTCTAATATAAATATACAGGTCTACGTCATGTACAGGAAGTAAAACAGCAACCACAGGTTTCTACAGAAATTCGGAGTACGTGTGGTGCCCATGAGACGATGCAATGATCCTAAGCTGATGTATTCTACCCTTTTTCAGGTCCAATTAAGGTTTCTGATTGGGATTTAATCTCAAAAGTTAAGGCTTGGCGTCGCCTGAGGGACCCCATATATATATTCACTTGGACGAAGCCAGGATTTTTTGTATGGGGGGGGGGCGCTAAATAAACTTAAAAGAATTTTTATTGACAAAATTTTTTACTTGAAATTATGAGCAGAATTTTTTTTAACTAAAAATCATGTCATTTTGAGAAGAGGTACAAATTTTTTTGAACAAATCGCATCATTTATAAAAAAAATGAACAAAAAGCCTAAACAAAGTTACAAGTAAACTTTTACTAATTAGTTGCTAATTTTTTTTGATAGTATCAAATACAATAATTTATTTTACATTCATATCTAAAAAAACTATTATAATATATATATATATATACCATAGTTTTTTTAATAAATGGTCTGGTAATTTCGAGGGTTTGGAGTGTCCCATTGGGATTTAAATGCATGTCCTTTAAGGTGGAGGCACATTGTAGTATCACCAGACCACTCCTTGGATTCATATATAATGTAGTTAATGGTATAATTGCCTTGTTAGTAGTTAAGGGTTAATATTCAATCAACACCTTTATGGAGGTTCATAAGATTTCGAGTGAAATATAATTTTCATGACAACAACAATAAATAATTGTTTATACATTGGGCATCGTTGATGATGTAGTAACATATGTCATTTGTCAATATTTTCAAAATCAAGTAGAAAAATTCTTAAGTAATTTGACGGTTTTGGTTCTAAAAATCATTAGGTGGCATCATCAAGATCAAATACTATCACATGTTTTTTCTTAAAAAAAGTTAGGATAACTTTCTGCTAAGCAATATAGGTCATGAAAATGGTTTGCTTCAACCAGATCAAATAAAGTGGAATTACAAATCTCATAGCACAAGACATCCATTCTTATTCTCTTTAACAAATCGTCATTCTTGATCACACTGATTGCCTTTTTTATTTTCAATTTGACATTTTTTAATTTTTTAAGTTTTAGATTACCAAGGACATGTTATTATACCAATTCTGAAATCTAAATCATCAACGATCCCTGTAAATGTATAGATTTTTTATGGAAAATATTAAACAGAGCAATGTATTATTACATTTTATACAACTTTACGAATATTATCACATTTTATACAAACTTTACAAATATTAAATCATAGTACTCATAGTTGGAGCCTATTTTAATGTGAAACATAAGAAAAAATAAATTAGAATAATATGGGAACATTTCGAGAAATTATAATAGAAATTATCAACTTCAATTGTTCACATTTTTAAGTAAGCGAACAAAATCCCATTCATTATGTAAGAGAATATTTAAATTACAAAGTTTACAAGTTTAACACAAATATCAACTAACCTTTGGATGGAGAAATAAGAATTGATGTTAGTTACTTCTTCCCTACATTAATGCTACTCTAAATATCACGAGAGGCCTGGATGAGAGAAACAACCCGAGAGAGGAAAACCCGATGCTATTTTTAGTACTAATTTATAATTTTGATTTATTTTTCTCTATATTAAAATTGATAGGCAATTACTTGTTCATTTTGGAGAAGGCATTTCCTAAATAATAAGGATAGAAGATAACAACTCCTAAATAATATGGACTTTCCAAAAATCTTGGGGGGGGGGGGGGGGCAGGCCCCCTCCCGCGCCCCTCTCCCTCCGTCACTGATCCAAACAGCAGTGTTCCTGCACATAGAGATGAGAACATCGCAGCAGACAACATGGCCACTTGTGGGTATGTATGTAATGCCATCTCTAGTATAAATAGGGATATTTACACCCATAACCCTGAGTAATATGGTAATTACCCCAGAAACCCTCTAAAAACACTAATTATCCTCAGGACCCTGAATAGCAGTTAACTCTTACACTCATGACCTTGCGTTATCTTCCATCCAATTTACCGTTAACTATTAACGGTATCCGTTATGTATTTTATATTTATACCCTTTAAGTTTCTATTATTTACAAAAAAAAACTCATTTATCATCTTCCTTCTCCACCTTGTCATCTTCCTCCTCCAAGCAGCACCCACGTCCTCCTCCTCCAAGCAGCAAGCTCCTCTGACAATCTCCTCCTCCCCTTCGTCCTCCAAGCAGCACCCCGCTCCCGCGCGACTCCGCCTGCAGCCCCCCTCCCCCGCGCGACTCCGGACCCCACCCCCTCCCCCGCGTGACTCCCCTGCAGGACCCCACCCCCTCCCTCGCGCGACTCGCCTGCAGCCCACCTCCCCCTCCCTCGCGCGACTCCCCTGCAGCCCCTTCCCCCTCCCCCGCGCGACTCGCCTGCAGCCCCCCCTCCCCCGCGCGACTCCCCTGCCGCCCCCCCTCCCCCGCGCGACTCCCCACTCATGTCGAGGTCATCACCTGGAGCACCTGCTCCTTTCCCAGGCGCATTCATCCATCCGGGATTTATCCTTCCAGGTATCTCTCTAGATCTTCTCTTCCTTTCACTTCCTCTTTTTCCTGTGTATCTCTTCTCGATTCCTTCCTCCGATTCCTCTTCCATTTCTGCTCTTCATCCTTCTCCTTGGTTTCAAATCCAAAACGACATCTCAATTGATCGATTTCATCGCCATTCCTGATCAGTCCATTTTTTTCCATGTCTATTTGTATCGATCATCGCTTACCGAGTTTTTCCATCGCATCACTCGATCCCTTTCTTCTCCATTTTGCTGGGATTATAATTCATTCACACCTAATATTTCTGTTGTGGTCCGAGCCGTGGAGCTCGAGACGAGTTCTATTTGCATGTCACAGGTAAAACATCGGGTTTCATCCTTCCAGCTTGAAGCGTTCAAACCTGTACCTGGAAGCTCTTATCGAGCACTTGGAATAGCATCTGATTTGAACAACGAAGCTTCTACAACCATTTAGAGATTCGCTCTGATTTCTAATTAATCAACGGATTGAAGGTGCCATAACTTACGGTTAATTCACACAACCAACGTATGCATGAAGTATCTGACGCGTTGAGGAGAACCTGGAGATTGAAAGTCCAAATTGATTCATTTGGAGTTGACCGGAGAATGATCGGTACTAAAGGTCTCGTATAGATCATCGCCTCCGCTGGAAGAACACAGAAATCACCGCCGTACATTGACCCTATCGGAATTTCGCAGCCACCTGGTGTCGTTTCAGATCAAAGACGCATCGCCTGTCCAAGCCCCGCCGTCGTGATTGAAGTTGTCACTGCATGTGATAATATTGGGGAAGAATAATATAAACTCCAGATCCAAGGGAAGCCGCACCTGCAGATTTGAACATTTGTTAAAGCTTTCACCAGGAGCAAAACGAAGCTTCCTCCTTGAACTGCCGCCACACTCGGGAAACATCTTCGAGATCCAAACAGAAACACCGCCGCATGAGATTTTGGGGAAGAACAGGAGTCCCGTTCCAGACTGAACTGCAGCCCTGCAGCCCCCCCTCCCCCGCGCGACTCGCCTGCAACCCCCCCTCCCCCGCGCGACTCCCCTGCAGCCCCCCCTCCCCCGCGCGACTCGCCTGCAGCCCCCCCTCCACCGCGCGACTCCGCCTGCAGGACCCCATCCCCTCCTCCGCCCGCCTCCGCCTGCTCGGCCTCCTCCGTGAAAGTTCCCACCATGCAAGCTCCAGGATGGAACCTACTTCTTCCTTCCTTCTTTTCTTTTTTTTGATTAATCTCCACCGTAGGATCTTGAATTGGGTTAGATTAACTCCGCTATTTGGTTGAGTTAACGAACGAAACTAACGGAAGGTTATAGATGTAAAACGGCGTGGTTATTCAGGGTCCTGAGGATAATTAATGTTTTTAGAGGGTTTCTGGGGTAATTACCATATTACTCAGGGTTATGGGTGTAAATATCCCATATAAATACATAGGTCTACCTCATCTGCAGGAAGTAAAACAGCAACCACAGGTTTCTACAGAAATTCGGAGTACGTGTGGTGCCCATAGGACGATGCAATGATCCTAAGCTGATGTATTCTACCCTTTTCAGGTCCAATTAAGGCTTTGTGATTGGGATTTAATCTCAAAAGTTAAGGCTTGGCGTCGCCTGAGGGAGAGGGACCCCATAATATATATTCACTTGGAAACTAACAAGAAGCCTCCAGATATTTTGACAGAAAGACGACCGTCTGGAATTGGATACTACTTCGAGCTAACCCAAAGATATTTTGATAAAAAGAATGTTTCTAGAGAAACAAAAGCCAATCCCTAAATATTATTAGTTCAATAATTCTAGTTCACTTACAAATCTACAATACTACCACGGTATTTTCGTTCGTACGAAGACTACATAAACGGACGGAACAGCGGTACGAAGGAAAAGGAGGAATAAGTTATAGTTATTTATTATTCTCTTTTGAATTGGTAGAAGAAATATTGTGTTTTCACAATAAATATCAACAGTTCAACCCCAAGGGCCTGTTTGGTTGCAGGGTAGTAATCTGTGAGGAGAAAGTACCCTTGTGAATAGTAACCAGGGTTGGGCCAACCCTGCCCAACCCTGCAACGAAATGGGCCCCAAGAAAACTACATGCAGATATATTGGTGAGAACAAATAATTTTTACATGTGTGCCCTTCCGAAACCTCCTTCACTTGTAACGTCTGGGATTTAGGTTCCTGATTCCTTACGGAAGAAAATTGGTACTGACAACTTGTTGGGTTCGCGTCCAACCACGCAAAATGTTTAAGCCCGAATTGTCAAAGTAGTAATCTCCATCACTTATAACTCACACCAACACTTCGTGTGTTTAGATATGTTTGGGACTATGGAAGTTGGGATGTTACACCACTCGACCTCCTCCTCCCCACCCGACCACTCAACCATCTTCGCCCTCCCTAGATCACGCTCTACACCACAAGCCCCGTCCGCTCCTCCCATGATCTACCACCCTGCCTCTGCCCCCCATGCCTAACCACCTTTGCCCGTCCCCCGACCTCTTCCTGCTTGCCTGCTTGACCTCACCCTCCGCCATTGATTCCGACCGAAACAAGAGAGGAACTCCGGCAGGCAAATGATGCAGTCTAGATGGCTTGAGTGCTTAATCCAACCATCCAATTTGGCTCCAACATGGCCAGTTGTGGTGTGGAGAGTATGGCCCCTCAATTATTGACTCTCCCTCGTCTCTATAGGTTCGCATTCAGAAACATGACATGTACTTTTGTGGAATCCAATTCCTTCATGTTTATCTTACCCTTCTCTGCTCGAGAGGATTGGCATCTACACCAAAAAGGTCCGGTGATGCCCCCTTCTTCTTGGGAAATAACATCAAGATATTTTCAGCATGTTAAAAAATCTATGATTTTGAACCTACTTTGATCCTTTCAGTTTCGACTTAAAGGATCTCGCATTCAAATCTCACAGATTACTGTTTCGTAAGAAGACCTCGAGGATCAGCTGAATCTGCGACGAAACTCAACGCATTTCCTAACTGGTAAGACGCACCGGTTAGGAGTTGACTACCAACTGAGATTTCCCAACGAATTCCTGGGAAAATCTAGATGTATTCACAAGGAAATGAGCAGATCAGCAGGAAGCCGCGTCTTTTTCATTCTTTGTAGTTACATTTTATCTTTTCCAATAGAAACAAGCCCGTAATTTGGAATCTGCATGGTTTTGGATCTGCTGAAGGATGATAAGATATGCTGCCGAGCGGAAGGGATATGGCATATCCTGAACACCATTGGCCGAGTTGACCTGGAAAAGCTTTTTTCCTTGATGCACAATTAATGAATTATTGAAAAGTTTCAAGTTGGTCCGATGGATCACTTGGACATCAGGAAAGATTCAAGTCCTCAGCTGCAAGTTGACGAGTAATGGAGACAATCTCCTCTCTGTAGGAGAGAAGACGACTGCAGACTGGAAGGGCTGTTTATCCATTATTAGCCATAGATGCAAAGTTTCGTAATTAAGCCAAGTTCAAAAAGCTATGTTGAAGGACTTACCTGCAAAACAGAGGATATGTAAATGCTCATGTGTAATTTGCCCCAGGACATGTGCTGATGACGCCAGGCCTACGCGGATGGTTGGGCATGCTCAGATAACCCGAATAAATGGGGGCTGTTGTACAAAACAACTTCCGCACGCCCCACGCGCGTGAGCAGCTGCGTGGTTCAGACGGTTGAAATCGGCGTCGCCTGGTTTGGTCGAGCGCCTCATCTCCTTTCTCTCCTCTTCGATTGGTGCGTAAGGGTCCTTCTCGCTCCGGCAAGGCGAGGCCTGCGCGACTAGGTCGCTCCTAGGAGTGTGGGAGGAACGGTGGAACAGTGGAAGGTGGCATGAAGAAGGTGGAGTAGCAGAGGGTTGCAGATGATTGGTTTGGAATGAGGTTTGCAGTGTTGGCCAGTGGTATTATGGAGAGGAAAGAGATTGGCGAGGAAGGTGTTAGGTATCCGTGGGTGTTTTTTTCGAGGGGAGCGGAGATCAGGCGTAGGTCTAGGAACGGGAGAAAATAGATCTTTGCCAAACTCCTTGCCTCACGTATGGCTAGTCTTGCCCCACCTTATTTCTCTTATTCGGACGGCTTTCATCAAGGGCAGATCTAGGTACTCGCTTAGCGCAAGAATTGACTCGGGCTTTTTACCGAAAATCTAGCTACCAGCGTGCTTGCCTGAAGGTGGATCTCACCAAGGCTTTTGACACTATTGAACATGAGTTCATTCTGAGGAACCTGGAGCTTATGGGATTTGACAAACATAGGGTGAACTGGATTGCCAATTGCATTTCTACAACATCTTTCTCTATCCTCCATCAATGGAAGCTCTGAAGGATTCTTTAAAGGACAGCGTGGGTTGAGGCAGGGGGACCCTCTTAGCCCTCTCCTTTTTGTGGTGGGAATGGAATCCCTAACCGTGTTGATTGAGGATGCCGTGGCTAAGGGAAGGCTAAAGCCATTTGGTCGTGGCCGTGTGTGGCACTTACGCACCTCATCTACGCAGATGACCTCCTTTTCTTCTGCAAGTCCTCCTCTTCCTCGCTTCTTGAGGTGGCTTGGGTTCTTGAAAAGTTGAGAGCGTATCCGGGCTGAAGATGAACTGTCGCAAAAGTAAGCTTTTTAGACCTTTGGGTGCCCCTGATGACTTTGCCTCCATTCTGAGATTGGGGGTGCTTAGCGCGCCCTACCAACTACATACATGGGCCTGCCTCTATCCTCTTCCTACGGCAGGGGTTCAATTGCTAAGCCTTTGGAGGAATAGAGTTCTAGCCGTGCTTGGCAGTTGGAAGGCCTCGTCCCTTTCCTTGATGGGTCGGCTTCAGTTGATCAAGTCGGCCGTCGCTGGTATCTCTCTATACTGGGTGGGGGAGTCTCATTCCACGCGGTTCTGTCGCCCGCGTTGACAAGATGTGCGCCAATTTTCTTTGGGGGTTTGGACAGCATTGGGTTAGTTTGCGCACCACCTGCCTCCCCAAGCTCGAAGGGGGGCTTGGGTTGGCGCTCGATGCTTATGTGCTGGGGAGGCTATGTTTGTGGTTTGGGCGTGGAGTATCCTTACTGCAGAGCAATCATTGTGGGCTAATTACTTGAGGCAGCGGTACCTTCACAACTGTACTTTCTAGGAGGTTGTACCTAAAGAGGGGGACTCATTGCTGTGGAAGGCGCTCCTCCGTAGCAGAGATACTTTCTGTGGCTCTATTTCCGGCAGTTCCAACCAGCATTCTTGGCTTCGATCGCCCAAGGGGTTCTCCTTCTCACAAGCTATTGACGTGGTCAGACATAGGGGGGACAGGGTCCCTTGGGCGAGTGTTGTGTGGTCCAAGAACAATGCCCCTAAGCATTCTTGTGCGCTCTATCGTGTGGTCACTGATGAATCCACGATTCATCGCTTTATTCTTTTATTTTAGCATCGTTTCCTTAGTCAAATACCTGTAAATACCCACTAATTCCATAAAATTACCATTTCACATGCATTTGTTAATTATGCATTTTTAACACCTTTTGTATATAAATAAAAGAATAAAGAAGAAAAGAAAAAGAAAAGGAGGTATTTATGCAATAAATACAGACTGACCCAAACCCCGAGAGAAGGTCAAGACTTGACCTGATCGACCAGGAATAAAGTAGGGGGAGATAAGGTTGTCTGTCAGAAAATCCAAAAAATATCTTGTACATATTTTTCATGTATATTTGTATAAAACTTTCATTATTTTATTTGTATATAATTTGACCTAAAATCAATTATTTTTGTAAATAAAAGTTGTAAATAAAACTGTGTTGTAAATAATAAAAATTTTTATAAAATAAAATATTGTATATATTGTAAATAATTACACCCAGAAAAAGCCGTAGTGCGATAATTGAAACATCAATTCAGGCTCCATATGAGCTCAAATCGAACCAAACTCACTTCCATAATACTATAAATTCAATTATCTTTCAAATGGCTATGGTTTCGTATTTTTTGGAGTTACGGTTAAAAAGTCGATTTTCTGGGGTGTATTGTGCAGTTTACCCATATATTTGTGTATATAATTATTAATATTTATTTTTCATAATGTATATATTATAAATATTGTTTTCAATAAAAATAAAAATTAAAAAAATTAAAATAAAAAAAATTCTTGTGTAAAAATTATTTCTTTATTTGCACCTATGTACATTATATTATATATATATAATATATGTATACCACTAATTTCCTTAAATAAAAAACCACCAAAAAATTTAATTACCTAACATTAATTAATTAATTTAAATTAATTCCGAATTTTTTTAATTATTTGATTTTATTTGATTGATTTGATATTATAACATGCCATATATATCAGATTTGATTGCATACCTTTAATGGCCACCATTAAGGTGGTCAATTAATTTCCAATTAATTTATTTATTTATTTAATTTATTTATTTCGAAATTATTTATTTATTTATTTTATTTAATTGATTATTTTATTAATTCACCCAATAATCACCTTCCTTTTGTAGATAATTTCCTTTTTTGATTTTCTTCTCTTTTTAATGGGCTCCTCCTCCCTCATTCACATTTGATCGATCTTTGGCGGAGAGGAGCCCGGTTTCCGAGAGGTTTCTTGTTGAAGAGGGTCCTAGCCTCCGATCCAGTCGGTGACAGCGGCTTGAGCTTCGTCGAGGCCATCATGGCTTGTCCGATCCCCGAGGTGAGATCCACTTTTACTTGTCTTTTTCCTAGGTAATTGTAGGCTTAGATCTTAGCGTAGGAGTAGAGAGTAATTTTTAGATTAAAAATCCCAAGAATTCATCACACTTTAATCCACATCCGACACCGACTTTTCGCCTTATTTTCGTGTCCCGCCATTTCTTTTTCTACCTCACGCAACCACACACCTCCGACCACGCACGGTGGTCGGAGACTCGGATCTGTTCTTTCATCTCGCCGAGATCCGCCCATTCAAACCTCCATTTTTGTGTATAAATATAAATAAATAAAATAAAATATTTTTTCCTGTTCTCTCACAGTTGTTTTTGCAGGAAGAAGTAAAAAAAATGGATTAAAATTTGTATCTTTCTTCTTTAGCTAACCTTTGTTTTGCAGGTATAATAAAAAGAAAATAAAAAAATTGCTTTTATATCTAACGTTTTGTTTTGCAGGAAAACATACAAAAAAATATTTTTTCCTATCTCTCTAATAATTGTTTTGCAGGTTCACCTATAAAACATTTAAAAAATATATATATAAAAACAATAAAAAAATTCATCCTTGCCTCTGTTTACATTCCTGTTTAAAAAAAATACAAAAAAAAAGATATACATCTTTTTCCTCTAACATGTTTCCTGCAGGTTAAAAATAATAAAAAAATTAAAAAAAATTAAAAAAAGGGGCCGTGAACACCCCCAGCAGGCGGCATCGCCACCCGCGCCCACCACCGCCGTCAACAGCGGCAGCGGCGCGCCCTCCAGCAGCAGGCCGCGCAGCCCAACCGCCGTCCGCCCGCGGTGGTGCTCCGTCTCTTCCAAACTTCGGCGCCGACCACCCGCTCCGGCCCATCAACCGTGTTCCCGCAGCCCGCCTGAAACCACCGCCGCGTGGCGGCCCCTGCGCCCAACCGCGCGGAACCGCCCTTTCAGCCCCAAGGCGCGGCTGTAGCCGCTCGCACCACCGCGTGGCCCCCCTGCCCCCGCGCCATCCACGCGGCGGCCCCGACGCCGCCTCCATCCGCTGCGCGCGCCCCAGCGTGGGGGCGGCGCTCCTTCACGCGGCGGCCCTCCTCGCCATCTCCAAGCTCCTGCAGAGCCCGGCCGCGTGAACTGCCCCCCGCTGCCACCGCGGCCCCCAGGCCGCTGCACCCATCTGTGTCGATCCCTCCGTGCGCCAGAAGCTTCTCCAGCGCGCGACGCGCTGATGGCACAAAAACCCGAGCAACTAAGGTAGAAGGTACAGAAAATAGGTCGTTGCGACCTCAGTCGCTCAGAACGTGTCAATCAAGAAAAATGAACCACAAATGAAAATAAATCAATGAAACACAGAGAAGTGGTCCTGCTAGAGGATTAACCTGGTATAGCGACCAGGGTCGAACTCAAGGAGCACGGATTGGCCTTGCGGCCTACGATGTAGTCAAAAAAATCCAAGAGAATATTTTTTAGTGGTTTTTGTATTTTATTTGTTTTTACATTTTTTTTTGAATTTTTAATATGTGAAGAAAATAAAAGAAAGTAAATATCAACACACTTCTACAATTTATTTCACACACCAAAAATAAAGCAAAAATTCAAGAAAAATGGTTTTTATGTTTTTTTAAGTTTTTAGGTGTTTTTGGTGGATTTTTGGTAATTTTCTTTGGTATATTTTATTTTCTAAAAATCAAAAAGTGAGAGAAAGACAGGGTACTGTCCAGCCAGAACCAAAACCCTTAAATAAAATATCTAAGGATCACAAAAGGCTCTGGAGGTAATTTTCCTATATTCTAAATAAAATAAGGAAAATTTGGGCACCAGAATTATTGTTTTTGGATTTTTAGATTATTTATTGTAATTTTTATGGGTTTTTAAGGGTTTTTAAGTTTTTAGGGTTTTTAACGCAATGAAAAATAGCCAAAATTGGCTAGAAAATCAAACAACACACAAACAACAGTAACTAAAATTTTTAGAATTTTTGGGGGTGATTTTATATTTTTTGTGATTTTTCAAGTTAAACAGTAGCAAAAATAGGGGTTTTTGAATTTTTAAAAATAGCAAATGAAATCAAAAATGTCCTCAAAAATTCATAAAAATTCTACACGCGCGAGGCGCGTGCCTGGGGCACTCAGGGACCTAAATGTAAGAAAAATAAGTTTCGAGGGCTTATTGGTAACAAGTACCAAAAGTCCAGGGGCTTATCTGCAAAATACCCAAAATAAAACGCACATGGGGAATTAAATCACGCACAGGGGCATAAATGCAAATAAGTAAAAGATTTCATTCATTCGATAACATCCAGAACTACAGGGGTTAAGTCGCAAATAACCCAAAATATCACGTGTCGATGCACGTGTCTCACACAAACAGGGGCATAAATGCAAATACTGAAAAACTCGAGGTCTAATGTGCAAATAACCCAACGTAAACAAAATACTCAAAATATTTACAGGACTGAAATGTAACACAAAAACTACGAGGGGGCCTAAGGTAATTTACCCCTTTTATTAAGTCGAACCGATGGATGAGCGCCACGTGGATAGATGGACGGCTGAGAAGGGGGTGGCGCCCAGGTCTCCGGTCCTCGACTGTGATCCGACGGTCCAGGTGCTGCCACGTTACAGATCGAACGGTGGGCGGACGACGAGGCTGAGCTGCGCTGGATCGACGGTGGAGATCGACCCTCGGATGGATCTGACGGTTGAAGCTGCTCCTCGAATGGACGTACGTGATTGGATCTGGAGCTCGGGGGTCAATCGGACGGCGGAGGAGGGTGATGGACGAACAGGGCTCCGGCGAACTTCGCCGGACTCGTGACGGCGCTGGTCTCCTCGTGGACGCTCGCTGAAGGTTGGAGAAGGAAGCTGCGATCCCTCCGCGTCTAATGGAGCCCTCCGATGGCCCAACCAATCCTCTGGGAGGTCCGGTGAAGTCGGCAGAGGTGGAGCAGCTGGTCCAAGTGGTCCAAGCCCTCAGATGGGCTTGGATAGACCTGCAAAGTATCCCAGCAAACTCGCGGGTCGAGGGCAAAGTGCCTCGACCCTGTTAGGCGTGGTGACGGTGCATGGTGCGTCGGAATGGAGAGCTCCGGCGAAGGTGGTCGGCGGAGGAGCTCGATTCCCAGATCCTGTGCGATCTGGGTTGGGTGAATGGGTGAAGAAGATGCGGAGAAGTCTGGTGAAGATGATGGTCGGGTCGGAATGGCAGATGGGAGATCGGAGGTGGCTGGCGACGGCGGCGGAGCTACGCTACCAGTAAGCTAAAAATCGAAAGCTACGCTAATCTACGGCCTAAGAGATCTACCTGGGTGGTCGGAGAGACTGGGGAAGAGCAGGGGGTGCTCCTGGTCTTAGCCTCAAGGGTCGTCTCGGCCCGAGGCTCGGTGCTCACGCTAGTGGCGGAGCAACTACGGCGACACACGCCGGATCAGTGGTTTCACCTCCTCGCCTCGCTGCAACAGGGGCGATCGTTTGCTGTCACTCTCACGGAGCCTCTGGAGTTCACTGGGAAGAAGGGGAAGGTCCAAAGATGAGGCGCGGAGGCGGCGGAGGTCGAGATATATATGGAGACAGGGCCGATTAGGGTTGGGTGGAGACGGCTATGGAAGGCGTGGATCCTTCGGCGAAGGATCTGGCGAGGATGTCGGATGATTGGCGAAGGATCCGGGCACGGGATTTGCGGAGGCGACAGGCTGGAGACGCGTGGAGAAATCGGCGAAGTCGGGTCGGGCGCGGGTCTCCCCAAAAGGAAAGAGTCCGCGGGGAAGTTGACCGGGGTCAACAATCCCCCGTGGACCATTCAGGAGCTGCCACGTATTTGAATTTTTGTTTATTTATTTTAAGGCAGAAAATGGCCGAATTAAGAAAAACTTAAAACATGAAATATTTTTCTTTTATTTTTTTCTATTTTTTGGTGATTTTTAATTAATTTTTAGAAATAAGAATAAGGTATGTACATTATAGGTCTATACATAGGTATATGTACAAGATGTTTTTGTATTTTTAATTTTGTAATTTTTATTTGATTTTTGTTTTGTTTCTTTTTATTTATTTTATTTACAAAATATAATCTAGAATATTTACAAAAAGTTTTAGAAGTAAATAAATTTATTTACAAGGTGAAATAGCTAAGGAAGGTGGTATATGTACATGGTGAAAAGATATTTTTGGATTTTTGATTTTTAATTTTTATTTTGTTTTTAATCGCTTTTACAAATATTTACAACATATTTTTGGTTGAGGAAAATATATAGTTTTATTTATTTACAAATATATACATATGTGAGCCCCTATCTCCCTCTACTTGGCTTTTATGCGGTCAGGCCCATGCTGAGCCCTCCCTTGGGTTAGGTTGCTCAATATTTATTCTAAATATTTCCCTCTTTTTCTTTTTACTCTTTATTCTTTTATTTTTGCACAAAAACATGCTAATTATCTATTTTTACAAAGATGCATGCTTTTGCTAATTAATCCTATTTGCACATATCTACATGCATTTGCATAAGTTTTTGTAGCTAAAATATAAGAATAAAGAGTGATGAATGGGTATTCATCACCCCCCTATACTATACTTTGCTAGTCCCTTAGCAAACACTTATTTGAAAAAGAAGTGAAAAAGAAAGAAAAAGAAAAAGAAAAAGAGGATGTACATGGATCAAGATTGAATTATTAAACTTTCCTTCATTAAATTGAAATATGGAGCTCGATCAGATCTTTTGATTATTAATGTGTCGGAACCTTATTCAGACTTAAGCTTAAAACCTAACAGCCTCTAAGTTCCACTACTCTATAACCAAGACTCCTCAATGCCCCGGATCAGAACAAGTCATCAATCACAAACCCTTAAGACCATGAATCTTTTCTTGTCAACCTCAGAAATGGCAACTTGACAACCCTCCCTAACAAGGTAACTCTATGACCTCAATCTGGCCACTCTTTCCTCGAGGAGCGGGGTATTCCCTTCTAAGTTCAAGTACAACCGGCTCAAGAAGAGGGGGAAGAAGAGAATGGGTCAAGGCCAGTGTAGCCGAGTACCCTTGGGAGCCTGACCAGTGTAGCCAAGTCTCCCTGCTGCAAGCTACAACAGGTGGATCATGAAACTAAGCTTTGCTTATTGCACTTATATACATACTCCGGTGGGATTATCATTTTCTCTCAGACCCACCACTTTTTTGGAGTTCTTTTCTTTTTGCATTTTTTTTCGAGTGCATCTATACAACATGTACATGTGCAGCATATATACAAGGAGTTTTTCCTCTTGAGCCAGTAGACTATCCCTCTTTTGAAGCTTTATTGCAACCCACAACTCCCGTCGTTAGACCTCATGGCAACCAGACCAAGTTGAGACGCACTTCCTTCACTAAATGAAGAAGAGAGGTTCCGCCTAGAAGTACTACCCTCATATGCTACCCCAAGCCAAGGAAGACTGCCTCCTCACCACCTCTGTACGTAGGGAGCTCGGTGCATAGTGCGGTTGTCCAAGTAAAGCCATAATCTATATGAGTCATGTGTTGTTGTTAAGTGCTCTACTTAGGCTCATTGAGATGACATGTGATCATAGCCTAATGGACTCAAAGAATTAAGTCACCATGGACCTGAAAAGTCTTAAACCTAAGCCCTGTAAGGTTCCTCTTAGAATTAGGTGGATTAAGATCTTAATCAAGCTCCATTTCTCAATTTGATTCCAGGCTAGTTTAAATATCAACTATCATCCAGAAAAACTATATACATAAGTACAAAAAGATGCTTATTTACACAAATTTTACAACCATGCAAAATTTTTGAAAAATGTTTTGAAATCATGAGTGATGATGCATGAAGTGCAAGTTTTGCAAAAAGAAATTTACACATATTTACACAAGATTTTTGCAAACTTTTGATTTTCAAAACATTTTGGCAAAATTTTTGTACTATATACATAGTTTTGATACAAAAATATTTACAAATTTTACACACAAAAGATTTTTGAAATCATTTTTACAAAAATAATTTGTACACTAGCTATGTATGTGTAAATAAAAGAAGATTATGTATATGAAAAATTTTTAATTTTTGTGGTTTTTAGCCATTTTTATTTATTAACACACTCACACAAAGTACGAGTTATGGCTAAAGTATATATGAAATATATACACACCCCCCTATACTTAGCTCGAACGATGTCCTCAGAGTCAAGAGCGATGAAGAAGACATAACTCGTGCTATGTATAGGGAAGTGAAAAGAAAGGCTATACAAAAGGAGATGAAAAAGTCAAGAGGGACTCGGGTCTTCCCCCTATACTTAGGATCAAATAATCCTAAGTATAGCAGGCTGTACACAAAAGGGAAAACCGAGTGGAGAATGTACAGGGTCT
Source organism: Ottelia alismoides (assembly GCA_037367405.1). Lineage (NCBI taxonomy): Eukaryota > Viridiplantae > Streptophyta > Magnoliopsida > Alismatales > Hydrocharitaceae > Ottelia > Ottelia alismoides. The sequence goes on from JAZKJV010000272.1 coordinate 1,291,309, forward strand.
ACCCCCCCTATACTTAGGGTAAGATATCCCTAAGTATAGGCAGCAAAACAGGGGTAGACAGACACAAAAGAAATACCCAAAATGTCTCACATCCCCCCTATACTTAGGGTAAAGTGCACCCTAAGTATAGCATAATCACAAGATGGAGAAAGGAATGTGGGACTAAAGAATGTGCTGATATGGACATCTGGATCTATGTACAGCGGAGGATCAAAGACCACCCTAAGTAAAGCTCAGGCGTGAGATGCATTAGATGTGAGTCAAAGACCACATCTCACGCAAAATGAATAGGGGCAAGATCAGCGACCCGCGGCTCATGATCTAGAAATGGCTTGAGCCGCTGGCCGTTCACTCGGAAGGTACTCTCAGAAGACAACTCAGATATGTCGATGCTACCGTTGTCGTGTACCTTCCGAACCAGATAAGGTCCTTTCCATTTGCTCTGCAGCTTCCCTGGAAATAATCTAAGCCTCGCATCAAACAGCCATACTCTCTGTCCAATCTCAAAATGTTTGTGGCTGATATGTGAATCATGCCACTCCTTGACTCTCTCCTTGTAATGTAGGCTGCTTGAGAACGCTGCATCTCTAAGCTCCTTCAGGGCAGCTAGCTCTGCCCTCCTCTGGTCTCCTATACCATCTGGATCTATAAGTATGTCTGTAACTGCCCAAAGTGACTTGTGCCTCAGCTCAACTGGTAGGTGACAGGGCTTGCCATACACGAGGCGAAAGGGAGATGTGCCCAAAGGTGTCTTGAAAGACGTCCTATATGCCCACAAGACCGAGTCCAATAGCTGTGACCAATCCTTTCGGTCAGGGCGGACGACTTTCTGCAGAATAGTCTTGATCTCCCTATTCGACACCTCGGCTAGACCATTCGTCTGTGGATGGTATGGTGTGGCAACACGATGGTCTATGCCGAACTCGCTAGCAAGTGCCTTCACCTGGTCATTGATGAAGTGAGATCCCCCATCAGAAATCAGAACTCGTGGAACCCCGAACCGCGTGATGATATGCTTCCTCAAAAATCTGCAAACTGTCCTCGCATCAGCGGATCGGGCGGGGATAGCCTCCACCCAACGACTCACATAGTCTACGGCCAACAGAATGTACTCAAATCCATGACTCTTAGGGAATGGACCCATGAAATCGATGCCCCATGCGTCAAAAACCTCACAGAAGTGAATGGGCTGCATCGGCATCATATCACGCTGTCCACAAGTGCCCATCCTCTGACAGTCAGTACACCTCTTCACGAACTCATCGGAGTCCTTGAAGAGGGTAGGCCACCACAAGCCGGATTGGAGCACTTTCTGTGCCGTTCTCCTCCCAGAATGATGTCCTCCTGCCTCAAGCTTGTGGCAGTAAGTGAGGACACTATGGTGTTCCTCCTGCGGAATACACCGACGCCAGACGCTGTCCCCTCCCTCGTGGTAAAGGATGGGATCCTCCCAATGGTAAGACTTGGCCTTCGCTAGGAAGGTCTCACGCCTCTGCCTGGGCCAATCTTGTGGGACTTTCCCAGCAACGAGAAAGTTCACAATATCGGCATACCACGGGAGTGAGGCGATAGCAAGGATCACCTATTCTGGGAAGGTATCTCTAATGGGATCAATCTGCTCAGAATCCTCAGGTTGCTCTAATCGGGAGAGATGATCCGCCACCACATTCTTGACTCCAGGCTTATCCTTGATCTCAATGTCGAACTCTTGGAGTAGAAGGATCCATCTAGTAAGTCTGGCCTTGGCATCCTTCTTTGACATGAGGTACCGGATGGCGGTGTGGTCAGTATATAAAGTCACTCTAGATCCAATGATATACGATCTGAACTTATCTAGGGCAAACACTACGGCTAGCATCTCCTTCTCTGTGACCGTATAATTCCGCTGGGCGGAATCCAATGTGCGGCTAGCGTAGTGTATGGCAAATGGCACTCCATCCCTCCTCTGTCCCAGCACTGCCCCTACGGCAAAATCGGAGGCGTCCGTCATGATCTCGAAGGGAAGAGACCAATCGGGTGGCTGAAGGACAGGAGTCTCAATAACACACTGTTGGAGAGTCTCAAAGGACGAAAGACACTTATCATCGACAATGAACTCGGTGTCTTTCGTCAAGAGGTCAGTCAACGGTCGGGCAATCTTGCTGAAATCATGAATGAATCTCCTATAAAAACCAACGTGCCCCAGAAATGACCGTAGCTGCTTCAAATTGGATGGCGGTGCGAGTTTTCTAATGACGTCAACCTTGGCCGGATCAACCTCCATGCCCCTGTTGGAGATGATGTGGCCAAGCACCGTCCCTTGAGTCACCATGAAGTGACTCTTCTCCCAAGATAGAACCAAGCGGGTAGCAATACATCGCTGGAGCACTCGGTCTAGGCAGTCAAGACAGGAATCGAATCCGTCGCCGTAAACCGAGAAGTCGTCCATGAAGACCTCCAAACACTCCCCTACCATGTCCGAAAAGATTGACAGCATGCATCTCTGAAAAGTCGCAGGGGCGTTGCATAGCCCAAATGGCATGCGTCGAAAGGCGTATGTACCAAAGGGACAGGTAAAGGTGGTCTTCTCCTGATCCTCAGGAGCGATGGCTACCTGATTGTAGCCTGAGTACCCATCTAGGAAGCAGTAATGGCTCTTCCCTGCCAGTCTCTCTATGATCTGATCAATAAAAGGCAGGGGGAAATGGTCCTTCTTGGTGGCCTGGTTGAGTCTCCTGTAGTCAACGCAGACCCGCCAAGAGGTGGGTACTCGTGTAGCAATCTCCTCTCCCGACTCATTGATCACAGTCGTGATGCCCGTCTTTTTGGGCACCACATGCAAGGGGCTCACCCACTTGGAGTCGGAAATGGGATAAATAAAATCTGCACTCCACCATTTTGATATTTCCTTCATGACAAACTCTCTTAGGTTGGGGTTCAGTCGCCGCTGGAACTCACGCGACGGCTTTGCCCCTTCCTCGAGATAGATATGGTGGGAGCACAACGAGGGACTAATCCCATGGAGATATGCTACGCTCCATCCAATTGCCTTGCGGTTCTTTTCAAGAACCCCCATCAGACGGGATTCTTGTTCTCCAGTCAGATCGGCGGAGATGATGACTGGGTACATCTCAGACTCTCCCGCAAGGAATCTATACTTCAGCGAAGTGGGGAGCGGCTTTAGCTCTGGACAGCTGGGTGCTGGCAAATCTGGCTTCTGAAGAAGATGTGTGTATGCTGACAATTCTGCCAAATCTGCCTGGGTAAATGATAAAGAACTCTCACAAACTGGATCTGGAGAAGGCGGGTCCTCTGCATTGTCTCTGATCTGCTCTGCCTCTACCTCCTCCTCATCTGTAGGCTCTAGTGGATCCAAGTCTGGTATCTGATCATCACAATCTGCCCAATCAGATTCTGAATCCGAGGGATCTGTATCAACTGCGGTGGCATCAGTACCACCGTAAAGTAGGGTGGCCTCAGTACCACCATCACTGAAAATTGTGTCGCGATCAAGGTCCGACTCTGCTGACTCAATAGTATCCTGAACCAGGACTGTGCTCTCCAGACTATCCTCTGCTATCATCTGTGCATCAGCTGTGTCTGAATATGAGAGGATGGTCTGTGCTGCAGGATCTGCCCAAGCTGCCTCATCATCTGTGATCACAAAATCACAGTCCTGGTGAATGTCTGGCTCTGTATCTGTCAGATGTTCTGAATCTGTACTGCCCTCTGAGCGGGATCTATCTCTGGCTCTGCGGTCCTTAACAGTCTCTATTTGTATACTCTCGCCCTGGACGCGAAAGAATACCTTCCCACTGTCATGGTCAGTCACCGCCTTGGCTGTGGCCAAGAACGGGCGACCGAGGATGATGGGGGAATCGGTCAACGAGTCAGGGGTTTCCATGTCCAGCACTACGAAGTCCACGGGGAATTGCAAACCCTGAATCGTGACGACAACGTCTCGCAACAACCCCTTTGGCCTCTTGACAGACCGATCAGCAAACTGAAGGTATGTCCTGCTCTGTCTAAGAGTGCCCAACTCTAAGTGGTCGAGAAGGGCTGCTGGAAGAAGGTTGATCGACGATCCGCTATCTAATAGAGTACGGTCGAACCTCTGCTCATTAATCTGACATCTGACAAACGGGGCTCCTAAATCTGGCCTCTTAGTAGGCAGATGGTTCTGGATCGCGTAACACGTGGCTTTTGTCAACACATGAATCTCTGCGGTTTTGTTCCTCTTCTTCCTTCTGACTGTGGTTCTGTCTCTCAAGGATCGCTGAAGAAGAGGGATGTGTTGCAAAGCCTCATGGAGGGTCAGCTGGATGTGAAATCGGTCTATCATGCTCTGGCTGAACTCCTCCTGCTCTCTCTTTTTTGGATCTTTTTCTCTTTTCTTCCCCTTCCCCAACTCAAGGGCTCTAGGAAAAGGGATCACAGGGTCCTTCTCAGATGAAGGACTAGGAATAGGCCTAGACGGTTCGATGACCGGATCCTCACATACATCATTCACCACAGTGGGATCAGAAGAAACTAAACCTTTTCCTTTATTCAAAATAGGGTCCTGAGATACATTCATACGAGGAAAGACAACATCTCTATCAAAATGAATATTGGTGGCCTCAGTACCACCTCTAGCTGGCTCTACAACTAGACGTCTTGCGGCCTCAGTACCGCGGGCTGGCTCGGCTCTGCTGGTGGCGTCAGTACCACCTCCTCGATATGGTGAAGCGGCGGCCTTAGTACCGCCGGTGGAATCAGCATCTCGGGTGGCATCAGTACCACCGTCATCATGTGCGGCTTCAGTACCGCTCTCCTCTTCCTCATCTGGCGCTCTGGATGGATCCTCGCGTTGTCGCTCAGATGAGGCACCGCCTGCTGGTCTTCTACCGCTCCTAAGTGTAACAAAATCAGCATCAAATAGATCCGACGACATATCATCAAATGAGTCACTAGGAGTGATAGGCTCAGTGTGAACTACCTGCTCAGACTTCCTCTTCAAGCTATTCGGATTAGGCTCGATCTGTGCAGGGATGGCGGCCTTCCCTCTCATCAGGTTCCGCATCTCCTGGCGGAACTCGTCCATCTCCCGTCTAAATGTAGCCTGCTGCTCTGTGAAGATGCGGGCTAGATCATCCAAGGCGGGGCTCTCATGGGAGCCTGACGGGTTGCCTCTCTGGTAATGAGGCTGCTGGACCTGGTGCTGCTGCGGCTGAGAGGGGTAAAAGGAAGGATGCTGCTGCTGGTGAGCTTGCTGCTCACGTCTCCAATTCTGTCCCTGCTGCTGGTAGGGACGAGGTACGAAGGATGGTGGCTGGTGTGGCTGGTATGCTGGGGGCTGCTGGTGATCCCTCTGCTGGGAGTACTGCCCTCCCTGACCGGCTGGCTGCTGATGGGACTGGTTACCCCCATTCCCCCACCTGAATCCGGGATGGTCTCGTCGGATTCCAGGTTGAGGACGGTCATACCAAATCCCGTTGACATCCATCAACGGCTCTGCATCGAAGGGGTCTGGCGGCAGTATTGCCAGAGGCTGATCCGGCTGATATACCACCATCTGTAAGTCTGGAGATGGTGGTGACTGGTAAGAGGGCTGCTGCTGCTGGTACGGCTCCGCCTGTACAAGGTGAACTTGTCTAGGCTGCTGCAAGGAGCTGGAGCGCTGGGACGAGCTGTGGCTGCTGCCGGAATCGCCTCGCGACTGAAGACGGGGCTGAGAAGCCGTCTGTGCCTCCTGAAGACACAAGAGATGGGTCTTCATGTCGCTCAGAGTTTGTGCCATCTGCTCCATCTGAGTTATGCCCTGGCACTGCTTCTTCTCTATTATTTCCATGCGGTCCAATTTCTCGCTGATAATCCCCATGTCCGCAGCGGCCGACTCTGCCTGTGCGGCTGCAACTGTGGACGAACTGGATGGACCTGCATCAACCCGTGCTATCCGCTGGTACTGCACGGGTCCTGGCGGCTGCTGAGATCTCTGTGTGTACAACCGAGTCTGGGACATCACCATGTAATTTTCGGCCATCTCCTCGTAAATGGCCCAGACTTGGTCGTGGTCCTTGGCAAAGTAGGACCCGCCGCAAGAAGCATTCACCAGACCCTGAAGCTCTGGCGTCATCCCACTAAAGAAGCTCTGAACTAGGTTCGGCTTGGAAATGTCGTGGTGTGGGCATCTATCCAGAAGCTCTCTAAACCTCTCCCATGCCTCGTGAAACTGCTCGTTAGGGAGCATGGAGAAGTTGTTAATCAGGGCCCTCGCTGCATTTGTCCGCCCGAGTGGATAGTACTTGTTCAAGTACTCGGTGCGGAGCTGCTCCCATGTGTAAACAAACTTCTCTAAATGCTTCAGCCAGGCGGCTGCTCTATCTGCCAGTGAAAAAGGGAAGGCCATCATCCGAATCGTATCCTGGTCCACGTGACGGTCGTGGACAGTGCTGCAGATCATCAAAAACTCCTGGAGATGGAGGTGGGCGGACGACGAGGCTGAGCTGCGCTGGATCGACGGTGGAGATCGACCCTCGGATGGATCTGACGGTTGAAGCTGCTCCTCGAATGGACGTACGTGATTGGATCTGGAGCTCGGGGGTCAATCGGACGGCGGAGGAGGGTGATGGACGAACAGGGCTCCGGCGAACTTCGCCGGACTCGTGACGGCGCTGGTCTCCTCGTGGACGCTCGCTGAAGGTTGGAGAAGGAAGCTACGATCCCTCCGCGTCTAATGGAGCCCTCCGATGGCCCAACCGATCCTCTGGGAGGTCCGGTGAAGTCGGCGGAGGTGGAGCAGCTGGTCCAAGTGGTCCAAGCCCTCAGATGGGCTTGGATAGACCTGCAAAGTATCCCAGCAAACTCGCGGGTCGAGGGCAAAGTGCCTCGACCCTGTTAGGCGTGGTGACGGTGCATGGTGCGTCGGAATGGAGAGCTCCGGCGAAGGTGGTCGGCGGAGGAGCTCGATTCCCAGATCCTGTGCGATCTGGGTTGGGTGAATGGGTGAAGAAGATGAAGATGCGGAGAAGTCTGGTGAAGATGATGGTCGGGTCGGAATGGCAGATGGGAGATCGGAGGTGGCTGGCGACGGCGGCGGAGCTACGCTACCAGTAAGCTAAAAATCGAAAGCTATGCTAATCTACGGCCTAAGAGATCTACCTGGGTGGTCGGAGAGACTGGGGAAGAGCAGGGGGTGCTCCTGGTCTTAGCCTCAAGGGTCGTCTCGGCCCGAGGCTCGGTGCTCACGCTAGTGGCGGAGCAACTACGGCGACACACGCCGGATCAGTGGTTTCACCTCCTCGCCTCGCTGCAACAGGGGCGATCGCTTGCTGTCACTCTCACGGAGCCTCTGGAGTTCACTGGGAAGAAGGGGAAGGTCCAAAGATGAGGCGCGGAGGCGGCGGAGGTCGAGATATATATGGAGACAGGGCCGATTAGGGTTGGGTGGAGACGGCTATGGAAGGCGTGGATCCTTCGGCGAAGGATCTGGCGAGGATGTCGGATGATTGGCGAAGGATCCGGGCACGGGATTTGCGGAGGCGACAGGCTGGAGACGCGTGGAGAAATCGGCGAAGTCGGGTCGGGCGCGGGTCTCCCCAAAAGGAAAGAGTCCGCGGGGAAGTTGACCGGGGTCAACAATCCCCCGTGGACCATTCAGGAGCTGCCACGTATTTGAATTTTTTGTTTATTTATTTTAAGGCAGAAAATGGCCGAATTAAGAAAAACTTAAAACATGAAATATTTTTCTTTTATTTTTTTCTATTTTTTGGTGATTTTTAATTAATTTTTAGAAATAAGAATAAGGTATGTACATTATAGGTCTATACATAGGTATATGTACAAGATGTTTTTGTATTTTTAATTTTGTAATTTTTATTTGATTTTTGTTTTGTTTCTTTTTATTTATTTTATTTACAAAATATAATCTAGAATATTTACAAAAAGTTTTAGAAGTAAATAAATTTATTTACAAGGTGAAATAGCTAAGGAAGGTGGTATATGTACATGGTGAAAAGATATTTTTGGATTTTTTATTTTTAATTTTTATTTTGTTTTTAATAGCTTTTACAAATATTTACAACATATTTTTGGTTGAGGAAAATACATAGTTTTATTTATTTATAAATATATACATATGTGAGCCCCTATCTCCCTCTACTTGGCTTTTATGCGGTCAGGCCCATGCTGAGCCCTCCCTTGGGTTAGGTTGCTCAATATTTATTCTAAATATTTCCCTCTTTTTCTTTTTACTCTTTATTCTTTTATTTTTGCACAAAAACATGCTAATTATCTATTTTTACAAAGATGCATGCTTTTGCTAATTAATCCTATTTGCACATATCTACATGCATTTGCATAAGTTTTTGTAGCTAAAATATAAGAATAAAGAGTGATGAATGGGTATTCATCATGCGCGTCCACCTGGCCTCCTCCCAGCGGCGGCCCCGCCACCTCTTCCCGCGCGCTTCCGCCGAGTGTGCGCCGCCCCGAGCTCGTGAACGCCACCTTGGAGAAGAAGTATAGGCGGCGGCGGCAACCTCCAGTCCGTGACTTTCCTGTGAAAAAGAAGAGAAAACCCTAAGGGGAAGGGGAGTTGAAAATATTAAAAAAGGGGACAATTGCGAAACATCTCCTGAAGGTTTCTCAAATTGCAGAACAGCCCCTGCCAGCACATGTCCTTTTGTTCATTGGGTAATTTGCGAATTTCTTCCTCAATTTATTACTGTTATTATTTCAAGGCAGAAACTTTCAACATTTACATTTTGGTCCCTACACTTCTAGATAATCACTTTGCATGTTCTTCCTAATGAAATGAATGTTTTTATGAGTCGAAAAATTTTGTAGAAAATTCTCACATGTTCCTGCTATGCTTCTTTTCATTGTGTAAAAATTTCACTGCATTTTATTGACATTTAATATATTTAAAAATCAAAAATAGTGTTTTGTCTTTTTCTCTGCCTACACTTTGAAAATTCATAAAAAATAGAAAAATTTGCCTAAAAATTCTAAAAAAATTTCTGTAGGTGTATTTTGTTGTGTTTTAATTTTTATCCAAGTTTTGTGCTTTTTCCATATATAAAAATCAAAAAAATTTACAAAATACGAGAAATCTTATAAAAATTGCAGAAAATTGAAGAAAAATCCAAAAATAGTTATTTCAATTTCTTTTTGTAGATATTGCTTTGAATTTTGTCTTAAAAATAAATTTCAGGAATTTTGAGCATTTAAAGAATTTTTAATTTGCAAAATACTCCTGACTGTGTACATTTTATTTATTTTCCACTGTTTCATTTTTAAGAAAATAACAAAAACATCAGAAAATTGCGAAAAATTCATCAAAACATTTTAAAACATATAAAACACAAAAACATTTTCTTTAAACTTTTCTGTATATTTTTGGCCATTTTGAAAAATACAAAAAAGTGTGGGTTCTTTGTTTTGTCACTTTTCTTCATTTGTGCTTCTTTTATAAAAAATAAAAAGTTTATAAAAATAAAAATTGAAAATCCACCAAAAAGTCACTTTTGAAATCTGACTATAGAGTTTTTAAATCGTGCTCCTTGTGTTCGACCCTGGTCGCTATACCAGGTAAAAAGAATAGCGAAAGACCGCTTACATTGTTTTCATTGATTTTTATATTTTCCGAGTGGTTTAAATTTATTTTTCTCGATTGACCGCGCTTGGCGATTTGGGTCACGACGACCTTTGATTATTACATACTTAACCCAGTTGTCAGGCGCGTCATCAGTCACCAACCGATTACCCACGCTGGATCGGCTCCAATGGATGGGAATCACAAATGATGGTCACTGTTACCTCTGTGGCACGGGTTGGGAATCACGCGATCATATCTTCTTTGAGTGCAGCTTTGCCGCGGCGGTGTGGAACCAAGTACTTTATGATATGGGCCTTCCACATTCGCCCTCTATTTCTTTCTCTGACATTCTTGGTTGGCTCCTGGGCCTCTATGATAATGATGCGCGTCGGCATTGGTGCGTCGCCCTCTCGCTCACAGTCTGGGTTATTTGGGGGGAGAGAAATCTCAGATGGACAACCGATTGTTCCTCTTCGCAACATCTCTAATCAGGTCTTTGTTGCATTCCATTAGCTCCATACAGAGGACCTGCATTTACACCATGCTGATGGCCCGCCATACTTGAAGGAACATGTTGAGTTTGCTGAGGATAACCTATCATACTTGAAGGAACTTGTTGAGTTTGCCGAGGAACTGCAGTCCCCGCCACATAATTATCCACATAACCATGTCAAAATCCTTCCAAATTTCCACCACATCTATCCTGAAACCTCGCAGGGATTCCGGGAGGCATTCCATTAACTCCAACTATGTTGTGCTGATACCCCACCATACTCGGAGGAACTTGTTGAGTTTGCTGATTAATGTAACTCGTCACGACATAATTACCACCATAAGACTGCCGAGATCCTTGGAAATTCCCGTCAGGCCTATCCTGAAAGGCCATGGGATTTTCAGGATGCATCCCTCCCATTCCTTGATGATCCATCTGACCACAAAACTCTTATTCATATTACTTGTTGACCTTATCTCCTCCTACTTTATTACTTGTTGACCCAGTCAATATTGATTCGGTCGTAGGATTTAGGATCATTCATTATCTTCGATACTTCATTTATTTTCCTTTTCTTCTCTTTATTCTTTTATTTTAGATTTAAATACATGTTTTTATATAGTAATTGGAGATTAATTATAGAGGAAAAATGAATGTTGATTTGTGCAAGTTAATTGTATTTGCAGGTGTTTTGATAGGTATTAAAGATAAAATATTTTAATAAATGCAGATAAATGGATATTCATTAGTTACAACCCATATATACATAAATTCTCAACGTCCTTGTTATGATATATGGCCCATCACGTATTCCTCGTGATAACCGCATCTGCAAACTTCAGGTGGCATTTTCTTCCTATCTCTTTGTATGCATAGATTCACTTCTTGAGTAGCACTTTTCACTATTATAGGAAATCTTCTTTGATACAGTTTATAATAACAATGACTTAGATCACTAGCATTGTCGAGGAGAACAAGCCCCGGTAACTTATTGGTCAAGCCTGATTGAACCCATTCGCAATCACCCTAAATGCTTAAGTCTGATTTGTCAAGTAATAATCCTACAACCTATAGCCCACTCTTACATTTTTTTAGTATTCTATTTGGGACTACGTTGGAACTTCCCCACATATATTCGCAATGTCCTTCTTGCGATATATGGCACAAAACTTAGTCCCAGTAATATGACGGCTGCACACTCGGTGTGGCCTTTTCCTCATATCTAAACATTTATTGAATCATCTCTAACATTTTTTGTTTGTCTCATCTCAAAATCGACATAGATTCTTTATTCTAGTTCAATTGTTTAATTATTAAAACAATAGAACATAATCTTTCCTTCTTCTGGAACCTTTTTTATCCTTGCTCCATTGAATCACTGGGTCGAGAAAGTGTTAAGACGCTATTATAGAGGGTCGAATGATCTAGTTCTCTTCGTCAAGTCATTTCCTTCTAGTGACCAGATCCTCAAGTACATCCTCGTGCTGAGGGTAGTGACTTATTGTATAGAAACCTCAGACAAAAATGGATTAGATATTGCAACCACCTTCCCAGTCACTAATGCACATCCAGATGATGATCTCATAAGTATGCCTTTGTTTCAATGCTAGCCTCTCACAGCTGCAATCGTAAGTGCTCAACCGATAGAATAAGAGCTAATAATCTATTTCTTATATAGCTAGAATTACCTTCAGAATTGCAGATACTAATTTGTTAAGAATCAGTCGTATTGAGGATATAGTGTCGTTGGCTGGGATCGAAAAAATCCGCACTATGTAGGGGTGGCTCGACCTCTCGATCGACCTTTTTCACTATTGGATAGAACCTTCTCCAATACAATTTGTAAAGTCCCGGAATTAGATCTCGGGACCTTTATCGATAAAAACTAGCCTTGACAACTTGTTGGGTCTGATCACTTATTTTTTCCTTTGCTCTTCTTCGAGACAAATTTGGGAAGGGGGCAAACATACCCACGATTGCATCTTCAGGGGTCACTGAGTTCTGGGAGTCCATTGGATGGTCGGGAACATGCACAATTGCTGAGAAAAAACATGCAGCGTCTATTTTATGGGCAATTTGGTTGGGAAGGAATGGAACTGTTTTTCGTGGGGAAAGATTTTATCTTGAAAATGTAATAGAGCACGCCAGACTCCTTTATGGGTCTTGGTCTTTGTAACATTTGTACTTAAATTGTGAATATAAGTTTTTGGGTGTCTACCTTCACGGTTGACACCCTTTTTCTCTTCAAACAAAAAACTTGTTGGGTCTGGCTTGATTGAACACGTTGACAACCACCTGAAATACTTAAGTTGAAGTTGTCAAGTAGTATAACCTTCTCTCAAACTTCATAAGTTTCCAATGTGGGACTATGTCGAGGTGTTACAGCCTAATCAACTCATATTTGCAACGTCATAGTTATGATAAGTCCCATCACTTATTACCAGTAATAATTGCATATGCATACTCCAAGTAGTTTTTTCCTTCTATCTTTTTTGTAGTGATGGCTCCATCTCACGAGTAGCCTTTTCCACTATTAGAAGTACGAACCATCTCTAATACCAATTGTAACATCTGGTGCTTATATCCCCATGCCGCTATCGAGTAAAATTAGTCCTAACAACTTGTTGGGGTGGGCTCGATTGAACCTACGCATATACCTAAAATTGAATACTAATCATTGCCACTTTGAACACACTCTCAAACTTTATAAGTTTCTAATGTGGGACTATATTGGGTGTTACAACTGTTGCAACACTAACATAATCTCACATTGGATATTCACCATCATGTGGGAATGGGTTATAAGAGTGTAGATTGCTACTTAGCAACTTAGTCTTATACATTTTGAGTGATTGTCAGTATATTTAATTTGGCAAAAATCTAACAAATTATCAAGCCTAGTGTTCCTCGACTATGGTGTGGGTACCAAAGCATGGACGTTACAAACTAACGGAAATAAAGAAGGAACTTGCATACTATTGAATGGACAATTTGTCAATTTATGTAAAGAATAAGTCTGACGTTCTGTACCATTATTTTTTCCTCCAAGAAAATACTAAATCGTCTCACGATAGAATACCTTTTATAATAATAACTCTTTTTAAAAGGACTTTATCTGTAAAATCATCTACTTTTCGTGATTGTTCGTCTGCTTGGTTCTTGATATTCGTGCCAATAGTATTCCTTGGGATATCGGCTCTTAGGTATGCATTTCGGATGGTTAATTTCGAACCTATTGTTCATATACTTTTCATTATTGGCCATTACTTCTTAACTTCTCAAAAGAAAGTGCTCTTCTGCAAGCAGATGTTAGTATATTCCAATGCGAAAAGCCAATAAATTGGAATCTGGATTGGATCTGTAAAAATGAACAATCTAAGAGGATGAAGCTATGGATAAGATCTGCTGCGGAGCCAATGTAATATGGCTCATCATGAACGCCAATGGTCGATGTGCTTCGAAATCTATAAAAATTTCAAGTTGTAGATGGAACACTTGGACATCGGGAATGTTAAGTTCTTACTGCAAGTTGTTGAGTATGGAGACATTAACTGTTGCTTTCATTATTTGTAATGCACAATCAATAACATACCCCTTATTGTTTTATGACTAATTGTTGCTTCGCCTATAATTTTCTCGCTCCATGTCTGATCAGAAGCAGTGTTAATTTCAACTGCACTTGTTCTTAAAAATATATCAGTATATAGTTTAAATACTGTAGAACGTTAACTGTAGGCAATATGACAGAATAATATTTATTTAAGGAGATTTCAATATAAATGAAAATGCAAACCTGTACTTAACCTTCCCGATGTCCAAGAAGATCAACAGCAGACGATGACAAGATCTAAAAGATGCAGCATCTGAAAATTCCATCGCTAACTAATGAGAAGACTGATGATATATTGGATGATATGTGCTGTGTTGAGATCTCAACTTTACCTTTGATCAAAAGGTGAGATGAAGCCTTGTCAGATGCTTTGCACCTGACCACATCGGACAAAGGCGCCAACATGGCCAATTGGAGGTAAGGACTCTGACTGCTCCTCCGCCTTTAAGATCCGGTGCGTCTCTCCTCAACCACAGATTCAACTCCCGGCAAAACCAACAGCAGGAAATGAAGATGTATGGCTGCGCTTGTGGACACGCAAGTCCTCGACGAGGTATACGTGCTTATATTTCCTTATGCGTGCATGTGCATAGTCCTCCCTTCATTTGCGATCTTTATGTCCACGAATTAAACAGCGGTTGGTATTGTTGAAGATGACATCACTGATGCAACTCCGGGACGCTCGGAAGCCGACATCAGAAAGCCTGGAAAGGGAAGCGCGTCGGCTGTGCCGGAGGAGGGAGAAAGCCCTTCAAGTACGTGTACAGGGGCATCCGGCGTAGGGCGATGGGGAGGTGGGCGGCGGAGATACGCGATCCCAAGAAAGGCGGGAGGGTGTGGCTGGGGACGTTTGCATCCCCGGAGGAGGCTGCCAGAGCCTACGATGCCGCGGCCGTAAGAATCCGCGGCGATAAAGCCAAGCTCAACTTTCCCAAGGATAAGAGCACAGTAACTAATAGCACGGAGGAATTTGTTGCGATGGGAACACGATGATGGATGGAGAATCATCTATTATGGATGATTTAGCTTCCAGTGCGACGTTCTGCGATCCAAGTGAGTGTGATTGGATGGAGTTGTATGAGGATGAGTTGGGAGGGGACTACTGGCAGTTGCGCGGCCTGTGGGACGCCCCGTTCCACGTTAGACTTGGCTCCGGCGAGCACGTGATCCGATCAATGGCCGAGTCAGAAGTCTAGATAAAAGCTGGACCAACTTATATAGTATGGGAACAATAAAAATCTCTTCCCCCCCCCCCCCTACCCTGTATCGTGTTCGATCTCGTGTCTTTTTTACCATCTCGATATGGTTTTTTTCCTTGCGTGTTTCCTTGGAAGAGTAGTGGTAATTAAGGGTTCAATCTCCCGCGAAGTCTCCTTACTGTTGTTTCTTAATATTTACTATATTAAAAGGAATTTATTTGCGATTGCATCTAACCAAAGTAAATCTCAGCAAGAGTTAACCTGCTTTGACATAAAATTAGACCTAAATTCAAATCTCATGATATTATTCAAGTTGGTAGTCTGCGGCTCTGCGCGAGAATTCTAGTATTAGCAGCTAGATTTACTGAAAGGTTTCCTCCATGCAACTTGAGCTACGGAAAGCAAAGAAAAGAAAAGCTCCAGAACAATTTGGTGGTTCGATGTCTATCCAAACAGCATAGTGTTTCTGCACATAGAGATGAGAACATCGCAGCAGACAACATGGCCACTTGTGGGTATGTATGTAATGGCATCTCTAATATAAATATATAGGTCTACCTCATCTGCAGGAAGTAAAACAGCAACCACAGGTTTCTACAGAAATTCGGAGTACGTGTGGTGCCCATGAGACGATGCAATGATCCTAAGCTGATGTATTCTACCCATTTCAGGTCAAATTAAGGCTTTGTGATTGGGATTTAATCTCAAAAGTTAAGGCTTGGCGTCGCCTGAGGGACCCAATATACATATTCACTTGGAAACTAACAAGAACCCTCCAGATATTTTGACAGAAAGACGACCGTCTGGAATTGGATACTACTTCGAGCTAACCCAAAGATATTTTGATTAAAATAAACTGTTTCTTTAGTTAAGCATGCAACAGCAGACAATGCCGAGCATCGAAGAAACATTGATTTAATTTCTGAAATGTAAATTCAAAACGATAAGGTCCGAATGTCAGTTTTCCAAAAATACTGGCTTAGATTTGCTTGAACAAATTCAAATTCTGAACGTACTAATGTTTTAATTAATATATTTCGAATAAAATATTGAAAAAAATATGTATGCAAGATGGAGGATTGTTAATTCGTATACATTACATTACCAAAAATAGAGAAACAAAAGCCAAACCCTAAATATTATTAGTTCAATAATTCTAGTTCACTTACAAATCTACAATACTACCACGGTATTTTCGTTCGTATGAAGACTACATAAACGGACGGAACAGCAGTACGAAGGAAAAGGAGGAATAAGTTATAGTTATTTATTATTCTCTTTTGAATTGGTAGAAGAAATATTGTGTTTTCACAATAAATATCATCAACAGTTCAACCCCAAAGAAAACTACATGCAGATATATTGGTGAGAACAAATAATTTTTACATGTGTGCCCTTCCGAAACCTCCTTCACTTGTAACGTCTGGGATTTAGGTTCCTGATTCCTTACGGAAGAAAATTGGTACTGACAACTTGTTGGGTTCGCGTCCAACCACGCAAAATGTTTAAGCCCGAATTGTCAAAGTAGTAATCTCCATCACTTATAACTCACACCAACACTTCGTGTGTTTAGATATGTTTGGGACTATGGGAGTTGGGATGTTATACCACTCGACCTCCTCCTCCCCACCCGACCACTCAACCATCTTCGCCCCTCCCTAGATCACGCTCTACACACCACAAGCCCCCTCCGCTCCTCCCATGATCTATCACCCTGCCTCTGCCCCCCATGCCTAACCACCTTTGCCCGTCCCCCGACCTCTTCCTGCTTGCCTGCTTGACCTCACCCTCCGCCATTGATTCCGACCGAAACAAGTGGGAACTCCGGAGAGGACGGTGGCTTGAGTTGAGGCTTATCCACCATCAATTATAGCCACTTGTGGTGTGGAGGTAAGCCCCTTCAATTATTGACTCTCCCTCGTCTCTACAGGTGAACATTCAGAAACATGACATGTACTTTTGTGGAATCCAATTCCTTCGTGTTTATCTTACACTTCTTTGCTCGAGAGGATTGGAATCTAGACCAAAAAGGTCTGGTGATGCCCCCCCCCCCCCTTCTTGGGAAATAACATCAAGATATTTTCAGCATGTTAAAATATCTACCACATTCGCCCTCTATGACTCTTACCGACATCCTGGGTAGGATCCTTGGCCTTTATGATAACGATGTGCGCCGTCTTTGATGCGCTGCCCTCTCGGTCACGGTCTTGGAAATTTGGAGGGAGAGAAATCTCAGATGGACAACCGCCTGTTCCTCTTCGCAGCATCTCCTTGTAGCCTCAATCACCTCTGCGGTTAACATTACAGTGGGTTCCCCGGATGCTTGAATGGTGCAGATTTATGGACCTCTTTGCTATTTTTTGTACGCGCTGATGGGCGCTTCTTTTTTGTTTGTTTTTGTTTTCGCGTTACAACGTGACCCCTTCTCCCTGTAAATTTTCTCCTTTACAAGAAATACATACATCTTACCCATCCAAAAAAACCCAACTCGCATAGCCTCCTCACGTGAAGGTCATATGACCTTTATGACCTTCATATGACCTTTATCATCCATTCCACCTCCGTTCACCACAATGTACATATAATAATACCTCGCACCTATTATTCTTCCTTCTCGTTTAGTTGGAAGTTGAATCTCTTCCCCCATTTGTTCTCACCCTCCTCTGCCATGCTCTGTTCTCCCCATCTTGTCAGCCATACGCCCTCTCCATCAGCCCATCTCAGTTTTTATTGCCCCGTCCATTGCTTCCTCTTTCCACTCGTAATCTACCAACTCCAGAGAGAACTCCTCGATTCTTTGCCCACGCAAAAGAAGCCCCATCCCCTCTCCAATAGCACCTCTACTAAGCCGAACGCTTCTCCGAATTCTCTAAACTTGAGATCAACCATACGAGTATGGAGACGATCTCCTCTCTGTAGGAGAGAGACGACTGCAGACTGGAAGGGCTGTTTAATTAATTATTAGCATGGGTGTGAAAATAGCATTGGATTGCCCAGCGAGAGGATTGCAGTACTGCTGCAGACTCTTCAGTAAAATCGTGGATCACCCGAGTTGCTCGATCTTGATCGAGCAGTTCGCAAGAATTCACATTTTTTATGGGCTTGTACTATGGAATTGTGAATCGCTCAATCTTGCCCAACACCATATTTGCCCAACACCATATGGGCCAGCGGAACATCCACTAGACACCAAGTAACCACAGCGGTTGCCACCATGGCTTTTTTTCTCAAAATATACCATGCGAAAGTATTAAGGCTTTAAATCTGTTCAATTCCATATTTTTAGCATTTGAATATCGATTCGTATTATCGGTAGATCATGTTATTGCCTTTGATGGAATCCTCGGAGGACAAAAGAAGACCGACATGAAGAGGTGCTCTCATTACCGTTGAGTGTGTTGCAGGTATTGCTCGGAGGAAGATGCGTTGTGTTAGGATTAGAGTCAAATTAGGATTAGGAATCCTAATGGGATCGGACTCCTAATCCTAATAATTATTGAGTTGTATTTTATTTATAGTCCTATTAATAATAAGACCATGGGGTTGTATTTGGGCTATATAAAGAGGGGGTGGAGGTTTTCCTCTACGCCATAGCAAGAGGGAATACCATAAAGGAAGAGAGAGAGAGAGATAAGAGAGCGAGGAAACGGTGAGAGTTGTACTCATTTTCTTATAGTGGTCTTTTTTCTCCGGCAGTCGTGAGAGGTGACCGACCACCGTTATATCTGATGTTCTTTCTTTCACATACTTCCATGGTGGTGGTGGTTATTTGTGTATCTGCTTCCATATCCGGGGAGGTTTGTATCCCCAACATCTGATATCCGAGAGGAGACAATACTGGTGGGTCGTGTTCCCGTCAACTGGTATCAGAGCTTGGATTGACGACAGCGAGAAATACGACGTGGTGGATCATAGCAAGATTCAATGTCGAAGAGACAACACAACAAGTGTGCTTTCTTCAGATGCAGTTAAGATCCAACAGTTACGATAAACCGTTGAAATCGGGAACATCCGGAATCCGATCGAAGTGATCCAAGAGTCCAGATAGGGGCTTTTGCGCACTCCGGACGAGTTGGATGGTTCAGATCAGGATGATTCTGCTCTAATTTTTCAGATCATACAAGGAGGTATGATAAAAAAGCGATGGTGAAATTTACATTGAGTGGTGCATCATTCTCCGTGGAACCCTTCACATGAAGAACGACTACACCTTATGGCAACAACGGGTGAAGAACATACTCATGCGAGAAGGACTTGTGAAAGCCCTCTAGGATAAAGAAAAGAACTGGAGAAGATGAAAGAGGAAGAGTGGAGGGAGATGAGGGATCTTGCGAAAATACAATACAATTGTTATTGGCAGACAACACTCTTCGCGATCCAAGTCACGAGGTCCGATCAGATACTTCTATTGTGAGAACGACGGTCACAAGATAGTTGACTGTCCAAGACGTGAGAAGGAGAAAGGAAAGAAGAAGGTTGGTGGTTCTAAATCCGACCAAGAGGATTCCACCGCAGTCTGTGAGGGAGACTTGCTAGCGTACTCTAGGGAGATGAAGGCAGATTTAAGATGGCTTCTGTACTCGACATGTTCAGATCACGTGTGTGTGCTCATTCGAAGAGCAGCTCAGTACATATCAGGCATGCAATGATGTCACGATCAAGATGGAAGGTGGAGAGGTTCACCACGTCAAGGGGATTGGATCGGTGTACTTCTACATGTTTGATGGAGTAGTACGAACTCTGACAGGTGTCAGACACATTCCTACAACAAAGGAAATCTGATTTCATTGGGAACGATCGAGTCACGAGGACATCAAGTCACCATTGAAGGGGGAGTTCTCAGAGCGATCAAGGGAGCACGTGTGGTGATGCGTGGGACGAGGATGCTGAATAAGGTGTATAAGCTCGAAGGAAGGGTCGTGACAGGTGATGGAGCTCAAGTTATTCCCAAGACGAGCAATACGATGAGGGAGCAGCAGGTTAGCGGCATCTCTGCTGCAGAATTGTGCAACAAGGAAAAAGCGAGTGCGATTCGCTTTACCAGAGGAAGTTGGCACAATCTCTAGTCATGAGAGATTTGTAGTGTCGTGTCACGAGGCACAGTGTTGAGTTGTGCGAGTGCCCTAGAGGGGGAACACCGAGGGCGCCTATAGATGGGTGCATCACCTAGAGTTGATGCGATCCTGCTAACGAGACCTACAGATGAAGAGGATGGCCCAGTGCAGAGTCAAGAAGATGAAGAGATTGTGATGGAATTCAACTCAAGGGGGGTATTGTTAGGATTAGAGCCAAATTAGGATTAGGAATCCTAATGGGATTTGACTCCTAATCCTAATAGTTATTGAGTTGTATTCTATTTATAGTCTTATTGGGAATAGGACTATGAGGTTGTATTTGGGCTATACAAAGAGGGGGGTCGAGGCATTGCCTCTTCACCATAGCAAGAGGGAATACCACAAAGGAAGAGAGAGAGAGAGAAAAGAGAGAAAGAGATAAGAGAGTGAGGGAACGGAGAGAGTTGTACTCATTTTCTTATAGTGATCTTTCATCTCCGGTGGTCGTGAGAGGTGACCGACCACCGTTATATCTGGTGTTCTTTCTTTCACATACTTCTGTGGTGGTGGTGGTCGTTTGTGTATCTGCTTCCGTATCCAAGGAGGTTGTATCCCCGACATCCGGTATCCGAGAGGAAATGATACCGGTGGGTCGTGTTCCCGTCATGTTGATCGATTATGTTATAATGTCGATGTAGAAGCATCCTCATTTGCATCATCGGGTTCATAAGAGTTGTTCAAAAAAATGATATTGAGATTGGAGGGGAGAAAAAGTATTGTGCGTAAATAATACTGTAGCATGAAGATTTATGGCATGGTCACCAAATCATCCATAGATTCCCAACCCTAAATTCTCGTTGCGTTGTATCCCAGAATGAATCAATACAACAAAATTGACATATGACAACAAATAATATGAACGGAATTTTCTTTTGTTCTTGCAATCGTAATGAACCGTCATGTAATTCATTGCTAAAGGTTCATGTATTGACTATTATCACTACTACAAAAACGATAATTCACTGTGGAGTAACCTTGGTGGTCTCATGTAACTGCCGACCAAAAGATTTATTGATGACAGTTCCACAGATAATCGATGCGGATGGTTGTCATGAACACTGTGGTTTCCATAACCGTCGTCATCATCTACCAATCATTGTGGACGTCTACTCTATCTGAAGGATGATTATTATGTCCATATTATAAGCGATCTTGAGTACTTGCCGACGGTTTTCAGACCACTGGGATAGATACTATCGGCGGTCGAACCATCGATGTAAGGTCCCCAACCGGTGTTGACAGTACATTGGCATGTCGCTTGTGGAACCATCGGGTTAGCTATTAACGTCGGTGTTGTTATTATTTTACCAGTGGTGTTATTATTTTGCCAGCAGTTGTATTCCATGGCCTTTAATGCCATTAATACTGACGATTGTGGAACCACCACCAAATTGTTATTATCGTCGCTAAATGGTTATTATAGTTGCCGTTATGGCACGAGCGATGAGGTCAGCTGAGATTTCATCATCGGTTACATAACCACTGATGTTAAATATGGACTGTTGTTGAAAATGTTGTTGCTGGTTATTGACAGCTACACCGACGGTTTGGAAACAGACGTAAGCATTGATCACTTACAACTGTTGTGGTGGAATATTCGCTGACCGTTGTATAGCAACTACTGTTGACTAAAACCATCATTGATTTTTTTGAATTCAGAGTAATAGTATAAAAATTAATATCTCGACGGGCAACAATCATTAGAGATAGCAATAACTGTCGGCTTACATCCACATTTCGGAGACATTAGCGCCAACAGTTGATGAACCGCTCCAAAATGTTAATAAAAGGATCAAGAGAGATATTTTCTCTCATGTTTGCTTCCTCCTCTCCCCTTCTCTTCTCCCGACAGCCACTCCTCGCCTCCCCTTCTCCCGATGCCTAAGCTCCGGCATCCTCCTCTTCTCTCCTCCCTATTTTCGATGAACACTTCAAAACTCAAATCTCGAACTCTCCCTCCTGTGTGTGTGGATCTAGGTATTCTTTTCATTCTTTCCTATTATAGTGCAGTACATGTATACTTTCGCTTGTTTGATGTATTGTCATTTGATGTATTATTGATTTATTTTCAGTATGGTTTATTTCAATTTATATTCAAGTGGTTATTGAGGAAGAGGAGGGGTGTCGGCGGGGTGAAGGTGTTGCTGGAGGGTAGATGTGGTAGCTGTGGGCTGTAGGTGGCGGCTGTGTGTGGGGGACTATGGGGTCGTGATGGTTGTGGGGGTTGTGGGTGATGGTTGTTGCATATGTGGGTGGTGATTGTGCGGGCTATTCTGGTAGTGGAGGTGTGCGGTGTTGGCTATGGGGTGCTAGTCGTGGGTGGAGGTTGTGGGGTTATGGGGTTTGTGGGTGGTTGTTGTCCATGGGGGATGTGGTGGGGCTGGTTGTGGGAGCTGTGAATGTGTTGAGAATATAATTTGTAATTTGCCCATGAAATATTAATGGGCTATTATACACATGGGCCTACAATACTCCACCATATGAGAAGATGTGGGCCTATATCCTCTACTCACATAAGGAGAAGTTTCATGAAGATATGTACTTGGAAGAAGTTTCTAGAAAAGAGAGAGGTGGAGAAAATATTTAGATATTTCTCCACCTCCTACCAAAATATCTAGATATTTCCTCTTAAAAGATAAGCATGAAAGAGGATTCTAGATCCCTCTTGGAGGCCTATAAATACCACCCAAGAGTCCTCATTTGACACACAAGAACAAGAAGTCCTCTACCAACACAAGAGTTTTTCAAGTGTCCTCCTCCTTCCAAGTGTTATAAGTCTCTCTTCTTTTATTGTAAGCATTGTAAGTCCTCTTCTTGTGAAGTCCAAGATGTGTATACAAGTTCAAGTTCTTAATGAAAAAAAGTTCTTGAGTTCTTATCCACTTTGTGCATTGATCCATATTCTCTCCCTCTAATTTGCTTCTTATACACCACCAATCTTCCGCTGCTCCAACAAGTTTGGTATCAGAGCCTATTCATCCTTACATCCTTGTTGAATCCTTTTCTTGTTTCTTCATATCATGGCATCCACCTCCAATACACCTTTATTCAACTACACCCAAAGCTCCATTCCTATATTTGATGGAGAAAGTTATGATTATTGGAGTCTTCAAATGAAGACTCTCTTCATCTCACATGACTTGTGGGATCTTGTCATAGAAGGTTATGAGGAAGTTAAAGATGCAGATGCACTTGCTTTACTAAGTTAAGGAAAGAAGAAAGAGTTCAAGGATAACAAGAAGAAAGATGCAAAGTCCCTTCTCTTCATCCAGCAAGGAGTAAGTAAATCTATCTTTCCTCATATTTTTGGAGCAACTACTTCTAAAGAAGAATGAGAGATTTTAAGGAAAGAATTTTAAAGATCTGCCAAGGTAATTTCTATCAAGTTTCAATCTCTATGGAGGGATTTTGATAATCTCTTAATGAAAGATGGTGAAAATATCCAAGTGTTCTTTTCAAGAGTTTCTATTATTATAAATCAAATTCGAAGTTATGGAGATACCATTGTTGATAAGAAGGTTGTTGAAAAGATTTTAAGAAGTTTACCTGCTAAATTTGATCATGTTATTGAAGAGTCTAGAGATTTATCTTCTCTCTATATATATGAATTAATGGGTTCACTTGAAGCACATGAACAAAGAATTAGCAGGTTTACTACTCAACCCTTGGAGCAAGCATTTCAAACAAAAATGAACATATCCAAAGTTAAGAATGGAGATCATGACAAGCACAGAAGGGGACAATATGCAAGGAGACAAGAAAATAATGAAAGACATAAATCCTACAGACGTCAAGGTAATGGAAGAATTAAAAGAGGATATAATCAAAGAGATCCAGGTACAAGAAAATCTTTTTCTCATTGCATTATTTGCAAGAAAGATAATCATGAATCCAAAGATTGTAGATTCTGCTGCACAAGGTGCAAAATTGTAAATCATTCTCAAAGGGACTGCTGGTTCCAAAAGAATGAGTCTAATTATATTGAGAAAGATGGGGATTCCAATCCATTGCTTTATTCTTGCATGAATACTAAAGAAGTGTCTAAAGATATTTGGTATGTCGATAGTGGTTGTAGTAACCACATGACAGGGTCAAGATGCATTTGTGAGCCTTGAGAAAGGACATAGTTTACAAGTTAAGCTTGGAGATAGAAAGCTGCAAAATGTAGAAGGCAAAGGAGTTATTGCAATACAAACAAAGAAAGATACTTCTAAACTCATTCATGATGTTCTCTATGTTCGAAGCTTAACTGAGAATCTTCTAAGTGTAACTTATGAATAATGGCTATTCTCTAAAATTTGATAACGGAGTATGCAAAATCTTTGATAAAGAAGAAAGCTACTGATTGTAGATATTAAAATGGCTCCAAATAAAATCTTTCCATTATCAATGCCTTTAAAAGAAGTCTATACTCTAAAAGCTGTAAATGAAGATGATTCCTTATTATGGTATTTACGATATGGACACTTAAATTTTAGAAGCTTTATTTTATTAAAGCAGAAGAACTTGGTTGTTGGGCTTCCGTTCATCAAGAAAGATGAAAACATATGTGAAGGATGCATATATGGTAATTTGCATAGAGTACCATTCACAAAGACGTCATGGAGAGCAAAAGCTCCACTTGAGTTGATACACCCGGACGTATGTGGACCAACTCAAACTCCTTCTATCAATGGAGCCAGGTACTTCTTATTATTTGTTGATGATTACAGTAGAATGATGTGGGTTTACTTTTTGAAAGAAAAGTCAGAAGTCTTTTCTACCTTTATCAAGTTTAAAGCTTTTGTTGAAAAGTAGAGTGGAAGAAAAATAAAAGTCTTCCGATCAGATCGTGGAGGAGAATTTACATCCAAAGAATTTCAAGACTTCTGCATAACTCACGGAATCAAGAAGGAGTTAACGGCAAGATATACTCCTCAACAGAATGGAGTAGATGAAAGAAGAAATCAAACAATTGTTGAGATGGCAAGAAGTATGTTAAAAGGTAAGGGTCTTCCTAATAAACTTTGGGCAGAAGCAGTAAATACTGCGGTTTATATATTGAATAGATCTCCTACCAAAGCGGTATTGGATAGAACACCTTATGAAGCATGGTATGAAAGGAAGGCCAAGGTTAGTCATTTCAAAATCTTTAGCTCTATAGCATATGCTCATATTCCATCTCAAGTTAGACAAGAAAAGTTTGATGAAAAAGGAGAAAAATTTATCTTCATTGGATATTGTGATGAATCTAAAGCTTACAGATTATATGAGCCTAAAGAAGGAAAATTGATTATATCAAGAGATGTCATCTTTGATGAACAGTCTTCTTGGAAATGGGAAGACTCTCCAACTTTACAAAGCATGTCGTTGGTGAAGAAGTCAACCCAAATGATAAAGATGTATTTTCTTCAATTCAAAGATCAACCGGGCTAAATATTTCTGATGCAGAACATCCGCAACAAAAGGTATGGTCTCTTCAAGAAATTTATGAATCATCTTCTGCTATTGCTTTATTTGCTTGTGAGCCTCAAAATTTTGAAGAAGCAGCTAAAGAAGAAGTGTAGATTCAAGCAATGAATGAAGAGATTGCAGTCATTAATAAAAATCACACTTGGGAGCTCGTGGACCGTCCTAAGGATAAAGATGTCATTGGTCTTAAATGGATTTATAAAGTCAAATATATTGAAGATGTCTCCATTTACAAGTATAAAGCTCGATTAGTTGCTAAAGGCTATTCGCAACAATCAGGTATTGATTATAATGAAACTTTTGCACCTGTTACTCGTATGGAGACAATTAGAACTTTGCTTGCACTTGCTGCTCAAAAGAAGTTACCAGTTTATCAATTTGATGTTAAATCTGCATTTCTTAATGGAGATCTTAAGACGAGGTTTATGTTGAACAACCTCAAGGATACATCTCCAAAGATAATAAAGAAAATGTCTATTGTCTCCGCAAAGCCTTGTATGGCTTAAAGCAAGCACCAAGAGCTTGGAATAATAAAATTGATGGATATTTTCGTGATAATGGATTTCTAAGAAGTTCTAATGAGCCATCTCTTTATGTGAAGAAAGAAGGTACGCAGAATTTCCTTATCGTATGTCTTTATGTTGATGATCTTATATATACAAGCAATTCCTTCAAGATGGTTGAAAAATTCAAGGAAGCAATGATGAAAGAATATGAAATGACAGATCTCGATCTTATGAGATATTTTCTTGGTATTCAAGTTCAACGGAAGGAAGGCGAATTATTTATCTCTCAAGAAAAATATGTTCATGATATTCTCAAGAAATTTCATATGTTTAATTGCAAATCAGAAGCAACTCCTATGGCTGTTAATACAAAACTTTCTGCAAATGATGAAGCTCAAGAAGCTGATGGTTCTCTTTATAGGAGTCTTGTAGGTTCCTTGCTATATTTAACTAATACAAGACCAGATATAGTATATGCAGTCAGTGTTGTATCAAGATTTATGAGCAAGCCAAGCAAGCTTCATTATGCAGCCGCAAAAAGGATTCTTCGTTATGTTTAAGGTACCAAGAATTTTGGGATTAAATATACTTCAGAAGAAGATAATTCTCTCAAAGGTTATTCAGATAGTGATTGGGCTGGATCTATAGATGATAGAAAAGTACATCGGGTTATTTATTCTGCATGGGATCTAAGTCATATCTTGGAGTTCTAAGAAGCAAAAGATCACAACCCTTTCCTCTGCTGAAGCGGAATATATTTCTGTTACAAGTGCATCATGTGAAGTTGTATGGCTAAGAAGACTTCTTCATGATATTCAAGAAGAAAATATTCTTCCAACAACTATACTATGCAATAACATGTCAGCCATTGCTATGACGAAGAATCCAGTCTTTCATGGAAGAACAAAGCATATTAAACTGCATCATCATTATGTACGCAAGCTAGTGGAGAATGGTGACATCAAACTGGAGTTCATCAACACAGAGGATCAACTTGCAGATATTTTTATAAAGCCACTTCCAACAGAAAAGTTCCAATACTTCAGAAGGATAATGCAAATTACAAATTAAGAGGGGGTTTTGAAAATATAATTTGTAATTTGCCCATGAAAGATTAATGGGATATTATACACATGGGCCTGGCCCTACAGTACTCCACCATATGAGAAGATGTGGGCCTATATCCTCTACTCACATAAGGAGAAGTTTCATAAAGATATGTACTTGGAAGAAGTTTCTAGAAAAAAGAGAGGTGGAGAAAATATCTAGATATTTCTCCACGTCCTACCAAAATATCTACATATTTCCTCTTAAAAGATAAGCATGGAAGAAGATTCTAGATCTCTCTTGGGGGCCTATAAATACCACCCAAGAGGTCCTCATTTAACACACAAGAACAAGAAGTCCTCTACCTACACAAGAGTTTCTCAAGTGTCCTCCTCCTTCCAAGTGTTGTAAGTCTCTCTTCTTTTATTGTAAGCATTGTAAGTCCTCTTCTTGTGAAGTTCAAGATTTGTATACAAGTTCAAGTTCTTAATGAAAAGAAGTTCTTGAGTTCTTATCCACTTTGTGCATTGATCCATATTCTCTCCCTCTAATTTGCTTCTTATACACCACCACGCTGCTCCAACAGAATGGTGGTTGTCCCTAAGGATTCGTTTGGTTGCAGGGTTGGGTTGGGGTACACCGGTGTACCCCTCCTTCCAACCCTCTCAATCCTCCTCACAGTTTACTATTCATAGGATTACCCCAACCAACTCAACCCAGCAACCAAACGAACCCTAAGGGTTGTAGTGGGGGGGTTGTTGGTGCGATTGGTTGTGGGAGATGTGGGTGATGTCTGTGGTGGGGTGGCTATGGCTATGGGTGATGGTTGTGAGGTTATGGGGGTTGTGGGTGGTGATTGTTGGCGGGCGTTGTGGTGAGGATGGTTGTGGGGGTCATGGGTGGTGGTGGTGGAGGGGTGGTTGTGGGGTCGTATATGGTGTTTGTAGTTGGTGGTTATAAGTGGTGGTTGTTGGTGGGTTGGTTGGGTATCCGATCCGTTACCGTATTCGCTTTATACATATTTGGACATTCATATTCGTATTTATTTTAAATGGATGTGGATATGGATATCACTTTGACATTCGCTAATATGTGCATTCGTATTCGTACATTCGTTTTCGTAAATAAGTATAGTAGTAGATTTATTTATAATTGTGTATAACACATTTTATGATTGTATTCACCATTGTTGATATAATTGTTATGAAATTACTATATTTAATATATCTATATTATGTGTAAACCATCTCAAACATGTATATTTTAATTAATCTATTAAATATTCTATTATTATTCGTATCCGATTCGTATTCGTTGTACATTCGTATTCGTTTTAAGGATATGGTAACACATTTTTCACATATGTCAATATTGTTATGCGCATTTGTATTCGTATTTTAAAATGGATAAGGATATGATTATACCTATATTCGTATATGTATCCGGTTGTTTTCAACCCTAGTGGTTATTGTTGGTTGGTTTTGTAAGTGGCGGTTGTGGGATATGGTTGAGGTGGTGGTTGGGTTGTGCTGGTTGTGACGGTTGTGGGTGATGATTGTCGCGTCTGTGGTTGGTGCCTATGAGGGATGTTCTATTTGTGGAAGTTGTATGTAGGGGTTGTGCGGTGTTGGATGTGGGTTGGTGGTTGTGGGGCTTTGGGTGATGGTTATTAGGGTCGCCGATGGTGGTTGTCTACGCGGAGATTGTGGTTGGGAGACTGTTGGTGGGGGTGGTTGTGGGGGATATGGATGGTGGTTGTTCGTGGGAGTTGTGGTAGTGAGATGTTGGTAGGGCCGGTTGTGGGGGTTGTGGGTGGTGGATGTGGAGTTGTGGGTGGTGGTTGTGGTTGGTGGCTGTTGGTGGGGGCTATGATGGGGCTGGTTGTGGAGGTTGTGATTGATGGCTGTGGTGGGATGGCTATGGGTCTGTGGGTGATGATTATGGTTGGTGATTGTAAGTGGTGGTTGTGGGCTTGCGGGTGGGGTAGTTGTGGGGTTGTGGTGGTTGTCGAGATTGTGGATGGTGGTTGCTGCGTCTGTGGATGGTGCCTATTGGGGATGTTCTAGTTGTGGGGGTTGCGGGTGGGGGTTGTTCGGTGTTGGTTGTGGGTTGGTGGTTGTAGTTGGTGGTTGTGGGGGCTTTGAGTGGTGGTTTTGGGGGTTGTGGGTGATTGTTGTCCGTGGGGGTTGTGGTGGTGGCATGTTGGTGGGGTTGGTTGTAGGGGTTGTGGGTGATGGCTGTCTGTGGGAGCTGTGGTGGGGGATTGTTGGTAGGGCTGGCTGTAGTGGTCGTGGATGGTGGTTGTGGGGTTGTGGGTGGTGGATGTGGATGGGCATGTTGTTGGTGGTTGTGATGGCTTTGGGGCAGTGAGCGGTGGGGACAAGTTTGACCTGCTCTGGTGGTATGTAGGCATTAACGACTGTTAACAGCCCCGGTGGTTGTACATCCACCACCGTTAATCTTGTCATACGATCTTTCTCACAAATTAAGCTGACGGTTGGCATGAAATGTCGACGGATAGAAACCTGCCACGGTCAGTAAACCCTCAGTGAAGGTTTTATGTATGCATGCGGTTTGTTAACCGCCGACCTTACGGGCAAAATCACCGGTATTACTTTCACCAATGGTTAAATCGTCGATGGCCAGTTCACATCCTTACCGGCGGTTTTTACTGTTTCAACGATGATTTTGAACCGTCGACAATTACCCATCCTGGTGCAGTGTATCTGTTGACCTTTTCTGATGCAAATTTGAAGAAAAAGAAATAATCTTGTAAAGTATAACATTTCTGAAAAATGCCAACGAATATTGAAATTCTTGCTTATCATAATCCCAGTAAATCTTGAAATAGTGAATGCACGATAGTCTAGTACAACCCCAGCTATACTGTTTGAGATCCTCCATCATGTCATCTCTCATCTCTCTCAACCCAAAAGCATGTTTGATTTGAGTTTTTTCTCGGACAGGGCATAGCCCTGTCCAGAATGCCCGATCAGAGTATGGCAGAGATAAATTTCCCTATCAGGGTACGAATTGGCAAACGGTTCGCCGATCGGCGAACCGTCCGTCGATCCACATATAAATTTTATACTATTAGTATAAAAGTATCTTCCGCACCGCTTAAAAGTATTCGAGATGCTTGAATTTTATATTATTTAAAATAATATATAATATTATCATGTAAATTTTGTTTGAATATTATATTATTAAAAATAAAGTATAAAAGTATCCTTCCGCGCGGCAATCTTGTTTGAATTTTATATTATTTAAAATAATATATAATATTATCATGTAAATGTTGTTTGAATATTATATTACTAAAAATAATGTATAAAAAGTATCCTTCCACGTCGCTTAAATTTTATATATTTAAAATTAATATATAATATTGTTTCGATAAACGTGTATGACAATCTTATTTGAATTTTTATCTGTAAAATTCGTCGATCGGCGAACGATTTGTGGATCGGCAAATCGTTTGCCGATTCGTGCCTGGACAGGGAAATTTTTCACTGACATGTCTTGATCGGGTATTCTAGTCTAGGAAAAAACTCGTTTGATTTTGCCCGTACATCTAAATAAGAAGAGAAGAGAAGAACGGTTACGATCTGAGATGAAATGGAGAGTGCATTCATTCGAAGAGAGCTTTGAGGTACATCATGGATCATATCAAATAGGGCACCATATTATGGACGGCTCTTAACAAAAGTTCAACGTAGATCAAGTTGCGCTCATTTGCACGGTTAGAATGTGGATTATCTTTATTCTCTCACCATAGTTCTGTGCATGTTTCCTGGATTTAATTCAGTGATTCTTTCATCGACATCTTGCTTTATTTGCAGGCTCTATGGACCTAGCCACAAGCCCCTCACCGGGCCAGGGGATGAAGAAACTCACACCGATCACGCCGCTGAAGCGCATCTGATGGAAAAGAGAAACTTGGTGGGTCCTTTTTGGGAGCTGACTAAGGGGTTGATCGATTCGACCATTTTTGTTTTATGAATGCGAAGAACTTCTTCTGATATTGCCAAGCGTTTAGATTTGTTTGTACTCTATGTTGGTTGAACGATGTTGTATGATGTTTCTGTTTTGATGGCCTCACGTCCATGTAGGATGTTGTGTACTTTAAACTCTATGTTGGGAACTGTTAGATGAATGATATTTGATCTTTTCTTTGTAAAAGAAATGACGACTTTGTTCGTTAAAAACGTTTGTATCGTTCGTGGTTTCGATTTCATTTTCAGTTGAAAAAATCAAAGACATCGGTAAAGAGATTTCTTTTCATTTGACAATTGATGATGTAACTATCGATACCGTTTATCAAAAGTTGCAGACCAAGAAATTTAACCTTTTTTTCTGAAATAATGCTTATTGAGAGAGAGACGTCAATATGTCTATTAGTATAAAAAGCTTAGTCAAATGTAAGGCTATCAACTTTAGCTAAATCTTAGGGTAACCTCCCTAGTCGACGTGGACCTTTGATCGAAGAAAACTAGAATTGACAACAAATATCGTTAGTGTAATTATAGTTATTAACTTCTCATTAGTGTAATTATCGATACCTTTAGTTAAACAAAAAGGTCCTATTGGCTCTGTCAAAAAAAAAAGATTACTTCTGATGTCCACCCTCGCTAAGGGGTTGTTCGGTACGCGAATAAGGGGAATGGAATAAGGGGGAATAAGGAAAAGATGCCATCGCGAGGTGTACGGCTATTCCCCGAGTTTTCTCCCCCGATGGCTCTTCGTCCTCTCCCTTATTCCCGTCCTCTCCGCGCCCCTCCCCCGCCCGCCCATCCCGCACCCCTCCCTCCTGCAACGTCGTCGACGCTTCCCCACCATTGTCTCGGGTCCTCTGGGACCCGCCCTCCTCTGACTTGCTGATGGTAGGCCGCTTTATGGTCGGGTCCTGTGGGAACCTCCTCTGTGTTCTACGCTCGAGGTTTGGCTTTCACTGTTGTTGGGGTGTGATGGGTCACCCGCCTGCTTCTTTTGACCATTAAATCGGTCACTGTGGCCTTGATCCCTCTGCGGAGGCCATAGAATCCATGGAGTCTAGGGTTTTCAATGGCTATAAAATGGGTCGGAGGCGGAAGTCGAATGGCTTCTCTGCCGCTACTGGAGTGCAATTTGCACTGGGATTGTGCATTCACATATCTTCTAGCATTTGGTGGATCACCAGGTACATTCCAAATCCCTACCTCGCCTTTTTTGTGCAATGAAGTTGATGGGCTGTTACATATCGCCTTGTGTTGGTGAACGATGCTTGATTTGCTATGGGCTTCAAGACTTGCCGGTGGTTTATGATCTCTTATATGCTTGCTGCTTGTCACTGTTGCATGTGTCTCCAAAGTCGTTGATGTGAATTTTTTTGATTTTGGTCCGAGAGCAACCTATGAGGTGCTCTTGGATCTCAATTTCTTTGCTGAACAACCAAACGGTTGGCCGTGAGGGGTTAGTCGCCTTATTGTTGCTGTATGATGGTATGTGATGCTTGATTGGTTAAGATGACGGGTTTGGAATACCCATGTCTAGATTTGGTGTTCGAGGATGTTAATTTGTTGCTTGAGAGCTCCTACATGGTGCTCGATGGTGTCCTACCTTGTTTGCTTTACCTCATGGCTGCTGTGTGTTGCTTTAACATAATTGAGGCAAATGTTTTTGTTAATGGGATGAGAGCAACCTATTTGATGATCGATGGTGTTATTTTGATGGTAGAGAGCACCTTTGATGGTGTTCGGTGGAGTCCTATATTGTCTTCTTTACCTGAAGGTTGCTGGTTGTTGCTTAATGATGGTGGTTTGATATTTTTTCACTTGACTGATGGCTGATGGTTCATATTGATTAGTGACTCCAGTACCTCATTGAGGCTATTTTTTTGTGAGCTCCTATTTGGTGCTCGAGGATGTTATTTTGATGGTGGACGGCACCTTGGTTGGTGCTCGATGGTGTCCTATCTTGTGTGCTTTAGCTCATGGCTGATGTGTATTGCTTTTTGATGAGGGGTTGATGGTTGTTATTGATTCTTGACTCCTTTATTTTGGGTAATTTTATTGGCGAATTGGTTGTTGGTTGAGAGCACCTACTTAATGCTCTAGGATCTCATTACCTGTGTGCTCTACCTCATGGATGTTGACCGATGCTCTGTTTTGCTGGGTTGATAATGGTTGCGTTGGACTAACGGGTGAAGGTTGTTCCTGAGTCTTGAATACAATACATCAATGAGTCTAATTGTATTTCTAAATTGGCTGAGAGTGACCTATTTGGTACTCGATGATGTTATTATCTTGATTGGGAGCACTTATTTGGTGGTCTAGCTGATATTGGCTGCATTGCATTGGAGTCATGGGTGATGGTTGTTGTTTATTCTTGATTCCAATACTTGACCGAGGTAATTTTTTTATTTGGCTGAGAGCAATCTATTTGTTGCCCGATGATGTTAGTTTGTTGGTTAAGAACACCTAAATGGTGCTCTAGAATGTGAGTACCTGTGTGGTTTATCTCACGGCTGTTGATTGATGTGCTTTGAGGCTGGGCTGATATTGGCTGCATTGCATTGGAGTCATGGGTGATGGTTGTTGTTTATTCTTGATTCCAATACTTGACTGAGGTAATTTTTTTTATTTGGCTGAGAGCAACCTATTTGCTGCTCGATGATGTTAGTTTGTTGGTTGAGAACACCTAAATGGTGCTCTAGAATGTGAGTACCTGTGTGGTTTATCTCACGGCTGTTGATTGATCCGCTTTGAGTGTCTGCTGGTCTTTTTTTAGATGTCTTCTGGTTTTTTTTAGTTCATGAGCACCTTTTCTTTTTTTTAGTTGTCTTCTTTGGCTGTTGAACAATATTTCCTGTTTTAACTTTAGATGTCATGTAATAAGTAACTACCTTGACGGACTTTTCTCGCTTGTAATAGGATAACTTCATAGCTTCCGTACATGTGTTCTACAATAATTGCCTGTTGTGATTGTTGGTAATGATGAATCCACGATTCATCGCCTTTATTCTTTTATTTTAGCATCTTTTCCTTAGTCAAATACCTGTAAATACCCATTAATTCCATAAAATTACCATTCTGCATGCATTTGTTAATTCTGCATTTTTAACACTTTTTGTATATAAATAAAAGAATAAAGAAGAAAAGAAAAAAAAAGGAAGTATTTATGCAATAAATACAGACTGACCCAAACCCCGAGAGAAGGTCAAGACTTGACCTGATCGACCAGGAATAAAGTAGGGGGAGATAAGGTTGTCTGTCAGAAAATCCAAAAATATCTTGTACATATTTGTCATGTATATTTGTATATAACTTACATTAATTTATTTGTACATAATTTGACCTCAAACCACTTACTTTTGTAAATAAAAGTTGTAAATAAAACTGTATTGTAAATAATAAAAATATTTATAAAATAAAAAAATGTATATATTGTAAATAATTACACCCAGAAAAAGCCGTAATGCAATAATTGAAACATCAATTCCGGCTCCGTACGAGCTCAAATCGAACCAAACTCACTTCCATAATACTGTAAATTAAATTATCTTTCAAATGGCTGTGGTTTTGTATTTTTTGGAGTTACGGTTAAAAAGTCGGTTTTCTGGGGTGTATTGTGCAGTTTACCCATATATTTATTGTATATATTTTATTTTATTTTATTTTTTATTTTGTATATATTATAAATATTGTTTTCAATAAAAATAAAAATTAGAAAAAAATTAATTAAAAAAATCTTGTATAAAAATTGT
Organism: Ottelia alismoides; assembly: GCA_037367405.1. Classification (NCBI taxonomy): domain Eukaryota; kingdom Viridiplantae; phylum Streptophyta; class Magnoliopsida; order Alismatales; family Hydrocharitaceae; genus Ottelia; species Ottelia alismoides. The sequence goes on from JAZKJV010000272.1 coordinate 1,326,029, forward strand.
TTCCTTATTTGCACCTATGTACATTATATTATATGTATATAATATATGTATACCACTAACTTCCATTTATAAAATCCACAAAAAAAATTAATTACCTAACATTAATTAATTAATTTAAATTAATTCCGAATTTTTTATTTAATTATTTGATTTTATTTTATTGATTTGATATTATATCATACCATATATACCTGATTTAATTGCATACCTTTAATGGCCACCATTAAGGTGGCCAATTAATTCCCAATTAATTTATTAATTTATTTAATTAATTTATTTCGAATTTCGTAATTATTTAATTAATTAATTTATTAATTTAATTTATTATTTTAATTCACACAATCAACACCTTCCATTTTTGTAAATATCTCCATTTCTGACCTTCGTCTTCTTTTTAATGGGCTCCTCCTCCCTCATTTCTTCTTTGATCGATCTTTGGCGGAGAGGAGCCCAGTTTCCGAGATTTTCTTGTTGAAGAGGGTCCTAGCCTCCGATCCCGTCGGTGACAGCGGCGTGAGCTTCGTCGAGGCCATCATGGCTTGTCCGAATCCCAAGGTGAGATCCACTTCTACTTGTTGTTTTTCTTAGGTAAATCGTAGGCTTAGATTCTAGCGTAGAATTAGTTAATCTTTAGAATTTAGATTTAAAATTCACCAAAACTTTCACCACCTATTTCCGCCTCCGAAATCGATTTTTCAGATCATCTCCCAATCTCCACGCGTTCTATTTCTATCTCACGCAATCCTCCACCTTCGGTCACGCACGGTGACCGAAGTCTTGGATCTCTCTCTCATCTCGTCGAGATCCGTTCATTCACGATTCCTATATTTGTGCATAAATAAAAAATTAATAATAATAAAATGAATAGTTGTTTTTCTATCTAACAATTTGTTTTGCAGGAAAATCAAAATAAAAAAAAAACATATATAAAAAAAATCATAAAAAAAAACCACTTTCCCTCTTTTTATTTCTCTTTACATTTCTTTAAAAAAACAAAAAAATACATTTTTTTTCTACTAACGTATTTTGCAGGTTACAACATAAAACAAAAAAATTTAAAAAAAAAGAAAATAAAAAAAAAAACACAGCGCGGCCTGCAGCACCCCCGCTGCCCCATCGCCTCAACCTCGCGGCCATCAACCGTAGGCCGCCGCCTCCCTCAGCCGCCACACCTCCCTCAGCAGCCGCGGCCTCCTTTGAGCCCCCGACTCCGCCTCATTCCCCTTCCAGATCCGCGGCCAACGCGCGGCCCCAGCCTCGCCTCCGCGACCTCCTCCAGCCCCACGGCGGCACCGCACCGCCTGCGTGCCTTCCGCCCACGCCCCACCTGTCGCGCCAACGCGCGTCTTCTCATCCAGCAGCCAGCGCGCGGGCGTCGGCCGATCCCGCCACCGACCTCTCACCGCCGAGCAGCGGCGCCGCCCCTGCGCGCCGTGCGCACCCGGCCGAGCTCCTCCCTCTCCAAGGGGCGGCGGCGGCCCTTCATGTTCTTTGCCTGTTTGTGAAAAAAAAACGAAGGTCTCAACAAGAAGCCCTAGGGCTGTGGGGTCTTGAATATAAAAATGGAAAAATTGCGGAAAGGTCCCTGAAGGTACTAAACAACTGCAAGAAAAGCCCCTGTTCTATAGAGGATCACATGCTTGACATGTGCTACTGGGTACATGTGCTACTGGGTAAATTTCATTCTCTAGCCTGCAAGTTAATTTTGTTTTATATTGGTGTAAAAACTTTGCATATTTACATTTACGTCCAAGTGATTTCAGACTTTTACTTGCATGCCCTCTTTGATTGAAATAAATATTTTTCATGCTCTAAAAATTCCGCAGAAATTTGTAAATATTCCTGTTATGTCTCTTGTCATTGTATAAATTTTTCATAGGATTTTGGCTTTATTTGATATTTTTAAAATAATCAAAAATAGTGATTTTGTGTCTTTTTGCTTGTTTAAACTTTGAAAATTGATAAAAATTTGAAAAAGAGCCTAACAATTCCACAAAAATTCCTGTAGGTGCATATTGACTTGTTTTAGTTTCTGTCCAATTTTTGTGCTTTTTCCATATATAAAACTCAAAAAAAAATTGCAAAATACCAAAAAGAGTTTGTGTGTGTTTATCACTTTTCTTCAATTGTGCTTCTATTAAAAATTAAAAAAAATAAAAATTCAAAAACCACAAAAAAAATTAGCTTTCGAAATTTGACTATAGAGTTTTTCAATCGTGCTCCTTGTGTTCGACCCTGGTCGCTATACCAGGTAAAAATAATAGCGAAAGACCGCTTACATTCATTTTCTTGATTCATCTATTTTATATTCTCTTAAGTGGTTTAAAAAATATTTTTCTCGATGACCGAATCGTGCGGTTGAGAACGACGACACTTTGATATTATTTTCCACATCTTAACCGTACGGATTTCGCGTCATCATTGGTGGTCTTGTATGATTGAGACTTAATATGGAAATGTAGGTTTTCTACAGGTCCGATGGAGGGAATGGCGGCAATCACCGCAATGAGATATAATTTGGTCATGTTGAATATGACATATCTGCGTGCAGTCCTAGAGGATGACGAGGAGAACCAGATCGATGGAGCCGGTTACATCCCGGGACAGCCACAGCACACGTCGATGCGTATAGGACATGTATGGATTCAGGAGATGCTAAATGGACACGTTTCCCGATCATATTCTATTTTCCGAATGTACCCCGATACCACTCTACGTTTATGCACCCTATTAAAGGATCGAGCTGGCCTAAAGGATTCGAGGCACCTCAAGGCAGAGGAATCCCTCTGCATTTTCTTGTATTATCTCGACCACAATGCAAAGAACCGTGTGCTTTCTGAACATTTTCAACACTCTGGTGATACAATTTCGAATCACCTCAACGACATTCTCATACGCATCGTCTCCCTCAGAGATCAGTTCATCCGATTCCCAGCTGTTGATTGTCCGATACCAGATGTTATTCTGAACAATAGGAACTTTTATCCTTATTTCAAGGTACTCATGCATGATGGATTTTGAATGCAACAGATTTACATAAGAATATGTATTTAAATTAACCATTTTGCATGATGTCATCGGCGCAATCGATGGCACGCTTATCCCGGCAAATGTCCTTGTGAATGTCGCTCCAAAGTTTCGGTGCAGGCACCAAACCCTAGCACAGAATGTCATGGCATGTGTGGACTTCAGTTACAGATTTATATACGTCGCCGCCGGATGGGAGGGGTCAGCAGCTGATATGAAGTGGTAAGGTGGGCTTTAGACGAGGGAGGCTTTCTTGTACCTCCGGGAAGGAAGTTCCTGCTCGACTGTTGATATGCAAACACGGACAGCTTCCTCACCCCATACCGTGGCGTTATTGCACGCCTACCCCAGTTTAGGGCTCGAAGGGGACACGGATATCGCCGGCCTGAGGAGTTGTACAATCACAGGCACTCACAGCTCCGGTCTTACGTCGAACGAACATTTGGGATCATGAAGGGCCGCTTCAAGGCAATAACTGAGCGACCGTTCTACAGTTTCGAGAAGCAAGTTTTGGTTGTCATGGCATGTTGCATCATCAACAACTTCATCCGTGAAGTACAGGGCGAGGATCAGATATCCAGTGCATTCACTCTTGAATCAGCTCAAAGTGGGTCGTCTGTAGAGACCAGTCCCAACAACGAAGAATTTGACAACACTGTCGCAGGTAGCGACGTCAGGGTTTCCGAACAGGAGATCCGAGCTGGAGAGTTGTTACGTGATGCTTTGGCAACGACCATGTGGGAGAATGCGCAGCGTTGATTTTGTTTTAATTACGTGTATCTTTTGTTACCATTGTATCGCCTCCACCGACTATTTCGTACTACGTTCATGTAATCTCTACATTGCGTCGTGCAGTACTGTACACCGAACGCCTTCGATGGATTCTTATCATGATTTCTTACCAAAGTACATCTTAAACTTTATGCAACGTCCCTATGATGATTCCACCGTTATAAATTAAGATTTAATAATGCGGTGTCGATCATGGCTGAGCAGACACAGTAGTGGCGTGGCTTAACCAACGTCACTGTCATTGTTATTTTCGATTTGGAAATTCAAATATGAGGGAAATCTATATAATGTCTTTATTATTTTCTGTTGTTGTAGTTTTCATAATTTTAGCTCTATTTCGTTATTCCTTATTTCAACAGCCGATCAGGTATATTTCCATTTCGTCACCCGATTATTGACAAGTATATGCCACCTATAATGAGGCATTATATCACACCACTTCAAATAACAACCAACAGCTTTACCTAACTTTCAAACCTTATTCCTTATCCCCCAAAACCCAGCCGAACAGAGAATAACCTTTATTCCACCTTATTCTCTTTATTCCTATACTCTAGCCGAACGGAGAATAGACCCTTATTCCCCTTATTCTCCATCCTTATTCCTGCTTATTCTCCTACCGAACGGGGCCTAAGGATTTATCGACCATGAAATTTTGCCATCGCTTGATTGCTTGTCTGGCTGACAGTTTAGTTATTCACGACGTGTTTCCCGTTTGATTCTTAGTTGTACGGAACCTGTTTTTATATGATTTTTTAAACATATTCAATAAAAAACTTAACATAAAAAACGTATTACAATAACAAAAACAACCAATATAATACATAATGTAAATGTGACCTCACATAACAGTTACAATTCTGCCCCTCCTAACCATTCAAATAGCTATTATTCACATAAGGATTACCCGTCTAGATAACCCTCTGACTGGAGGTTACTCTAACCCAACCCAATTCTATTATTATACGGGTATGCCAAAGCAAGTTGTCGTTAAAAAGTGTATTAAGAAAGTGTTAATTAACACGATGGGGTTTGAAAGTCCTCCAACCTTGAGATAAGGAAAAATTACAAAGCTCCACACATCTCTAAACATATCAAGAGGCAACTTGTTCTTCAGTTTTCATGTATGGTAGAATCACCTCCTTTGCCGAAGATGTATTCAATCTCTACATGCTTGATTTGATCATTCAAAGGATTGTTTACAAGGTTGATAGCAGCTTTATCATCGTAGTATAGTCTCATGGGGAGCTGGATACCTATACCAATATTGGTTTTCAACCACAACCATTTAGACACCCCCATAACGAACATAATATATTTTATATTATGTGAATGCATGCATGAGTGGATAATTTGTCAGTACATAAGCATGCATATTTTGATGATAACAAAACTTTTGTATAAAGCTTGTAGTTAGGTCAAGAGCATGAAAGCTACTAGATCAAGAACAAACTCAAGCATGAGGAGCTCAAGCTTAAGTGAAGAAGAAGCTAAGAAGCTCAAAGAAGTTCATAGCTATGGAACTTCAACTCTAGCTAACGGAAGGATCTAAAGCTCAAGAAGAAGACGAGGTCTTTTCTTTTATTGAGTCTTGCTATTTGTATTTGTCATAGATTGAAAAATACATCAAATCATGCATATCACATTTCAACCATTTGACTTTGACTTCAATTTTTATACCAAAGAGTCAAGATGATCGATCAACCTCTTTAAATTGATCGATCACACTTGATCGATCAACCTTGCTTTTATGATAGATCGTTATTTAATTTACAATGGCTATATTTCTGATCGATCATCTTTTGATTCTGACCGATCACCTAAACCTCATAATCGATCATTTGATTTTGATCGACCATCTTTGTATCCTGATTTATCATATTCCATTAGAGGAAGATTTTTTAATCCCAATTCATTCCCAATTTGTTCACAATAGTTAATTTTTGCGAGCCAGCATCTATGGGATCCTAAGATGTACAACTAGGACACCATATCTCATTCTACAACACACACCAAGAGTAGCAACCTCTCTACTCTTTGCTTTCCACTCTATACTCTGAAAAAGGATTGAAGAGCTATTTTCTGGTGTGTCCTTCATTTTGACAGCTCTGGTTCTCTACGTTTGATTCTTACGAGTCTTACGAGCATGCCTCTCGCTTTGTAAGATTGTTTTAGTTTTGCCTCACATTTTTATCATTGATATTGAGATTGTTAGGATTATTTCCTGTCTACTGTTGAGTTGACCGTGTAATCAACTCAAGTTTTAATACGATGGGGTTGCTTACATAAGCAATGCAGGTTAGTGGAGGACCTATATGGGTCAGGTTGAAGGCACCAATCGGGAGATTCTGGTCGTGGTTTTACCCCAAGAGGATTTCCACGTTAAATCATTGTGCCCTTGTAGTTTGATTGATTATCTTATGATTGAAAGTGCTACATAACCCTAAGCTTGTTTATGTTTATTATTTGCAGTGATCCAAGTCATCTAGTGTGATCGATCCACCCACACACGTTAGTCAATATCAACGAGATATAGCAGAAACTAACATATTCTTCTTCAACACTAGATTTTAGCTAAATGGACTGTCCCGATTAAAAAAATGACATTGATAGATCACCATGACAAAATGAACCTAAGGAAATAAATAATTTAATATTTATTATCATATTTTTCATAGATAAATATATAACAATGAATATTATTCATTGCTTAATTCCTAAAATTCACAGCAAATATCATGTTTTTTATCTCACTATGAATCATATAACATCGATTGTTCGTTGATTTTTTCTTATAATCATTGTTAAATTTAGCAATGATTGATGCATATTTAAGAAATAAGTTAATGGAAAAACAATCGTTACATGAACCTTTAACAATGGATATGACATCTCTTTCTAATTACAAGAACAAAAGATAATTTGGCAAGGAATAATTTATATTGTTATGTCTTAAACATCGGAAAATATGACACAGATATTCAAATTATTTGTTGTCTTAGGTCACTTTTGTTGCGGTGATTGTCTAGCATCAAGCAACTAGATCAGTCATCATCTGTAGTACCCCCATCCCATGTCAATTTAGACGTTCTCGTGCATGGTATGAACGCCAATTGTAGGCAAAGATCGAAGTCATCAAGTGCGACATAATTACGTAAATAAACAAAAATCCATCTCATAAACATGAAAGATGTTTGCATATTAAATGAAAACAAAAGACACGATATATTAATATTTCAAAGAAAATACGGGTGCAAAAGATAGTTCTTCTATTACACATCACCAAACATGTGTCACAATATGTAATAACAGAAAAATCGATATGACTGAAAAGAATAAGAAACAACCTCAGTGAAGTACTAGCTAGTATACAAGATAGTCTATATCCTAGTGTCTCCTCCTATGCTACTTCCTCGTTTGAGTCATAAAGTTAATAGTGAGCTATATATAGCTATCAAGCAAATATAGCTAAACATGATATATAGCTATCAAGTTAATAGTGAGATATATATGCTACTTCCAGTGATAAGCATTGATGAGACTCATTTGTATGGCAAGTACAAGCATAAACGATTGATTGCATGTGGAATGGGTGGAGATAACCATTTCGCGCCTCTTGCATTCGAGATTGTTGACAAGGAATCCGACCATTAGAAATGGTTCCTTTTGCTGGTTCGCATCAAAGTAGATGGCATGCGTGAAGGGCCTACATATATCATTTCTTATCAGCATCTGGTAGCCTCATTTCCAAATGATGGCTAATGTGATTTCTTGTAAGGGAAAAGAGTAGAGTTAGTACAACGAGGGATACTGTAATGAGAGGTAAGCACAATGTAAGTGGAATAAGCTATGATGGAGGAAGAAATGGATAATTTTTCTTTAGGACTCTCTACCATTACTGAAGTGAGATGCATTAAGGATGAGAAATGTCGCATGCTTGTTACTCAGAAGGATATAGATACTAGATAGAAGAAGTATTTCTATAAGTGTTTTATTAGAGAAAGAAATAGAGAGGTCACTTTGGGATATCTAGTTAGTAGTGAAAGTTACTTGAATCATGCAAGCTATAGACGAATACAAAGGAAGAAAGTAGAGGAGGCTTTGAAGGTTATGAGACCTAGGAAAAGTGTAGGACATATGGCATCTCTATAGAAGTATGGGGAGTTTTAGTTGAGCGTAGTTTGACATAACTTACAAATTTACTCAATGTTATTTAGCAAAGCAAGAAAATGCCTGGAAATTGGAAGAGAAATATAGTGGTGCCTCTCTATAAGAACAAAGGAGACATTCAAAATTGTTTAAATTATAGAGGTGTCAACTTGATGAGTAACACTATTAAAGTTTGGGAACGTGTGATCGAAAGAAGGCTAAGGCAAGCTTCAAGTGAAAGAAAACCAATCCGGATGCATGTCAGGTCGCTCAACTATCGAAGTCATCCACTTGCTGAGGAGAATGATGGATATTTATAGAGCTAAAAGGAAAAACATCTTTATGATTTTTATTGATTTAGAGAAGGCTTATGATTATGACCCACGAGAGGTATTGTGGAGAGTTTTGGGGGGAAATTAATGAAGATGTTACTAATAGAATAAATGCATGTTGGTTGAAGTGGAGAGGAGCCTCTGCTATTCTCTGTGATAAGAAAGATCTTTTAAAAATCAAAGGAAAGTTTTACAAAGCAGACGTGAGACCTGTTATACTCTATGGATCTGAATGTTGTCCTGTGAACCATAGACATGTGCAGAGAATGGTAGTAACATAAACAAAAATGCTAAAGTAGATGTGGACACACACACACACACGTAAATAGTGGATTCAGAATGATGCAATCAGAAGGAAAGTTGGTGTAGCTCCGATCAATGATAACATGCGAGAAAACCACTTAAGGAGGTTTGGCCATTTGCAAAGAAGGTCAGCTGCTGCACCCGTTAGGATATACAAACTTTGGGATTTTGAGCCAGCTAATAGAGGACGAGGAAGGCTCAAGAAGTGTTGGAATGATACTATACAAATGGATCTTAGTTTTTTGGATCTAAGTCCGAGATTGAACTAAAATAGATCTGAATGAAGGCACAGAATCCATGTAGCCAAACCTTCTTAATGTGGGAAAAGGCTTTATTGTCCATGCATGAGGGAATTGAAGGTTATCTTGCTTAGGAATAGTATGACCCTCTCCCATATTGTTCCCATAGTTAGGCATCTTCTCTCAGTTTTGGACTTCTTCTCTTGATAGAGGAAAACCTTTGAATTGAGAAGGATATTATGACCATGATCAACGAAGGAGCATGAGAGTTTCTCCCTTTCCCCACAAGAGTCTAGCCTCTTTTGATGAACTCTCTTGCCCTAGACTAGGCATTTCATTTGTCATGGATATAGATCTTATATTGACTGTTAAGTAGAAGAAAAGACAACACAACTAGGATCTTGTTGCAATAATTATCTAAGGACTTTCTCTTTTATTATTATATACATGATTAAATGGATACTCTTAAGTTATTATCATATGTAAATATTGCATGGTATGATGTAAAGTATGGTTTACTTATCAATAAAAGATGCATGAGCATAACCATATATAACGTGTGAAAAAAACAACATGATGTGTAACTTTATGTCCTCTTTGTCTGACATGTATTCTTTTTCTTTCTCAAAAAAGTTTGAGTTGGACCATCACTTAATCTTCCCAAATTACCTCAGGTTCATGATTATGTGAAGCTTAAACGTCATTCATTATGGACCGTACAAGAGGTGATTTTCGATTTATAAGGATCGTGAGAATAGAGAAGGGCAAAGTTATTGAGTTGGAAGAGATACAGGGTTCAACCTTCTTGAGAAGCAAGAATTATAAGGATACGATGAAGAGATGGCACAATGCATGCATCAGCCACAAGTATAATAGATATCAAATCGAAAAATATTGGACCGTACTTAATTCGTTGGTCAAATCGGTCAAATCAATTTTTTGAATCAAGAAAACCGAATATATAGTGTGGAATAAACTTTATAAATTTCTCAATAGAATAGAAGTTTATATATAACTTAACAAAATTTGTATTAGAATAATATTGTTATCGATTCTAATAATTCTTGTGCAATATCAAGAGAATAAGTAGGTGACAACGACAAGAAGGACACCGTGTGGTGACAGTGGCTTTCGTTGGAAGATGTCGTGGCGAGTTTGGTTTAGGGCTTTGTGGTACTCGCTTTTTTTTAAAAAAAAAATACCACTTCATTTTGGGTTCAACCAGTTTATTGAACCTGACGGGACCAACAGGTCAAATCGGAATTAATTATTAATAATTATTTTCATTATTTCATAAAATCAGCCGAGTCGATCGAACCAAATGTGGCTCGCTATCCAACTGCTCCCCGGTGCGGTCCAGTTTTTAAAACCATGACCCTTACCTCGTGCGGACACCTTTTTTAAAGCAACAAAATCGTCTGCTGTATTACAGCGCCTGTTGTAATGCCCGTCGTTTCCATTGCCTTCTAAGATTCTTAATATTTTAATCAGAAATTCGAATGCTTCAAACTTCGTTGACGCAGCGAGGGAGGTGATGTGGACTTTTTTGACAGGGACGCGATATATGCTGCCCAATAAAGAGTACGTGATCGCCACCTCGTCTTTTCCAGATCCATCCCCCGGTTTTTCTTCTCGATATTTTCTCCTCGTCCATAGACAAAGCCATCTCGATCGTCCCCTTCCCAAAGCCCACAGGTTTTCTGCCCCTCTCCTCCTCCCTTCTCATCAAACATGTGCGGAGGATCCGCCATCTGCAACTCGAGCTGCTCAATTCGTCCGACTACTGCTAGCGAGCAGCATCCTGATGAAGGTATGTGTTCCGAGTTCCACATCTTCCTTTCTTTCTTTCTCACGTGTACAACTCAGCCACATGCTATCGATTTGGATTAAACACCCGAATCTACGTTGATACGTATGGACTGCATGGAAACTGGCGGTATAACAACCAGCCATGATCCTACGTAAAGTATAGAGCACTCCATCTTCTGATCCCTTCTTCTAGCAGATGCTGTTACAACGGGCAAGAAGGAGAGGGTGCGAAAGAACCTTTACCGCGGGATCCGCCGGCGGCCGTGGGGCAAATGGGCGGCGGAGATCCGGGACCCCGTGAAGGGAGCACGCGTTTGGCTCGGCACCTTCAGCACCCCGGAGGACGCCGCGCGCGCGTACGACAGGGAGGCGAGACGCATCCGTGGCAGCAAGGCCAAGGTCAACTTCCCCAACGAGAGGGACGACGAGCCTCCCCACCCTAAGAAGCCTCGCACGGAATGCCACGACGGTCCTTCCTGGCTCTCACCTGTTGTCTCCGCGGAACGGAGCACGCCGGGGGAGTTGCTGGTGCCGGAGGATGGTGGTGGTGGAGCGCAGGAAGGGGCGTGGGGTCTGGAGGAGGAGGAGGGCGTCGCTCCCCCCGCCGTGAATGGTCTCGCCTATAACTACCAGGTGTTCGATTACGCACGCTTTCTTTACACCACGGATGTGTGAGGCACATGGTGGAGATTTTTGGAATCGTTTGTTTGCCGTCGACTGCGTTGAGATGTGTACATGATTTGTTTTAAAAACCGATCGAGTATGATCTTGTGATATTGCATGTCGTTAACGCCGCTCCAACTGGATCCAGTTTTTGGTGGGGAGTTCGAGTTAGAGCTACAGCACCTGCTGTGTCTCTGGGATTGGATGATCCTCGCAGGCTGGCCATCCGGTCCCTACGAGGGTCGTCCGATCTTCATCGGACAGATCCCTACGTTACAGTTGGGAGATCAGATCCTCTGCAGTACTGCAGAGGTCTGCAGTAAACCCACATATCACACGAGATCGAGCGGTTTGAACGAATCCTACGGTAAAGACCGACAAAAACAGCTAATTTGTGTGAATGGCTCGATCTTGATCGAGCGGTTTGTCTGATCTATGGGTTTACTGTAGATCTCTGCAGTACTGCAAAGGATCCGCTCTATTCCAACTGGTGCTTTATTACAGCAGAGGATTCGTCCTCTTCCCCGGATCGTAATGGACGTAAACACATCAAGAGCCCGGTTACTCGGGCGTTTGAATGATACCGTGCAATTTGTCTATCGACGGTCGTTCGAGACTGATCATTTGATTTCCCATAGAATACAAGCTACATATCGAAGAGAATCTAGTGCCCTCATCCTCCTTATTTGCCGAGATGTTGTCCGCTTTCGTTTATCATCTGCGGATATCACTAGTTTTTGATAAAAGATCACTCCATACCATTCATCTAAAGTAAAATCATCCGGAGATGATACAAGAAGAGAAACAGAAAAGGATCCCGACACATTTATGCAAAGGGATACCGTCAACAAATGCGGTTTTCTGTGAGATACAAAACATATATAAGATGGCCACCCAAAAAAGAGACACAACCAACAATGATTTAGGGAAATCGATCGTCTGATTTAGGGAAATCTCATTTACAGCAGGGGCTATAATGTACGAGGAACGTCGGATGAAGATCCGACGACCCTCCTAGAGGCCTGAGGATAGTGAGCTCGCATCTCGAGGTGAGGGGTACGTGATCGGACGGTTGTATCCCCTACAGCAGAGTATGCTGCAGCAGAGGCTACAACAGACGATCCTCTCCACCGAGGAGAGAAAGTTCCCACCAACAGGACAACAAGCAAAAATCAAATAGACAAACAAACAGATCCTCGGAGTTTTCGGAATGAGCAGAGATACATTCTCGAAAAGAGACAGATATGGGTAAGTATAAAAACGAATACAAATATATTTGTATACGTTCATATCCGCATTCATCAAATAGAAGATATGGATACCAACTTCTCGTATCTGGTGAATACGAATGCAGATAGAAATACAAATATTCAACATTCGTCGAATACGAATACGACTATAATATCCTCAATTTTGACGAATACGAATATGAACACGGATGTTCAAAATTTTCAAGATACGAATACGAATTTTTGTTTTCTAAAGGATGTGAATATGGATACAAATACGAAAATGAAAACGAATGTCCAAATTCTGGAAGATACCAATACTAAACATGGTATATCTTTACATTCTCTTTTATTTTTAAGCTATATCTTTACGTTCTCTTTTATTATTTAGTTATTTTTTATGGACATATTCATTATTAAAATATTTAACATAGTTTTTATATATTGAAAACTGTTTTGAACTTAAAATGCTTATTGCTTTTAAGTAAATTTGGACATGTATAATATTCGCATTCATTTGTCAAATATTCATATCTGAATTATCGATATCTATTTTACATCTGTATTCGTATTTTGAGGATATGATTCCACATTTTACACATTCGTGTGATATTCGTATTCGTATTCGTATCCGAATTTTAAAAAGGATTGTGATATACTCATAACCGAGTGGTGTGGGCATAAGTGAAAAAGAGGGCCAACACAAGACAAAAAGTTAACCATTGAAATTTGAAATCATAAAATATTTATTTGATTCGGAGTTTCATGGCCCTCAAAGGCTCTACCACATCTTTTCTTTCAAATGAGCCACTAAAGAGTTGTACATTTTGCCAAAGTCAAACAACATTCAGAGCTATCATTAGCATCAAAGTTAATGGTGAAAAATAGTTTGAAGTGAGACCATTAAGGCTAACTTTTAAAAGATTGATTTAGTAAAAAGGCATTTGCTATTTACAAAGTATGTGATTCATACTCTGCATGAGTTTTGTCAAATTTTAAGCCAATGATTTAGAGCATGTATGTAGCTTACTAAGTGTCGTCGCGCAGGAGTCTCCCTTGTTTCGAGAAAAACACCAAAGTTCATGAAATCTTATCCGAATCGGGTGGTCGCCATTAGTTGGCTTAATCCAAAAAAGCGAGTCAAGGCCATTATTCAATTTTCTTCGTTACGTTCAGAGCAAGGGGATTTTTTCCCCTTGCCTGATATGAAAGTAGTTTTTTCTAAGCATAAAATCGTTAAATTTATTTAAGTTTAGAATACGACAATCGTCATTTGCCTTGGACAACAGATCTTGTCCCATGCTACCAGATGCCTCTTTTTCCCCTCCTCGTTTTGATTCCAAAGAAAATCTCGATGAATCTTGTCAATCTTATTTATGACAAATTTGGGAGTCTTTGGAGTTGAGAGTATATGGAAAGCGAGAGGGGTTAGGATAGAGTTTGGATGAGTAACCCAAGCGAGGAGCGAAAATAGTTTAGCTTTCCAACCATTGAACTTGGATGCAAATTTGTCAATAAGAGGTTGCCAACCCGTTAGGGCCCGTTCGGTAGGAGAATAAGCAGAAATAAGGATAGAGAATAAGGAGAATAAGGGTCTATTCTCCGTTCGGCTGGAGGATAAGAATAAGGAGAATAAGATGAAATAAAGGTAGGTAAGGTGGGATAAAGATAGGAATAAGAGTGAAATAAGATGAAATAATGAGGAATAGTCGTACCACTGGAAACCGTGTCAGGAGGAGAATTGGCCCCTTATTCCAATGCATATTCTCCAACCAAACAAGGCCTTAGTGTCAGGCGTTTAGGAGTTAGAGGGAACCCCAAGTAAGTGGTGGGAAAAGTTCCCTCTTGCCAATGAAAAGTGTATTTTATAAACTTGGAGGTTTATACTGAAAAGGGATGATTTGTCCATGTTTTGTTTGAGCCATGAGATAAGAGCGAAAAATTTTGAGGGTAGTTTCTAGATTAGTAAGCTCTTCTACTTCGAATTTAATGAAGATGAGAAGATCATCTACAAATCCAATATTTGTCATCTCAAGATAATTCCCCAAAATCTGAAAGTTGTGGATAAGATCAAGGTAAGCAAGTCTTTTGAGCACGTGGTCCAAAACATTCAGAGTTTATGAAGAGTAGAGGACTGAGCGGGTCTCCTTGCCTAACCACGTGTTGTGGTTTGAAGAGCGCTCCCATTGATTTTTAGGGAGATCTTATTGGTGTGTAAAATACCAATAATCAAAAAAATAAATTTTGGGCAATAATCCCAAGCTTGTAGGGCCCTAATCATAAAGTCCCACCTAAGAGTGCCAAAAGCTTTACAGAAGTCGACTTTCAGGACAACACTTTTGGTGCCCTCAATCGACCAACGATTTAGAATTTTCGGGTAATAAATAGGTGAGACATTGTGTTGGGGAAATGAGCTCATTTAGTTTAGGAGCCCATCTCAACGTTAGGATTTTTGAAATGATACGCACCGGCAAATTTATCAGGTTGATAGGTCTATAGTTTGAGATATCTTCCCTATCTCCACTCTTAAAGATACGAGAAATAATGGAATTATTCGTATGTTTTAGGAGATCACTACAAGAAATTGGACCCACAGTGATGTTAATTTAAAATACGTCACTAAACCGTTCATGGTTAAATATATATATTTTTTATAATGACGAATATTATCTGTTGCTATCATTGTTGTAAAAGTCCCCCGACTGGCCCGACTAGTAGGTCCGACTAGTCTAGTCAGAAGGATGGTCAACCGAGTACCGACTAATTCCGACTAAGCACACTAGTCGACCAATTTTTGCTTGGAGATACCAAATTTTTTAATGTTTTGTTTTTTTTTTATAAACAAACTTAATATAATATGCTTAATGTTTTATTTAAATTCTATTACTTCTTTTATTTTATTACAATAATATAAAAATATACAAAATCTATGTAAATATATGTATAAAAATTAGTTATATATTTAAAATTATCACAAAACTTAAAGCCGATTAAAGTCCGACTAAATTCGATTAGTCGTCCAACTGCTGATTAATCATTAGTCAGTGACCTCACCGATCAAGTACCGACTTTTGCAATCTTGGTTGCTATATGATTTTTTATATTAGAAACTAGCAAAGACAGTCATCACCATTGCCGTACCATTATCAAGATTCTATATAACAATGCTTATCCATGTTATTTTTCAAATTTTGAGCTAATCACCGCTAATTTTTTAGTTCTAAATTTAGCGACAATTAACTTAAATTTCAAAAATAACAACATACAATTACTGATGTATAGAACGTTCTAACGTTCTAAATGATATGATAATGGGTATGACTTTCGTCACTAATTTTAATATAAAATTTTATTTAGCAACGGATGATATTTGTCACAATATATCTAACAATGAACGATTTAGTGATAGATTTAAATTAAACGACACTATAGATCCAATTTGTTGCAATGGGTGATATCAGCTTCAGTTTCCTTCATTGTTGTTATTTGTTATGCAACTCTTTCTGTGTTATTTATCTCGTGTGCCTCAACATGTCATGTAATCTTCCTTCAGAATCTCTTGTTCTCAATCTATGGACTGAGATCCAAATAAAAACTAAGATAATATACGACAGACAAATCAGCAGAGGATGACGTTTGGTCAACAAAATAAACCAAGTCGATTCAAACGCATCAAAATAAACAAATCAGACGGAACATACGGCATGATCAGAAGTGGATTATTTTACAGGGAAGTCCCCGGTTTGCATTGCCTTGGACCTTGATCTTTCATTTAAAACAAGAATTAATGGAATTAATACCAATGATAAAACAAGAATTAATACGAATAAAGATGGGGATACTTCCATTTTCTTGCACTTTTTTTTTCATTTTTTTCCTTTTTTTGACGAGTCTCAATTACAATTTTTCCACCAACCGTCAAATGGCGACTCCGAGGGCCCTAAGGATCAGTTTGGTTGCCACGTTACCTCGGGATGACTTGGTATAACTCTTGTTCTATCCATGCATTCGTGGGTTGCAATTAGCTGTATGAACCGTACAATTTCTTTGTTATAATATTTTTTAACCACATTCAAATAAAAAATAACATAAAAATATATTATATTCAATAAAAAATTAATATAACACACAATCAATATCGCATCACATCATATTTATCATTCAACTGTCTCCAACCACTCCAACCATTCAAACAACTACTATTCACATGAGGATATCCCAACCTATCCCAACTCAGTTACCAAAGGATCTATAAGGAGTAGAAGGGAAGGCGCAAGCAGACCTAATTGTGGACTTACTTTATTGTACTCACAAAATATGCTTAAGTACGTTAGCCCTGTATGTTGCAAGTGATAGGCAAACTTAAATATGCATTATTAGGGATGCACATAGATCGGATTTTAGCTTAATCCGTGTCCAATTCAAACTCAATGGATTTTTATTTTTTCGAATCCGATCCACCAAATATCTAAATCCAATTCGATCCAATCCATCGGATTAAAGATTGGATCGGATTTTTGCAGTTACATTTTCTCACTTAATAGTGTACTCTATCAAGTTTATACTTTATAGCACACTAGCCCTCAAATATTTGAAAGAAAAGAAAAATCACATAATCAAATGAATGCTGAAAAATTCCATTAATCCATTATAAAAAAGTTGAAGATCACATAATCAAACTGAAGGATTATGTTGAATTTGAAATTTAAGTTTTTCTAATAAATAATGCATTAATTTGTTTCCTGCCATTGATTTCCACCAAATGATTAAAATAAGAATAATACAAGTCGCCAAATAAGGATAAAAGGACAAGTTAGATAAATAAAAATACGATTTCTGTGATCGGATATTGATGAAATCCATGAGTAACTTAGAATGTTAAGATATGTCAAAGTCCAACCACATGAAAGATCATCCTTCGAGTTTCTATAATATATCATTAAAAAATGAGAATTGTAGAACAATCATACTCGATTCAGTAAGCAAGACAAAACTATCTATAATATAGTCCACTAGTTAGGCATCATGCCTCCCCATTTAAAATAGACTTGAAATAGAATTTATTTGTAAGATTATATCTATAATCAAAATATGCAAATTTTATGGAATTTTAAATAAAAAATGTCTATCAATTTAAAAATGAAAGGAAGTGAAGTGATGTGTATTTCCTCTTAGATGAGTGTCACACATTTGACTATGTAACTAATCCAATTTCATCCTGAGAATAACGTTGGAAGCTAGAGAAGGTAAAAGGCAAGAAGCAATATGGTCAAAAATATCTAACAAATGTACCAGGCAACTATCTCCAATCTATTTTCTGTTAATGAAGATCAAAAGAGTGGCAACTGATGAATCCACGATTCATTTACTTTGTATGGACATCTTAACAAAATCTCTGTATAAATCACTAATAAGACCCCTTAAAATCAATTAATTAACATTCACTAATTATGCTTAAATTAAATATTAAAATATGTAAATAAATAACCTTATTTTTTATCTTAATTGATCTTATTATTTTACATACAAAAATCAATTATTTTAACCCAATTCTTTCTCTAATTTATTCTTTGATTCATTAACTAACATGGCATCAAGAATTAAAACCCATAAAAGGAGCAAAATTAAAAGAAATAAAAAATATGACATTGTATTTTTGCACATATTTTCTCTTTATTGATTTTATTTATCTTTTCCTAGCTTAGAAAAAAACCATAAAAATTAGATTACTTATGTATATATTGTATATAAATTATTCCACTAATTAAAATCAAATTAAAAATGCAAAAAAATCTCAAAACGCAATAATGCGGTATTTTATTATCTATAGAGTTCCTCTAAAGTTACTATTTGTACAGTTGACCTCTTTTGCTTTTGTGTCCTTCACAAGAGTTGGAGATCTCGTCGAGACGAGCAACTTTCGTGTTGACTACCTTTTGATTTGACTTTATTTGTTATTTCTTTTTTATTTTCCTTTTTAGTTATTTTATTTTATCTTATTTAATTTTAAATTTTAATCCTTATTTTTATATTTATTATTATTTAATTTTTATTTTCTCTTCTTTATCCTTCTTTCCTTCTCTCTTTCTCACTCTCTCTCCTATTCATCTCTATCTCTCTCTTCTTCTCTCTCTCTACCTAACCCATCTCTCCAGGTCGGCCCCCTCTTGCCCTCTCTCACCTTGATCACATGTGGAGCACGTGATCGTCCCCTTCCTCTTGCGCCGCCCACGCTCGATCGCTCCGCCTCCTCATGGTCATTACCATCATCTACATCTGTTACACCCTTGCATGTAACCACTGTCGCGCCCCTCCAGCCACGACCGTGATAGTCGTTACACCCATCGCCTCCTCTTCCTATAAGACCATCCACCCTGCTACCTCGTCGACGCATCCGCCCTTCCTCCCCGAGAGCAGGTGGCAGCAGCTCAACGACGGTCACGGCATGAACCAGAGGCTTTTGTCCTTTGTTCCTCCAAGCAGCGAGCTTCCCTTGGCTCCGCCGCCAAGGTTGAAACGAGAACCATGAGCGAGCTCTTGCTCCTCCACGTCAGGCGAACCCCCTCCGCTCGCGCTTCCCCTCTCCAGCAACCACCTTTGTGCCACTGCTCTCCACCGTTGACCGCCTTGCACGACCTTCATCTCCTTCACCTAACATCTTCATCGTCGTTTGCTCAACCTGTCACACTCGACCGCCCGCCACCACCCCCGAGCACCTTCGTCGCTCCGCCTTCGAGCAGCGGCTCCACCGCCGCCGCTGTCTGCATCTCCATCACAACCCAACTCCACACTTCTATCGCCCCTCTTCATTGTTACTAATAGCTACAGGTAGCCAAGGAAGTCTCCGTCGGTCGCTCTCATTCCCTCATCGCCGTCGCATCTTCACCACTCCGCCACGTGCCCTCCATCGTCCACCGCGTGCGACCGCCAATCGCCCCCTCCGCCTCGCACGGGCGCCGCACGCCTCGCCCACGTCGTTGCAACTGCTTCGTTCACACTGCCAACTCCATCGCTTTTCTCGCGCCCACCACCATCCCTCGCGCTCCAGCAAGCACCACCGCCCTCGACCATCCGACGCCATAACTGCCTCGGCACGCCTGTCACGCGAGGAGCACGTGGGGCAAGGGATAAATTATGCCCGCCCCCTCCAAGTTTCATACATCGTAGGAAACTCCAGCTAGTGAGGAGTCACATGCTGCGCATGTGACTTCTGGCAAAAATTACATGTCAAGCCAAGAGTTTTCCTTATCACAGATAAGTCCTCCAGGGCTATTTTGAGAAGAAAATAACTTTTTTATTTACACTTTAATCCCTGATAGATCATTTTATCATATTTTGCTCATTTAAACTTAGATTTTTATGCACAATAAGACATTTTGAACTTATTCCATGCTCTACCATTTCATATATCTTGTGAGCATATCTAAAGTTGTTAATTGATGATTTTTATTTGAGGATTCACGTTTGTTCATGCAGGCTGAGCTTTGACATATTTGTGCTCTTTTATTGAGAAATTTGAAGATCTTTTTACAGTGATTCATTTGAGAATATATTGGAGAATAATCTTCTTACATGAACTGGAAATTATTTTTTAAAGAATCTAATATGTACAGGGGCTTATCCAAAGAAAAAGAATTATTTATCACAATCTTTGAGTTAATTTCTGCAGGAGTATAAATCGATATATTAATCTTCTTCTCTACAACTTGGATTTAAATCGAATACATTTCTTGGAAATATTTATTTGATATGTGATTAATTTCAAGGATTAAGTGATCATCTTTTTTTTGGAGTAAAAGTATCAAATCACATATTTAGCGCTCATCCTCTCTTTTTATTCACATTGCATTATATTTCATTGCATTGTATTGCTCGACGTGGAGATTAGTAAAGCATTTAATTAATTATTTAATTTAATTTAAAACCACGCAACTAGAAATAGTTTGTTCCATGTATTCGATCTTGGTATACTTACCAAGTAAAAATATTCCACAACATTCAAAGATTATGATTTTTGACAAATCAAAATCTATCCCCCATACATTTATTAGATTATTAAAGATGCATTTTCGCAGTTCATCAGCAGCATATTGTGGGCAAATGGTATCATTTAGGAGGGTAGTATGTTGTATGAGATGAGCAACGAGATCGCGAGGAAAGAGGTGATGGCATTGTACTTTAGGGAATAACATTATGCACGAGGGGGATAGGCATCGTCGTAATGGACTGAGAGGGAATTAAAAAGAATATTGGCAATCAATAATGAAATAAGAGAGATGGAACTGAGAAGGGAATGACTGCACATGGATTACAATTTTACAAGTTATAATCATACTTTATTATTTTGAAGATTCAACATTTGCCTTTCAAGAGAGAAGAAAAGGCGATATCAAGAGGATTTCTATCTAAGAATGATATGGAAGAAATAACATGAATGACATTGATCATGGTCTTACATGGAATTCGAAATAGGTGCACATAGATAGTATATATATGCTATATGTAAGCATGCATGTGTACTAACAAAAGGATTGGATCCCATACTTTAACGGATTTCAAAAATTCCAATCTGGTCCATTAGAACGATAAAGCCAAACTGATCCAATCCAATAGCATCGGATTGGATCGGATTACGGATTTTATCAGATCCGTATGCACCCATACGAATTATCGTGCCAGGGAAGCCAGCCTTGTAAATTCCTCACATGCTCATCCTTGAAAATTTTCTCATATGCTCACGCTAAACATTTGAATCAAAAGTACCACGTGCCTATTTGTAGTGATACGTGAAATAAAAAAGTTGAAGAAACTTCAACTATACTGCCGAATGACAAGAGGAGAAAAGAAAAACGTGTCCCTTTATGCAGGAAAGGTCACTTGGCCAAACCTTTATTCCTTGGCAAGTGGAAGTTGGAACAAGTCTTCTCGGGCTTCATCGGCGCTTTTGAACGTCGAAGTGAATATCTAGCAGACCTGTTATGCCTGCAGTTATCCTCTGTCCCGCTTTGACAGGACCAACGCCTTGAGGAGTGCCTGCAAAAGATGATGACAATGTCTTCGGATATCAAGCATTCCATTTGAATCAAAAGTGAATATGTATAGATATCCTCAAAGGCTCAGAAGGAGGTCACTAAATACATCACAAAGGCTAATAACATTTATCAAACTCGAATTTAATGGCGACGAGAACTACAGTTTATATCCCTCGGGTCCAATATACTGCATTAAGAAAATCCTATATAAACTAATCCAAGTCAATATCAGCATAGTAAAAAAAATTGAAAAAAAAATAGAGTTAAAGTACGATTCTCTAGGCCTAAAATGTATTATTTCCTGGCATTTGGAATGGCTAGGTTTGTGTTTTTTCTTTCCAAGACTGCATTGAAAACATTTGGATCAAGGTAGATCAGGCACATCAACAGGGAAAGATACAGCTACGAAAAAGTTCAAATCTAAGATGGAACACAAATATCAAAGGCTACGGCAAGGCTTGAAGCGGTGCAGTCTCCAAGTCACACCTAAAACTTAGACTAATATGCATAAAGCAAATATGTGAAAAAGGACTAACTTGCATATTTTCCTTGCAGGTAGGTTGGGCATTTTTTGGTCCAACCAAAAAACCCACCCATACCTTTGAAAAATGGTTGAAATGGATTAATTATCTAGGTTTTGGATCAGATTAAACCCAAACCATAGTATTTATTTAATTTTGGGGTTGGGTGGTGGGTCTAAGGTATTCCACCCAACCCAACCAAATAACTCAAATTGAAAGTATGTGCAACACATAATTTCATATTAGTTCATAATGATATGACCCCGCTTAGCACATAAGTTCTAAAAAGTTAGCCTTTCTACGAACTTGAGATTAAAAAATATATTTGTCATATGGCATTAGTTTTATATTTGAACACCCAATGTTTCAATTTTTTCCCGTCACTTGTCATCTCAAGTTTGATTTGACCGAAACCGATCGGTCCAAAACCACGACCCAAATAACTTAACCTGGTTTAATTTTGTTAGGTCACGGGTAGCCACTTTCTAAATCTAAAACAAATACAACCCGAATTATTTAACCTAAACCCACATAAATCAATCCAACACCCACCCATACTTGCAGGCTGCATTGATTGAGTAAACAAAATCGCTTTGGGATTATAATGTCAACAACGTTAGAAAATATGGTCAACTATTTAGTTATTCCTACTCCCTGAATCGTGCCTCTGAAAAAATGATCATACTGCTTTGTAAATTCAATATATTCAATGATGGGGAGTTCGCAAAAATTAAGAGAGATCAACAATAGAAGAGACTGATTAAATGAAATGTTACGATGAAGTTCTATAAGCGAGAATATTTCATAACAGATCATTCGGCCAACAAAATCCAGGATATGCAAAAAAAACAGGATGAATTATTAGCATTATACTAGTCTTGCATTTTAAAATGGAAAAGGTACTCCCACTATAAGTAGGGTCAGCTACATGGATTCTTGCCCAAATCCATGTTGAAAGATTCGACTATTTTTTTCTGTTGGTTGTTGACTACCTAACGCATCTCTCACAAGGATGGATTTGAACCCTGGCCTTTTTGATAATTTTACATTTACATTAGCTAGTGTATAACAATATATAGAATGCCATAAAGAAGTATATACTTAAAACTTTACCAGTTAAGATAACGTCTCCTTCCAGAAGTGTCATGATTGAACTTATATAGCTTACAAGAAATGGGATCTTGAAAATCATGTCACTTGTTGAGCCTTTCTGCCGTATTACATTATCTACCTGGCAACAAAGTTGCTACATATTAATTATTTCACGGAAATAATTAAATATAGCCACTGAGAAAGACATGGAAATACAAGGCAGGACCTTTAACCACAACTCCAGATTGTCAGGGTCCTTTATCATTGACATGGGCAACTGCAGAGACAGATAAATTTATATTCACATTCAAAACATGTGCAAAAGATCGAAATGACTACTATGTTTACATAGAAATTCTTCTCTAGCGAAAGAAATAAAAAATGCAGAGCAAACCAGATAGACAAAAACTTCAACAAAGAACCACAAAATACCCTCATGCGAGTCAGAGAAGTAAATATAAAGATTTGCTGATCCCCTCCATGTTCCATGTCACTCTACTGATAACACTGGCAATGAGAATGAGTTCCTAGGCTGTATCACCATTGCGGTTCTAAAAGAATATATTCAAAGTATTCTTCTCCTTTCTCAAACAGGAGATTAAGATAAACTATTGAAAAACATATTCGAGCTAATCTCGAGGAGTGTGAGTGGAATAGAGGAAAGGCTTAGTGGAGGTGCTGAAAATCTGTTGGAAGTTGAGAATTGGAGAAAATGAGAGAGAAAGAGGCCACATGAAAGGATAAGAATTCCAAATAAAAGAAATTTATCGTACGAGGTTGATGAAAGGCAGTTTCCACAGTTCATTACAAATGAGAATAACACTCTGGCATGATGAGGATTGCTTAGATATAAGTTTTCATGCTCAATAACATGCTATTTAGTTCTATGATATCTAATTTAGTTTACACACGTGTTAATCCCAATAAGCTAAAAAATATACTCTTCTAATCATACGTATTGCAAGCATGAAACCATATAATAATTACTTGTGTTTCCTCTATATTTCCATTTCTTTTTTTATTCACTTTTTTCCCAAAAAATCAACAGCTTGCCTAAACCCAAAAATGAGAATAACACTCTGGCATGAAGACGATTGCTTAGATACAAGTGCTTCATGCTCAATAACATGCTATTTTTCTATGATATCTAATTTAATTTACACACATGTTAATCTCAATAGGCTAAAAAATACTCTTCTAATCACATGTATTGGCAGTATTGCATGCATGAAACCATACAAGAATAACACTAAATGAGAATAGCACACATGTTTATTTAGTTCTTTTTTTATTCACATTTTTTTCCAAAAATGAGAATAACACGCTGGCATGAAGAGGATGCTTAGATACAAGTGCTTCATGCGCAATAGCACGTTAGTTCTATGATATCTAATTTAGTTTACACACATCTTAACCCCAATAAGCTATAAAATATACTCTTCTAATCACATGTATGGCATGCATCAAACAATATAAGAATTACTTGTGTTTTCTCCATAGTTCCATTTCTTTTTTTATTCACTTTTTTCCCAAAAATTAAACAGCTTGCCTAACCCAAACGTCAAATATGTCGTATTGATCCCTACCCAGGTAAAAAAGCAGCAAGTTAGAGTATTCTTACAACATCACTTATTGGGGTAAAAGTATCCTGTCCCTTCGCCACTGTCCATGGAAGACCTGCAGACTACAAAATAATATCTTTTAGTAGTGGATGACAAAAAATGAATTGGCACTCAGGGACATGAGAAACACAGACAACGCCAATATAGAGAATCACAGACAATGCCAAATAGGGATACTAATCGAATCAAATACTTTCGAATCCACTATGATTCTGATTCAATTCATTATAAAAGTTTCGAATCCGAACTCGAATCGAATTTCAAACAAATTTACTAACTTAAATTCAAATTCAATTCAATTTGAGTCTCAAATATTCAAATTCAATTCATTTTATTTTGAATTTGAAATGTTAATTGATGTTTTAGAGCTTATATAAATAATATTATATGAAGAATAATATAATATAAATATTTTATTGTATGATCGTAATTTTAGAAGTATATTACTAAGATAAGTTGAGAAAATTATAAAATCAAATAAAATATCAAACCAATACAATACAATGGATTAAAGTACCTAATTTTTACAATTATTATGCGTCTTTTACAATCTAAATATATTCTTTTTGTTTGATGAAGAAATGTATAAATACAATATAATTATATGACCCTATCAAAGAGATAAAATATCATTAACGAAAAAGTTGAACACATTATAATTACCATTGCGTGTTAAAGCAAGACAAGATCAAACATATATAGAAAGTTGATACAAATTAATATTATTATTTGAAATAATGAGAATAGTAAAAATAACTTAGCAAGATAAAAACTCTTCACTAAGCATGAGGATCTTCAATATCAAAAAACTAAGTCATGAAAATGAAATATACGAATTTTGATGTACAAAGGAACAACTTACATTATGGTGAGAAAACGTGTATATTGCTTATTTAATGATAAGTGTCGCCTTGACAAAACTCACCACTTTCAAAGGATGATGAAACAAAAAGGATTTTAGTGATTCAACTTAGAGATAGAATTAATGAGATTTAATTGGACTAAATCCCAGTTTATCAAACCAAATCAAATTTCAAAGAGTTGAGGATTGATCTGAAAGATCACAGCTCGATTAGCAATTCAATTCAATATCTGAATCATTAATCAGATAACTTAGGTGGCTAATATCCTTGATATTAGATTTGGTCTAAAATCAAGTCACTAAACATGTTTTATTTGATTTCCCTATCAAATCTTCAAGTATCCACGATTGTTCTCTGGCTACTGACACAGAAGAATCCTCACGAAAGGCAGATGGTCCCGAATTTTTCATGCCGGTGACAGCTCTTGTGTCCTGTGTGAATCAGCGATTGAGTCGGTTGGCCACCTGTTTTTCGAATACGACATGGCGGCAAAGTTTTGGTGTTCAACTGAGTTAGATTGGATGAACTGTGGTAGCACAAACTCTTTCTGGGAGTCTCTTTAGCTCCTATTTTAGCCCAATGATAGACAGAATCAGGCCGGTGGCAATTACATGGGCACTTTGGTTAGCACGCAATGAAATTGTTTTCCGTTCTGAGAGATTCTATGCAGAGAATGTGTCTCACCATGCAAGGACTCTCCTCAAGTCTTGGCTCTTGTAATGCTCTTTAGTAATTTATAATATAATGGGGCAGGCACCTATGCGTGTTTTCTCTTTTCTGAATTCAAAATAAGTATCCACAGTTGTTGCACAATTCCAAGAAGTCCATTTTCAAGCAGGTGTTCATTTTCCACATACCGCTTTCTCGAATTCTGACATGTGATTGTAATTCAAGATAATCTCTTATTCTGGAATCTTGAACCGATCATGAGAATTAGATTCTCATGGATCATCTCAAATTCTGATATCTGATTGTAATTCAAGATAATCTCTTATTCTGGAATCTTGAACCAATCATGAGAATTAGATTCTCATGGATCATGGACAATGATCCAGGATAACACTATCTGAGAAATATAAGTTGGGATAACATGATAGAAATATCAGTGTATCATTAACTCGAGGATCAAGCATGTGAGTTCGATTCACTCATCTTAGAGGATTATTTATGTGAATTTGATCCACATGATTTATAATGAATATATTCAACTAATTTAGAATTTGATCCACATGATTTATAATGAATATATTCAACTAATTCAATGTTCTATTTAGAATTTGAATAATTAAATTTAATCCGAGTCAACATGGTCAAAGTCAATTTAAACAGTAGGACTAAGGTTTCCACCTTAGCCTTCTTAGTGGCCTTCCCCCTCTCTATATAAGAGAGGGGATAAGCAACCACCAAACATATCGTTTAAAGGCTCACACCCACACCCCCTCCCTCTCCCTCTACATGGTTGTCCTGCATCCTCTCCCTTCTACTCCCTCGTGGCCCCTTTTCTTCGAAGGAGCCTTGTTGCATACCCCCTCTGTTGCGTAAGTGGTGGAGACATGGGCATCGTGAGACAATGTCTACATTGGGGAAGGCAAGGAGATCCAATGGATCTCTCCTAGGCGTGGAAAAGAAAAAGCGGAGGTTCTTGGATCCGCAAGACAATACACACTTCATAATCGCACCCGTGTATGCTTCAATCACGGTATAGGACTAGAGATAGGATGTCTCTCCTGTCAAAGACTATCGTCTCACCAAAGGTATAATTCCTTTCTCTTGTGGTTAGCAAAACGGCATACAAAAATTTTGTTGCCATGTAGTTTCACAGTAGAAAAATTTTGTTGCTATGTATCCATACGATGGGATCTATTTTCGGATTTGATCCATTTATTCAGCATTTTCGTGACATACGAGGGTATACCTCCCTTCATTGTCCCACCACATAATGAGAGAAAATTGGTACTAGTCCGTGTCGAAAGGAAAAATAGAATTTTTTATTTAACGAAGCCCTAGAGCTCTCTTATATAGGAGAAAAGCTTTATGGGAAAATTACATAAAGACAACATAAATAAGAAATATAAATAAACATCAGAGAGATACAAATATATCAACACTCCCCCTCAAGCTGGAGCATATATGTTTATCAAGCTTGGAACAACAGCGATGAAAAAGACCTCTAGCAAGGGCTTTGGTGAGCATATCTGCAAGCTATTCGCCTGACGCGACATGAAACATGGAAATGAGTCCCTTCTGAATTAGATCTCGAGTGTAATGACAATCTACCTTGGTATGCTTGGTTCTTTCATGGAATGCTGGATTATTGGCTATAAATAGAGCAGTTTGGTTATCGCACTGGAGGTGCATGAGAAGAGACACCTCAATAGTTAGGTCAGTTAGGACGGATCTGACCGACATCATCTCCATGCTCCCTTGTGGCATAGCTCTATATTATGATTCAGCACTAGATCTAGCCAACACTATATGTTACAGAGAAACCTGATGTGAACTTCCTGTCCTTAGGACACCCTGCATAGTCTGCAGTAGCACACTTGTCACTGTAAGAGATGTATTTCGTATGAACAAGAGTCATGCACCTGGAGAGGACTTTAGATATCCCAAGATCATATTTACTGCATCCAAATGGACCTACCTAGGCTGCTCTATAAACTGGATGACTCTACTAATTGAAAATGATAAATCAGTCCTGGTGATTGTGACGTATAACAGCTAACAACTTCCCTACTAGCTCTCTATATCTTCTCTTGTCAACTTCTTCACAATCATCACCATAGAGCTTAGTATTAGGATTCATAAGAGTGGTAGCAGGCCTACATCTTGTCGCGCATGTCTCAGTTAGGAGATCAGTAACATACTTCCTTTGCGTCATTATCATGCCCCGCTGATTCCTTGCAAATTCAAGACCAAGAAAATAACGAAGATTTCCAACGTCCTTGATCACAAATTGTTGTCCAAGGAAATTCTTAGCTTCCTGAATCCCCTACTCATCATCACCTGTAACGATGATGTCATCCACATAGACCAATATAGCAACAATACCTCTTTGGGATCTCTTTACAAAAAGAGAGTGATCTGCGTTAGATCTAATAAACCCATGTTGTTCAATCAATTCTGAGAGCTTTTGAAACCAAGCCCTCAGACTCTATTTAAGACCATAAATCGCCTTATGAAGTCTACATACCATATGTGACTGCCCCTCAGCAGCAAACCCCGGCGGTTGCTGCATGTATACTTCCTCCTGCAAGCACCAAACAAGAAGGAATTTTTGACATCCAACTGAAATAGAGGCCAGTCACGTACCACAACGACAGAAATCAGGATCCGCAGAGTAGAGTGGCGAGCAAAAGGGGAAAACGTATCTTGGTAATCCACTCCATATGTTTGGGTGAATCTACGAGAAACCAATATAGCCATGTATATGTCCATAGTACCGTTAGCACAATGCTTCACTGTAAACACCCACTTGCTCCCCACAACAGATGCACCAGGGAGAGCATCAACAATACTCCATGTGCCTCAAGATTGCAACGTTGCTATCTCTTCCTCCATAGCAAGATGCCATTGACTAACCTGCAATGCTTCCTGGAATGACCTCGGTATCTCCATTGCAAATCACAACAAACTGTTGAAACTCCTCTGAAAGGCGTGTAAGAGAAACATGGGAAGCAAGGGGATACATAGTGCATGTACGCCTCTGCTTCCTTAGTGCAATGGGCATATCAATCAAGGCCTTAAATGTCGGTTTCGGTCACCATTTCGGTATCGACCAAAACAGAATTTCGATGGAATTTCGGTGGAATTTCGACTGAAATTTCGATCATTTCGGTCATTTTTGTACTAGGACCCCCATATTTCGGTCATTTCGGTCATTTCGGTCGAATTTCGATTTCGATTGGATATCGATATTCGACAGAAATTCGACCGAATTTCGCTGAAATTTGAGGCCATGATATCAATGTCCTTAGCCTCCTCGGTGACAAGAGCATCTATAACCTCCTGCTCATCCTGCTGTAAATGCAAATCACCAGTGCCATCAATAGAAACAAAGTGTTCAGAACATACCTGGGCATGATGGATGTTGGAGGAGGCACATGAGCACACGGTCGGTGATGGTAAACATGTGGAAAGTATGAGAATGCAGCAGATGAAGTTGGTGGAAGTGGTGGTGGTGACGAAGGTGGTGAGGAAGTAGAGTTCGGTGAAGGTGCATTTGGAGGTAAAGGCATGTATACCTCTTCTCCAGACTCCGAAGAAATCAGTTTATCACGTGTAGGAGAGAACATGATGGACTCAAAAAAGGTGACATCAACACTAACATAATACTTCCTACGAAAATGGTCAAAACAATGGTATCCCTTTTGAATCCTGAAATACCCTACAAAGATGCACTTGATAGCTCTAGGAGAGAGCTTGTCATGACCAAGGAACGTATGATGGACGAAAGCAACCGATCCAAAACACGAGAGAAGAGATCCTTCTCGAGAAACACAATCGAGAACGAGACCTTCTCCCCCAGCATAGACGAAGATATACGATTCACCAGATAGCAAGCTGTTAGAACCGCATCTCCCCGATATGAATGAGGAGTATGGTTCTGGATCAAAAGGGTCCCGGTAACATCCAAAAGACGACGATGTTTGTACTTAGCCACCCCATTCTGTTGAGAAGTATAAGCACACAAAGTCTGATCAACAATACCAAGGGTTCTGAAAAACTGCAAGAGTTGACGATTACAAAATTCTACAGCATTGTCAGAACGGATATACTTGACATTCGCAGAAAAAACAGTCTTTATTTTATTAATGAAGGACTGAATAACAAGACTAGCATCAGACTTGTTTTTAAGCAGAACGACCCAAGACAGTCTGGAAAAAGCATCCACATCAACAAGATAAAATCTATACCCCTGATAGTCTGGGATACGACTCGCAAAATGGATTACCTGAAAAATACTATTACTACTACGACCCTGACGACTCTAGAAAGTAGATCGGTGATGCTTCCCAAGCTGGCAGACCTCGCACTGAAAGGTAGCACGAGGGGAGATCTGAGGAAGAATGTGACACAGCTTTTGCAGAGGAAGATGACCAAATCGGAGGTGACACACATACGGAGAGACTGGTCCATTGAGCAAAAATGAAGTACCAACATATAGATGGACCAGTCTATACAATCCTCCTTGCTCACGGCCAGATCTAATCACCCTGCATGTAAGAATGTCCTGAAATATAAGGAATGAAGGATCAACTACGTCAAGATAATATAATTCTTTGGTGATTTGACTAATAGATAATAAGTTCATAGAAAAATCAGGAGCATGGAGGACATTATGTAGACGCATCCTTGAAGTCAACTGCACCTCCCCCTACCAGTAATAGGAGAGTGGGTTCCATTCTGCTATGACAATCGATCTACCAAGATGAGTCGACTTGTAGGTACTGAATTGGCTTCTATCACCACAAAGATGGTGTGAAGCTCATGAATCCATGATCCATTCGGATAAGCATGCCCTATAACAACTAGTAAGAGCATATGTTGTACCTGATGTAGATGCAGACGCTGAGGCGGCTACCTCTGAAGATCCCGGAGGAGCACTGGATGGGCTAGATGCAGGCATGATCTGTCCCAGACGAGCTACAAGATCAATGAATCTCTTATCAAAAGCAGGAGGAATACTAACATGCTTAGTTTGCTCCACAACATGTATCCTCAGAGTGTCCAGACTTGTGGCAGTAAGTGCACGACTGACGGCTCAGCCACCTCCTCCCCTACCACAGTTGCCATGGCCACGTTACTGTGTAGAGCTTCCTCTACCACGAAATGCAGCCACAGTAGAGGAAGTCCGATGCTGCTGAGTAACACCGCCAGAAGATATAAAAAACTTGCTCAATCTACGATATGCCTCCTCGATCGAAGGTATGGTGGCATCTGTAAGAATCTGTGCTCAAGCGGCATCATATTCAGGATCAAGAGATGATAGAAAAACTCCAATCATCAAGGAATTCCTGTACGCCTTGAGTTGTTCTGGTGCGGCAGTCAAGGGGATGAAACCATGAAGCTTCTCAAACATACCCCTTAGAAAGGTGCAATGGGTATGTAGAGGACGTCCATTTAGCTTCGAAGTGAAGATATCATGTTGGAGTTGCAGTATCTTCGATTCATTTTTTGCCAAGGAATACGTGACGGTGAGAATGTCCAACATAGCCTTTTGCAGTAGGCTGACTCAAGATATCATTAGCTATCTCCAATGACACAGTCCCAGATCTCTCTAGGTAACTATGATGATTTTAGATGGCTAAATCAACCTTAAAAACTCAAGGATCAGACCTCAAAACTGTCGAACAGGGATGCCTTAGATGAAGATGGAGTCCGTGAGATGAAAGGCAGGGATGACTGGCAGCCCTAGGCCACCGCACCAGGGACCGACAACGGCAACAAGGACGGCTAGCAGCCCTAGGCCACTATACCAGGGGCAGGCGACAACAGCCTTGGCCGTTGTTGTGCGGCGGTGGCGACATCGGCCACTGCTATTGCTGATGCGCAAGACGTCGTGGCAGCGGTGGCGGTCGGTGATGCCCTCTTTCCTATTGGCGGCGCTCGCGTTAGGGTATTTGTGGGGAGGGGTATCTAGGGCACAGGCTCCGGCCTAGGACCGTCGCTCTGATACCGTGTGGAAAGAAAAAATAGAATTGTTTATTCAACAAAGCCCTAGAGCTTTCTTATATAGAAGAAAAGCTCTATAGGAAAATTACATAAATAAGACAAGATAAATAAGGATATAAATAAACTTCAGAGAGATACAAATATCTCAACAGTTTGTAAAAAGGACATTGGAAAAGGAGGAGCAAAATGTGGGAGCCCATATTGCATAATTGGTGCTCAAGGATGATCAATAGTTTTTTTTAATCCAAGGATGATCAATAGTACTCCAGTGAAGCATGAAAACTCCTTGCAAAATTCACCTGCCTAGGAAATAACTCTCAAGCGGACTAGCCATCCATCTAGTTACAAAAATGTGCATGCCCCCCCCGCTTCAACCTAAGAAGTCAAAAAAGAAGAGGAACCACTTTCACGTTGTCTTTTCATAAAAGGGCGGGATACTTGTGACGCCTTCTGTATTTCGCTAAATCCTACTATCCAAATAGCACATTCTCCAAAAAGACATCTGGAATTAGCAATTTTAGTATCTACTTTAAGGGAGTGTATGATGATAAACTCTCAAACCCTCACTCTAAAACCTCCCCTTTCACCAGTCTACATAAACACAGGCACTTCACAAGAGACAACACCCCCTAGGAATCTCATAACCATGTCACAAAAATCTACTTCGTTGTGCCCACAAGTAGCAGAAAAAGCAGACAGAATGAACAAAAATGAAGGGCAGGACTGATCTTAGTAAAACAAGTTTGCCACCCTCAATAAGACCTCGGATGCCAATAAGTGGCAGAAAAACACAGAGAAGATAAACAAAAATAGAGGGCACGACTTATCTTAGTAAAACAAATCGGACGTCCTCAATAAAACCTTGGAGGAGTACCTGTTGGGAAAAGAGACTTCTATGATTATTCAGAAAACCCTAAGCTCTCTTATATAGGGAGAGACCTTAAGGGTAAATTACATAGAGGTCTATATAAGATAAAGAAATAACGACAAGCTACATAAAGAGATAATAAAACTACGAAATATCTCTACACTCCCCCTCAAGGTGGAGCATAGATATCGATCATGCTCAGCTTGGATGAACATCTCTGAAACGGTCCTCTGAGCAGTGGCTTGGTGAATACATCTGCAGTCTGATCTCCTGAGCTCACATGTGCAGTTGATATCAATCTTTTCTGGATCAAGTCCCTAGTATAATGGCAGTCAACTTCAATATGCTTGGTCCTTTCATGGAAAGCTGGATTGTTGGCAATGAACAATGCTGCCTGATTGTCACACTGAAGCTTCATAGGTAGGAGCACAGCTACATGTAGATCTTCTAGTACTGAACGAACCCACATCATTTTCGTGCTGGCTTGAGCCATGGCCCTATATTCGGATTCGGCACTGAACCTTGCCACAACAGTTTGTTTCTTGCTTTTCCAAGAAACGAAAGAGCCTCCAACAAACACTGCAAACCCTGAGGTTGATTTTCGGTCCTTAGGACATCCTGCATAATCTGCATCTGCACACGCTGAGACGGATAAATCTGTGCCCTTTCTGAATAGCAGCCCTGACCCTGGAGAAGACTTCAAATACCTCAGTATCATGTGTATAGCATCCATGTGAACCTGTCTTGGCTGCTCCATAAACTGACTCACCCTGCTAACTGCAAATGCAATGTCTGGACGAGTAATGGTAACGTAGAGGAGTTTTCCCACCATTTCTCTATATCTCCTCTTATCTACTTCATCCGTATCACCATCATACAGCTTCATGCTAGGGTCCATGGGAATACTTGATGGTTTGCACCCATCCATGCCAGTCTCAGTCAGGAAGTCTGTAATATACTTCCGTTGTGTCATCACCAAGCCTTGTGCATTCCTTGCAAATTCCAACCCCAGAAAATATCTTAGGGTTCCGAGATCCTTTGTAACGAACTGACGGCCTAGGAATGCCTTCGCCCTCTCTATGCCCTGAATATCGTCTCCTGTAACAAGAATATCATCCACATAGACCATAATGACAACCGTACCTGCCGATGACTTCTGGACAAACAATGAGTGATCGGCATTTGACCTCTTGAATCCATGTTGCTCAATCAGGTTGGACAGCTTCTGGAACCATGCTCTCGGACTCTGTTTGAGGCCATATATCGCCTTGTGAAGTCTACAGACCATCTGCTTCTCCCCCTCAACAGTAAACCTAGGTGGCTGCTGCATGTAGACTTCCTCCTGCAGGTCTCCGTACAGAAAGGCATTCTTGACATCTAGTTGAGATATACTCCAATCACGTACCACAACAACAGATAAGAGAATACGAAGAGTAGAGTGTCTCGCCACTGGAGAGAATGTATCCATGTAATCCACACCGTAGGTTTGTGTAAACCCACGGGCGACCAAGCGTGCTTTGTACCTATCCAAAGTGCCATCTGCATGGTATTTGACTGTGAAGACCCATTTACAGCTCACAACGGATGCATCAGAAGGTGCAGGGACCAAAGACCATGTGCCTCGAGACTGTAAGGCCCTCATTTCTTCTTCCATTGCTAATCTTCAGCATTCATTCTGCAAAGCTTCCTGGTATGTCCGTGGTATATCCACGGAAGACAAGGTTGTGGCAAATCTCTGAAAATCACCAGTGAGACGGTGAAAAGAAACCTGTGAAACAAATGGATAAGAGGCACATTGCCTCCTCTGCTTTCGAAAAGCAACTGGAACATCAAGATCACCATCTGTTGTACTGGATGGGCTAGTGTCTGCCTGTACTGAAGGATCCTGCACATGTACCAAACCTGACCCGTCAGTAGTAATGCCATCTGAACATACCTGAGACGTGATGATCGGCTGTTGTGTAGTCTGAACAAGACCTGACCGGCGTGTATAGAATTTAGGTAACGGTGATATGATAGGCCGTGGAATGGGTGAGGTGGAGGTGGTGGAGGTGGTGCTGGCATGGAGACGGGCACAGGGGACGACTCAGGTGTACTCAATAAAGGTGGTGGAGGAACATTGATATCATCAGTGGTAGTGGATGGTACCATTCTGTCACCTGCAGGAGAAAAATACATGACAGACTCAAAGAAAGTGGCATCAGCGCTCACGAAGTATCTCTTAGTTGCAGGATCATAACACCGGTAACCCTTATGAGTCCTAGAATAACCAACAAAGACGCACTTGACTGCTCTAGGAGAGAGTTTGTCAAGTCCGGGAGATAGACGATGCACGAAACACACAGTACCAAAGACATGTGGAGTCAGAGAAAATAACTCATTGTCTGGAAAAATAAGGGAGATAGGTATCTTCTCACCAAGAACTGAGGATGGCATTCGGTTGACCAGATAACAAGCAGTAAGAGCAGCATCGCCTTAGAATGAGATAGGAGCACAACTCTGAATCAACAGTGTTCGAGTAATATCCAAGAGATGGCGATGCTTTCTTTCCTCCACACCATTTTGTTGTGAGGTATATGCACAAGTGGTTTGGTGAATAATACCCTTTGATGAAAGGAATTGTGAAAGTGAGCGTGTACAAAATTCAAGGGCATTATCCGTCCGAACATATTTGACAGAGGAAGAAAAAACATAGTGCATTTCATTAATCAAATTCTTGATCACATTTCCTACTTCAGATTTATTTTTCAAAAGAAAGACACATGACACACGAGAGAAATCATCCACTACCACAAGATAAAACCTGTGCCCCTGATGATCAGGAACACGACTCGGACCCCCATATATATGTAACAACTCAAAAGGGGAGCTACTGCTCCGACTCGGACGACTTGGGAAGCTCGACCTATGATGCTTCCCCAACTGACATGCCTCACATCGAAATGACGAACTAGGAGAGATCTGGGGCAGAAGATGGCGCATTTTCTGAAGTGGAAGGTGACCAAACCGGAGATGCCAAATGTACGGAGAGACTGGCCCAGCAGAGTGAGAGGAGACGCCAGCATAGGAATCCCGAACCAGTCGATATAAACCATTCTGCTCAGAGCCACAGCCAATCACCTTGCCCGTGAGTATGTCCTGAAAAATGAGAGAAGACGGGTCAAATATAGCACGACAATTCAAATCTTTCGTAATCTGACTAATAGATAGCAAATTCATCGAGAACTCAGGTGCATGCAGGACGTTCTGTAGTTGCATAGTGGAAAATAGGAAGACATCCCCCTGTCCAACAAGGGGCGAATGGGTACCATCTGCTATCTGCACTGAACGGCCGGGAGGAATGTCCATGTAGGCATGTAATCTACCTCTATCACGGTAGAGATGATGTGTGGCTCCGAAATCGATAACCCAGTCAGATATATCATGAGTTGTTGTGAATGTAGTAGATCTACCTGAGGTACTCGCAGCAGCGGATGAACTGGCAGAGGCAGTGGCAGCAATATCTGAAGAACCACCAGATGAATCACCGGACGCATGTGGCATAATATCTCGGAGACGGGCCACAAGTTCGTCAAATCGATTATCTGCAGTAGAGGCTAATGGAGACTGAGAGTGCTCTGCAATACGTGCCGATGCTGGAAAACCATGCTTAGAATAGCATGTGTCCTCTGAGTGTCCTGTGCGATGACAATAGGAGCATGTCTGACTGAAGCGACCACCCCTTCCCTGGGGTCCACGGCCATGTCCACGACCACGACCAGAAGGCGGCCCACCTCTCCCACGCGAGACTACCATCGCAGATGGGGGTAGAGTAGAAGAGCTGGAGGAAACTGGAATGCGACTGAGCCTTCTGTAAACATCCTCCACTGGAGGAATAACTGCATCCGCTAGGATCTGGGACCGGGCGGCATCGTACTCAGGATCTAGAGCCGCAAGAAGAACACCCACCATAGTGGCATTCCGAAACGTCTTCTGTTGTTCAGGAGTAGCAGTGAGAGGAATGGTACTATATAACTTCTCAAACATCCCTCCTAGGGATGTGTACAGGGAATGGAGAGGTCTGCCGCTCTGCTTCATTGTGAAAATGTCATGCTGAAGCTGCAACATCTTGGTCTCATTTCGCACTTGTGAATAAGTAGCGGCAAGAATGTCCCACATTGCCTTGGCAGTGGCTGATGGAGAACGTCGTTAGCAATCTCCATCGTCAATGTACCGGACAACCAAACCTTTGCGTAGGCGTCGTCAGCCTCCCATGAGGCATAGATCCATGTCTTCTCTACAGGCTCGTCCTCGGTAAGAATGTGTTTCTTACCATTAGACTTCATGAGGCTCATGAACTGCATCGCCCAGAGCTCATAGTTAGACCCGTCCATCTTCACTATTGGCGCAGGACCTTTGAATGCGCCTGTGGAGAGCATATCGGCCTTTGATTCTGACATGTTGCTGCTTGGAGAAGAACAAGGATATCTAGACACTGTGAAAAATGTCTACACCAACTGCATCGGATTTGAGTGCGTATGTAAACGTTACGCACTCAAACCCATATATCGATCGAAGAGAGAACTAGGGCATGCCTTAGAGAAGGCTTACAGCCCTTGAACCGGCTTGTTGGGTGCCGCATGGGGTCGCCTAGATGGCTGCGCGACTGGCTGGGACTGGCGGCGGCTAGTGGCGACTGGCGGCAGCTGGTTGGATGCCTACAGCGGCAGTATGGGGCTGCAGGCGACGACTGGGATGACCGGGAGGCCGCTGGCGGCGGGCTGGATGCCGCTGGCGGCGGGCTGGATGCCGCTGGCGGTGACTGGCGACGCTAGCAGTGGCCGCTGGATGCCGCTGGCGGCAGGCTGGATGCCGCTGGCGGCGCTAGCAGATGGCTGGATACCGCTGGCGGTGCTAGCGGAGGGCTGGATGCCGCTGGTGGCGCTAGCGGAGCACTGGATGCCGCTGGGAGCGCTAGCGGGGGCCTGGTCCTAGGCGCGGGGGCGCTAGGCGATGGAGAGAAAGAGAGGCAGCGGGTGGGGAGAGGGAGAAGGTGGGTGGAGAGCCCTAGGGCGGCTCTGATACCATGTTGGGAAAAGAGACTTCTATGATTATTCAGAAAACCCTAGGCTCTCTTATATAGGGAGAGACCTTAAGGGTAAATTATAGAGAGGTCTATATAAGATAAAGAAATAACGACAAGCTACATAAAGAGATAATAAAACTACGAAATATCTCTACAGTACCCTCCAACTGAGGTTCCATTCACACTCCAACTCGAGCCAACATCCACTGATCTAGAACCAGAGATGACCACAAGAAGGCCAATCAATGAAGTAAGAAAACTTGTACACAATGTAATCAATGCCATCATACTAGTGATAAAAAGTAACAACGCATTCATCCGCATAAAAAAGGATGAAAGTAGACTTTCGGTGATTGACTCTCACCGATGATTGTCAAAACCACACCCGATTGGGATAGCCTCATTTTGTATGCCCTCGACGAAAAATTGTTTCATATGCATGTTGCAGATGGGAAAAAGTAGTATCACGACTTCACGAGTTCCAAACTTCGCCTCCCTGCAGCACGCACACCCATGGTCCCCACCGCCAAGGCATCTATAATGAAGAGAAATGACACTACAGAACACCCATGTCTAACACTACATTGCAGCTGTATATATCCTCCCTTCAGATAGTTTTTCACAAGAACAAGAAAAGAGATTGTATATGTCTCCTTCTCTGAGGTTAATCATGTTAAACCAATCTTGGTCCAAACAATGATGAATCGATGATGCAGAAGAGGCACAATGCGAAAGTAAAGCAATCAACCTCCTCATCGGGCAAATGAACACGACCCTCACCAATGCATGTACATCGAACATAAATAGCAATGGCACTAATAGATATGCATGTCCGACACCATGTTGTGGTTGCAACTCCTTCTAACAATGACATGGATAAAGATATTTTTCTCTTTCAATCGAGATTAGTTGTGAGATTTCGTCTTGGTCCCTTTCAACATCGAAGATTCGTAGGGAGCATATTGTGAAAGTAAAACCAATCAACCTCTAGCGCGTAAGCACATGGTCTCTACCATCAACGCATCTGTAGCTAACAAAAGAACAATTTATTACATAGATCCCATGTCTGACACCGCATTGCAGCTATATACAACCTCCTTTTGAGTCATTCACAAGAAGGGGGAGAGTAAGGGTGCGTTTGGTTGGCGGGCTAAGGCGGGTTAAACTGGTAGAGGGTAACCCGTTTTTGAATTTTGGTGTGGATAGAGGGTTAAACTGAGGGTGGGTTAGAAGTGTGTTTGGGGTGATATGATTGTATTGAAGTTTGAAAAAGTGAGTAGGTCTTGTGATGTGATTGTATTGAAGTCTGGAAAAGTGAGTAGAAGTTGAGTAGTTTATAATTTTTATATGATATGATGGTATAATATATTGTTTTTTGATAGGATTGATGATGTAAAATTGATTTATTTAATTTTTTAAAAAAGGAATAAAGTGGGGCCCATGGGGAGAGAGGAGGATGTGGGTTAAGGGGGGTAAACTTCCCTAACCCGCAGGTAACCCGTCATCCAAACAGTACCTAAGGGTATATTTCTCTTTTGTTACAGATTGATCCTAAGAAGTTGAACTTGGTCCCTTTCAAATTGAAATTAGAGGGAGCACATTGAGAGTTGATCATGCAATCCCTGCAAGCTGTAGGATCCTCTGTCGGATATTTAACTACCATGGGGCTGGTCAAGGTGCTAGCGAGAGGGCGTGGATTAGGAAAATATCTTGGGGAAGGCATTTTTTCCACCAGTCTTGTAGAAGGTGGAAGGAATGTTGGATAGCGGGGCTAATGCAACTTTGTCTAGAAGAGGTCGGTTGGTCCTCTTGAACGTGGATCCTCTCGCCATGTTTTTGTACTACAAGTCATCAGGATTTAAATTCATTTACAATGGCATTGGGTAGGAGCCATGGATTTTGTTGGGACATTTATTGTGGCATACTACATGTCATCATATTTAGATGACTAACATGGATGGAGAAGAAGCTATGTCGTCAAATTGAGAGTCCTTTATAAGGGTCTCAGGTAGGTAGAGATGGAGTTCCATTGGTGAAGCAAGTCGAGGTATGCAGGCCAAGATGAGACGGTGTTTGGGAGTTTGCAAATTGCATGGCACGAATGCAATGTTACTAACAAAATGTGTTTTGAGGTTCCTGAAATATTGCTCTGATTTCTTCTGCAAGATGACCTTCTTGTACTATGGCAGAATACTGGATTGAATTGAGACTTTGCAATGTGAGTTTTGGTGATTTGTTTTCTGGTAAGGTGCAATAAAAGTGCCCCTCAACATCTCCCTTAATGTGCATAAGACTAAAGCAACATTGATTTTCGCTTTTGGTTTGGTGACTGGTTGGGCTTCGGGATGCTGGGAAAAATGTTTTTAAGACTTCATAGTTGTACTTCTAACCTATGGGTGACATCATATATTGTTGATCTGGTGTCCTCATTTAAGAAGGAGTTCAACGATTGCCTTCAAGTCTCCCAAATCGGACAGGCAATTCATGGAGTTATTAGAGATGTTATGCAAGGATACAAGCCTAATATTTTTTTGAAACAAGCAGGGGGAAACACTCACAAGTGCTCGCCCCAAGATTTGAACCATAGTCCTTCGGGTGGTAGGCACATTGCACTACCAACAGACCACTGAAGGGGTTTCAAATACAAGCCTAATATAAAATCTATTACTAGATAAGAATAAAAAAAGCAAGATTAACGGCGAGCACCCCTCTTGTTTTGGAGTGACCCTTGGGCGGGAGATGCCTCTCTCGCGTGCTTTTTTCCTCGGCTTTTTGCTCTTGCTGTAAACTTTGATGCATCGGTGGCCTCGGCTTGGGGCGGGGACGACTGGTTCCCTTCCTTTGCGGGAAGCCTCTCCGATGAACGCTTCGAAGATCTTCTCAACCTCCTTCGGCGGCTGCGGGAGGCGCCGAGACCCTCCTCGGGTAGAGACCACTGGCTATGGCGTGATGGCGCTTTCTCTTCAAGAAAGGCTTTCAAG
Source organism: Ottelia alismoides (assembly GCA_037367405.1). Lineage (NCBI taxonomy): Eukaryota > Viridiplantae > Streptophyta > Magnoliopsida > Alismatales > Hydrocharitaceae > Ottelia > Ottelia alismoides. Next base: position 1,367,291 of record JAZKJV010000272.1, read on the forward strand.
ATGCTCTCGCTTCATTCCAGCCCTGGCAGGGATCCCCTTATCTCTGATCTTGGTTGGCTGTGGCGCATTAGGCTTCCGGAGAAGGTGGCCTTCTTTTTTTGGCTTCTGCGGCGTGGGAGAATTCTCACACGTGACAGGTGTGAAAAATTGCTCTCACGTGTTGACTCTGTGGACTGTGTTCTTTGCGCTGGCGCTAGGGAGACTTTGCAGCACCTCTTCTTCGACTGTGCGACTACTGCCTCCGCCTGGGAGGACCTCGATGTGGCTTGGGTTAACTCCTCTTCGATGGAATCGTTTTGGGTTTCCTTGCGCTCAAATGCTGGTCTTCCAAGGAGGGAGCTTCTTCGCCCTCTAGCTTTCATTTGGGCGCTTTGGATTGCCAGGAATGCGAAGATTTTCAAGGGCCAAAGATTCTACAAGGAAAATGTCTTAGTTCATGTGGACATGCTTTTGAGTGACTGGCTACTTCTGTAGTGCTGTGGACGTGTGTGGCGTGTTTTTGGTGTTTGGGGGTTGGGATCCTCTCGATCCTTGCTGGTTGTATTTCCTCTCTTCCTCTTCCTCGTCCTTGCTTTTGATTAATAAAAATTTGGGGCGAACACCTGACGGTGCTTCCCCCGAAGTGCTTTGCTGTCTAAAAAAAAAAACGGCGAGCACCATGCCATTAGGAACCATGTAACTCTCGGTATTATTAATATAGTGTATATCGTTTTCATAAATTAGAATTAAAACCATGAGAGATGGTATTTTCTTGATAATGGAAACTATATTGGACCCTATCAAAGTGGACACTCCACGACCTTTACAATCCACATACTCGCATAGGTTGAGTTTTAGGTTATATCCAAATAATGAAAATGACTTACTACTTTGGGTCAATGTATCGAGGTTGTCTATATGGACTTCAAGTTTTGTTTTTGCCTTGGACTCTCTACACGATACATTTTTTTTGAAGCCAAGAAGAGGGGGATACACTCGATGGTGCTCACCCTAATATATTAAGAGAAAAAAGGGAGGGTTACAAACAAGAAAATAAAAATAGCCACCCAGCGTAGGAGGCAATGAGCCTCCAGAGCTGGGCGCCCAGCAACAAAAGAAAACAGGAAAACAAGCACGTTAAACAAGACACCAGTCAGCCACCAAAGCCCTCGCACGACAGATCACGTTCTCCAGATAAAACCGCTGCTCAGAGAATAGGGCCTCATTGCGAGCAAGCCATATCGACCATAAACAAGCCACCGGTGCAAAAAGGCGCCTTCTCTCCAACCGCCTGTTTAAGAAGAGGGAGTCGCGGAAGGTCTCCACATCACGAGCAAGCATCCAATCCACGAAGGGGTCATCCCACAGCTCCCGGACCAAGGGGCAAAGAAAAAGTAAATGGTCCAGGGTTTCCACATTAGAATCGCACAGGCCGCAAATGTTGGAGACCGAAGGGATCAACCTGGAACAGCGATCGCGCGTCAAAAGCCTCTTTCTGCGGACGAGCCATAGGAAAAAGACGATACGTAAGGAAAAGCCCAAGCTCCAGAAGTAGCCACAGTCTCGCACCATAGAGTCCGAACTAGGAGGCGAAGAACCAAGCAAGGATGCGTAAGCCTTCCGAGTCGAGAAGTCACCGTCCCTCCAAACCCAGTGATCCAAACCGCCAGAGGGAGATTCCGCATGAGCAAGAACATTCATCAAAGCCGGAAAATCAAGGAACCTCTGATCCGAGAAGGTTCCCAGAAAGCGAGGAGACCAAGAAGCGTCAAGCCAGCAGGAAGCGACGGAGGCCTCCTTATTTTCCGCCAAAGGGAAGAGACGAGGGAAACGAAGAGAAAGTGGCTCCCCCCCCCCCCAACCAGCAATCATTCCAGAAAGAGAAATCACGACCGTCACCCAAAACAGGTTTAAAGGACGCTCTGTACTTCACAAAAGCCTCTTGAAGACCATGCCAAAATGGAGAGCTCCCACCCACTACTTCCGAACCTCCCTCGCCACCCCACGCCCGCCCGTGAAGCTCCCTCAATATGCTAATGAAAAAGCTACCATCTCTTCCCCAGACCCTGCTTGCCCACTTAAGGAAGAACGCGTCATTGATCAGTCTGAGACGCCTAATCCCCAAACCACCTGCCAACTTCTCCCTCACCACCTCCTCCCAAGCGACCAGGTGAATCCCCTGCCCACCGATACCCGATTTTCCCCATAAGAACCTCTTGAAGCAAGACTCAAGCCTATTGCAAATCCCAGCAGGCATCCGACGCGTCGACAAAAAATGAACTGGAATGGCGGCAAGGACCGAGCGAAGAAGAATCAATCTACCTCCTTTCGAAAGAAGCGCCGCACGCCAACTAGCCAATCTCGCCTCCACCTTCCCCACAACCGCACTCCAATCCTTCAGTCTAGGCCTCCCGACCACCAAGGGAAGGCCCAGCTACTCCAGCGGCAGCCTGCAGGCTACCCAAAGCATAGCCCAAAATGTTCGCGAAATCCGAAGCCCTCGACTCCGATAAACCAAAAGTAATAACCTTAGATTTGTTGCCGTTTATGCGTAAGCCCGATAGTTCGCTGAAGAGGTCTAAAGTCGTCGACATGGCTGCAACTTCCGAATCACCCCCTTCGATGAAGCACAAAGTGTCGTCCGCGAATTGAATTAGCGGCACGGAGATGGTCCCCTTAGAAAAGCCCTTGGAGAGGCCCGCATCAACCACCCGATCCACCATACGAGCCAAGACATCCGACGCAATCACGAATAGAAGGGGGGCCAGAGGGCAACCCTGCCGAAGGCCCCGACGCGGTTGAAAGTGCCCCCCTTCCAAATCGCCATTAAGCAAAAGAGAAAAAGAGATTGTCGTTACGCAGCGCCGCATCCACGAGATCCACAAGTCGGGGAATCCTCTCCTCTTGAGGACCGACCATAGAAAAGCCCAATCGATGCTATCATAGGCTTTAGCAAAATCGATCTTCCAAAGTACGCCTTGACGCCCCGAGGCTTCCTAATCCGCCACCAGCTCCGACGCAACAACAATACAATCCGATATTTGCCTCCCTTTGATGAATGCCGCCTGGACGGGGGAGACAAACGAGTCCAGCACCTTAGAGAGTCTCCTGGCTAGGACTTTAGCGACGATTAAATAAATGGCATTAGAAATGGAGATGGGCGAAAATCCCCGATGTCCTCCGCCGCCTCCCTTTTAGGAATCAAGAGTAATAAAGCTCTATTCAGTCTATCAAAGCCCGCATTTCCGCCGCAGTACTCCACAACCACCTCAAAGACTTCCTTGCCCACCAACTCCCAAAAATCCTTGAAGAAAGCTACCGAGAATCCATCAGGCCCCGGGGACGCATCAGGATTAAGATCCCACAGCGCCTCTTTAGTCTCCAACAAAGAAACCGGCCTCATAAGCATGTCACAATCCACTGCAGAAACAGTGGGAACCCCCAAGCCGAGCCACTTCCAACGGTGTGAGGGACGAGTCGACAAGGTTTCCCTAAAATGCTCCAAAATGGCGGAACCCATAGCGTTATCCCCAACAAACCGCTGCCCATCAACAGAAATAGCACGCATAGTATTGTTCCTTTTCCTCCCGCTAGCAACCTTGTGGAAGTAAGCCGAGTTAGCGTCGCCATCTTTGAGCCATTTGAGACTGGAGCGCTGACGCCATTCAATAGCTCTCTTCGTGTCCTCCTCCGCCACCTTTTTTTGCGCAGAGGAACGCTCCTCGAGTTCATTGACGTTGAGAGTCCTCTCATTCTCCACAGAGTCAAGTCTTGAAATAATGTCCTCCGCCTCTTTTCTAAGAGCCACCCGCGCCAACCACGTCTCCCGTTTAAATCGAGCCAATCTCGTCCGCAAGGACTCGAGCTTTTGACTAAGTCGAGCAGCCGCAGATCCCTCCACCGAAGAGGAAACCCAGTGTTCAGTCACCACGGCCCGAAAGGAAGGCTCCAAGAGCCAACAACGTTCATATCTAAAGATGCCCTTCGGAGATAGATTCTCACCAGAATCCCATAAAATTGGCGAGTGGTCTGAGAAAGCTCTAGGCCTAGAAGAAACCGAGCAGGAAGGGAAACTTTCCATCAGAGCACGCGAAGCCAAGAACCGATCAAGGCGGGATCGCGAATTGCCATTCCTCCAAGTATATTTAATATCGGAGGCCACCAAGTTCTCCAGAGCCAAAGAGTCCAGAGTCTCTCTAAAAGACAAAGATCCCGGGTCGCAGCCGCCCCTAGCCCGAGGGCGATCAGCCGAGTGAATAGTGACATTGAAATCTCCCCCGATGATCCACGGAATGCCAGCAAAAGCATGGCCCACGTCACGCATATCCTCCCACAGCTCCGCTCTTCTGATATGACAGCAGGGCCCATAGACAGAAGAAATAGCGATAGGAGTGGTAAGTCCCTTCTAACCAGCACCACCGAAAGCATATGCCTCCCCATCAAGGTGGACTCCTGAGTAAAGAGAGCAGATTTCCAAGCAATGAACATGCCCCCCGCCGCTCCCACCGCATCCAACGCCGTAAAGGAATTCAAAGACCCCGCACCAAAGGACCGCCAAAGAGCATCATCCAACCCCCGCAACTTCGTCTCCTGGATCAAAGCCACATCACAAGCCCACTCCGACAAGCGGGCACCCAGAGCCTTCCTCTTCACGTCGTCCCCCAGCCCCCTCACATTCCAGGAAATGAGTTTCATTAAGGAAAGAGTCGGCTCCCACCAGAATGTGCGAGACCAGCCACCTCCGCCACCGAGTCACGCAACGAAGCACAAGAATGAATCGGTACAGCTCGCGAGCGAGATCTGCTCCGCCTTCGATATCTCTTCCCCGATCGCGCATCAGATCGAGAACCTTGCTCAAGATCGCAGTTCAAAGTCGAGCCGCCCAAGGCGGGGTTATGCAAACCGCGGATGGGCGATCCCGCACCAACCGTGGAAAAAGGCCCCAGGATGGAAAGCGGAATAGACTCCAGCAATAAAGGCTTTGAATTGTCCCCAAAGATGGCGGATGCCTCCAACGACGGAAGGACAAGGGGAGAGTCGTGCAGAATCTCCTCGACATTAGTCAGCGCAGAGATGGTTCCAACGGATACCCGAGAGGTGCCCTGATCCGAGTCCGCCAAAAGAAGAGAGGAGTTCCCTGCAGGCCAAGACCTGAGTAAACCCGACCCGCCAGCATCGGCATCCGCGATAAAGAGACTTGTTCGTGCGCCCGAAAATGACGAAAAATTCGTGTTGTCCACCTTCGAGGTAAAAGAGCCAAAAAAAGAATCGACCTCGGATGGGCCCCACAGCTGCGGATCGCCACGTAAGGTGAGATCACTCGAGAAGCGAGGAGAATCATTGAAGGGCCGCCCGTAATCAAGCCAAGGGAGCGACGCCTCGCATGCGCCCCCATGCACTGCCAGGTGGGCACTGGTAGACGAGGCGTCAAGAGAAGCCGGAGAGTCCTTCGTCACAATCGGGGGAAGCGTCGGACGAGCCACCGCCGGTGGCTGACGAAGAGGCCGCAAGAAGGATATCTCCACCGGGAATGAGAAGCGACCAATCGAGAAGGTTTCGAAGAACACCTTCCCCAAGAGATCTTGTAGCGAGCTTCTGCCTCATTCCAGAAGAACCCTAGTAGACTTCCAATCTGAGCCTGGCTTGAAGCCATCTCCCACAATCGCCAGCAACTCTCCCCAACGGCGAAGAAGACTGGCCACAGCGGGAACCTTGCGAGAAAGAAGAGGGATCCCTCGCACCTCAACAACACAAATTTCGATATCAATGCAAGCTCCATCATCGTATCGCAAAGGACGCCAAGATATGTCCTCAAAGAGAACGCTCTTCAATAAACTTTGGCGTTGAGCCACCGATAAACCACGAACGCAGCATCTTGAGTAGTCGAGAACCACCATGTCACCTTCGAACGTGGGTCCGAGGAAATCAAGCAAACGCGTCCTCACGAAATGCCAATCAGTTCCCCTTCGTGAGGCTATCCCCACAACAATTCCGTCGCACCCAACCTCCTTCACGTGGTGGTCATGCAGCGAACCACCGCGCGACACCACCCGCCCCTTCCGAACAGAAACCGGTTCCACGCCGCCACTCCCACCCCCCCTCATCAGGAAGTCACCGCCAACAGAAAGGAGAGCCGAACCCCCAGAAGTTTCCCCCGCGAGGGCCTGGAGAGAGCAGGGTTTTTAGAGCCACGAACCACCTGCGCGAAAGAGCGTGAGCCAGACCCCCCATCAGGGTTCACGTGGAAGGAAGGAGCATGCACCGCAGGCTCTCTCTCGGCCACATGGAAGGGCTTGCGAGACACAGGAACCATGCGAGAAGCCCCGAACCAACACGAAGCTTTCTTATGACCAACCCTTCCACAGGAATAGCATCTTGCAGGCAGCCCACAGGTCGAAGCCGAATGACCACGATCACCACATCTGAAGCAACGCTTACCCGGTTTCATGTGAGAAACACGGACCCAATCTGCACCCTCTTCAAGCTTGTCGGAGACGACCGCATCGACGTGAGACCCTCCACTTTGAGTGCCTTTTCCTTTGTAGTCGACTGGACCCACGCAGACCTCGTTGAAGACGCTAGCCGAGCTCTCCATGCCTTTTCCAGAGACGAAGAGAGGCACTCCCGCGAGAGATGCCTTCGGTCTCCACGAAGCTCTTGCATTAGAAGTCCGTCCCGCTGATGTGACCGCAGGGCGAGAGTGCTCACGTGCATCTAGCGTAGGCTTCCACCGATCTCTCACTCGCCACCAGCGCTTCTCGCGACCTCTCTCCCCTCTTCTCACTCTCTCTCCGACTCTCACACTCTCCCCTCCGCCTCCCATTCTCCCCTACTCTCTCTACACGATACATATAGATGAATTAACATACCAATGCTTATCTATGCTTTGCATAATTGTAGATGTTCGAAGAAATAGAGAATAGTATCATGTTCATTGCCTAATAATGCTTGCCACATAGTCCTAGAAGTACCAATTTACAAATCTTCAAAGTCCCATAGGAAAACAAAGTTTAATTCATTTATTCCTTACACCCAATGTTTATGGTTTGCAAATGGTTAAATATTTTGCAATATATTAATGATAATATTGATTGATATATCGTTTCAATGGTTATCAGCTACTGATATCCATCTTTATCTTTTTTCTTGGATGTCAACCGATAATATCAACAAAATTAGAGGTCCTCTGTGTAAATTACTCTTGCACATCACATGCTCAGCCATCTGCCACATTAGCAAAAACTTTCCATTACATCACATAGCATATTGTTATTCATCAATAAGGATTATGTTCCAAAGATGTAGAAAAAGCTTTGAGAAGAGAGGCAAAACTCTCCTTTTGACTATATTTACGGATAGTCACGGTGTTAATATCGGCTATATGTCGCAAATATGTCGGTTTCACCAGTCAACCAATATTGATAGCCCTATTATCGCTTGCCCCAGTGTTGACGATATGTCAATGATATATATCATCGATATATAGGCAAAGCGAGGAATCCTTCGCATTTTATTCGAAATGGGGGCGATTTTGTTGATTCATCCCCCACCTAGTGGCAAGCAAACTGCAATTGCAATACCTTGTTTTTCCAATTTCATGAGCAATAGGTATCTCTGAATCTTTCTTATTCTTATATTATGGAACATATACACATAAAAGTTTTCAAAATTTTATTGAGTTGCGAATATATTATTTAGAGGGAGAAATTGCAACTTCATTCTTCAGGAAAAATACTCTGTACCTTGGCAGTTGATTGGATTTCTCTTGCAGTCATATCTAAAGCAAGCGCATACCCTGCAGCATTTGACAAAAGATGAAGACAGACCATTTCAGAATTCATATTAAACTTTTATCGTTATGGGAGAGTCCCAAGAAATAACCAAAAGTCTTACGAGGGAAACAGGTTGTCACAACAAAGACAGAATTTGCGAGTACAAACTATATCCTCCAGACCCATAACTTATACAAATACAATCCAATCATGGCTTCATCAGTGAACCATTACGCACTCTATCAAGGGTGGATGCTTCTATGCAAACTCATTAATTGGCATCGAGACACCTGTCTAGGATTTGGGAGCTTCCCATCATTAACCAAGAAGGTCACAAACATGGGTGACATCATCATAGTAGGTTGCGATTTAAGTCATCTCTTCTTTCTTTCTTTTTTTAAAATGCTAAAAGATGATCATTAGAGGTTGAAGATCATCCACAATTTTCATCTAAACGAAATCACTATGGTATAGCATGGTTACAGTTTTCCCTCCGAAGCACTCCAATAATTCAAAATTGAGTGCGTTGCAGATCTAGAAATGACCTCATTTCTTTAAAACCAATTAACCGAATTAACTATATCACCGTTAGTGGTCTAAACAAGCCCTGCCTCTAGTCCAGCCCACACTGCCATTTTCCGGGACTTGATAAAACAGTAAAGGAGCCGGTGTTTCCCATCATGCGTCGAAGTCCCACAAAATTCGAGCGATGTTCCACGAACGACCGACTTAATATTGGAAAAGCCTCATGTCTTTGTATTAAGCTACTAAGCGGGTGGCAATAAGAACCTTAAATTAACTTTAAAAACTGAACTTAAGTCGCATATAATCGCAGCAAAGCAAAAAATTGACACAGTATCAAATGTTACCTCCGACATAATCCATGGCGGAAGCCTCGGGCACGTCGCGGGCCTTCCGGCCCACGACGACGGCGAGCTCCACCTCATAATCGAGGGACTCCAAAGGGCGGGGGATCTCGATGGTGCCCCCATTGTGTAGGTACGACGAGGTAGGCTTGAGAAACAGCACGGGCTCCTGCCAACGCCCTAGACTATCAGCAAGGTCAGGGATCGGAAATAGCGGGGCGGCAGTAGGTACCTTAGGGACGGCGTTGCCGAGCTCCTTGGCGTGGGCGGCGTAGTTCCTCCCGACGGCCACGATCTTCGTCCCGAGGCTGAGGAGCTTCTGCGCAGAGGCGCCGGCCATGGAGTCCAATGAGGGCGTCTCAGGGTGTGACGGCAACTCGCAGATTAATAGCTGAGAGTGAGAGTAGGGCTGCTAATCCAACCCAACTGAACCTATTCAATAAGGAAGTTCGAGTTCAAGCTCGGTTTGATAAATGTTCGATAGGATATGTTCGAGTTCGAGTTCGTTTAGAAGAAAAATATTCGAGTTCAATTCGATAACGGTTCGTTAACGATTTAACGCAAGTAAATTTTCTTTATATGAACAAGTTTGAAACTGGAGTTCGACAATAAGGTTCGATAATCAATAAAAATGAGAAAATATAGGAATTAAAGTGGTACAAAGCCCAATAAATGCTACAATTTCTTTAACCTCAAAATATATCTTGTGTATATATACGAAGTTACACACATAAATATACGCGCACACATACACATACACATATATATCGAACTCGAACTTTTATCGAACGAACATATGTTATGTTCATGTTCGGTTCGTTAAGCTATCGAACTAAAACTTGAAGTTCATGTTCAGTTCGTTTAGAAATGAATGAACATTTTTCGAACTATTATCGAACGAACTCTAATCGAATACGAACATGTTCAGTTCGATTAGCAGCCCTAGCTGAGAGAGGATCGTCTGGTGTCGAGTATGGTGTGGACTTGTGGGTAGCGGCCTACGAATCTACTGCAGAGTCTGTTGTAGCAAACTCTACAGATGATCTGGTCCCTTAATAGGTATGGTTCATTTTTTATACCCTCGTGGAGTTTCAATCGCGTTGAACAATTTAAATCAGCCCCAACTCATGTCAAACACAATAACCAAATTTGGCTCGAGTTCGGACTCAGTAAGCTTCGAGTTCGAGCAAAATCTAATACACTCACTTTAATTAAATTATTTAAAAATAAGTATAATTTGGTATATAATGAGGTTCGAGTTCATTTATATACTTTGACATAAAATAAGTTCGAATTCATTTACCTCTCCCATTATTTTTAGCACTATTTATAATTAAACTAGTTGTTGCTGATTCCTTTTAACCATATTTATTTTTAATATTTCACTTCATAATTTAGCCATGGGGACCCATTTAGATAAGTTTAAATTATTAGAATCTAACAAAATTTTAAGATCATCATCGAAAAAAATAATATATTAGAAAATACAACTTTATTAATATAAATTAAATAATATTTAAATTGTAAGTTTATCAAATTGAAAAATATCATTTGCAAATATCAACTCTATTTAAAATATCATTGAGAATATGATATTTTTTATTTTTGAGCATACATGTATATTTGACCCCTTCTTGACAAAATTCATGGTTCTATCCTGATACATTTGTTGTGTCAGTTGACTTTTTTTTGTGTGCTTGAATTACCTTTGTATGCCTGATGAACCAATTACTCGAGGTGTTAAATATGTGTCGCTTGTGGATTCAGGAGACAGATTTAGCAAACAAACGGGTAGAGTTTCTTAACTTGGTGGTGTCTAAGGTCAAACTCAACGAATCAATTTTAAAATTAGAATGTGAAGTGATAGGCAACTCAATGCGCATGTATTGTTTTATGTATGATTTGTGTTTTTTTATAAACGATCACTGATTCATTTCCTCAAAAGAAGAGTCCGTGAGAGAGTGTATGCCTAAAAAGTTCGGCAATGCTCAAAAGTAGAGACATCATACAAAGATAGAGCGTGATAAAAACAAGAAAAAGTTCTAACCACCCTCCGGTCTGGTTTAGTACAATCGGGAGTTGTCGAAGGGTGGACAAAAAAGTTCAGAGAGTTCATGAAAACAAAAACGTAGGGGGGTTGTCATGGAAAGTGGATGTCTGGAAGGGGTACACCGAACATGTTGGATCATCAAGGCTGAGGTATGGTTGCCCCATGCTTCCTTGTGTGGGGCATCAGGTTCATGGTGTTGGTGCTTTGTTGTCTGCAAAGCGGTAAGTGTGGTTTTTAAGGGGTTAGAAAAAATGAAAAGTGAAAAAAACCATATTTATGATGGAGCAGATGTTAGGGAGGTCATGACAATGGAGGCCTCTTTTTCGAGAACGGGAGGAAGGTACCCTGGAAGAGTCTCGTGTCTCTCTCATATATGCCATTTTTGTCTTTTGGTTTGATTTTTTGTTTTACACTTTTTTATTATACCAATATATACGAACATATGTATGTACGCTGTAACATCCGGGAATTCGTGTAAAACCAACTCGTCCGATTTTGGGTATAATGAACCCAAAAACGTTATCGGTCAATACTAAACAACCTAAAACGACCAATTGATCATGAATCAAAAGTCGTTCGGACGAAATCGACCAAAAATCGGTCGCTTCGTAATGCGTGCCGCGAAAAGCCGCGACGCAAATTCGAAAACCGCGAAACGAATCGAGACTGTCATTAAATCCGATTTGACGATACAAGACCAACGGAATCGACCGTTCGTCAATCGGAGGTCGTTTGATATTTTTAATTCGCAAAATTTAACCCCGAACCGAAATCGTATTGCGGAAGTTTCGGATATCCAAACCCAACCGGAAGTATATCAACATTATACTCAAATTGATCGTCGTCCCGATACGATCGATTCAAGACTTTGCGCGTCGAAATCGGAACCTCGACGTGCGCATACGGATATTTTTAAACATCTCAAATGAATGATAAAAATAAATAAAATTTAATTTATTGTTGTACAGTAAGCACAGCAGACTGCTGTCTGGAATAGCCATTTGGCTTTCCTTCCTTTCCACTTGGACTCCTATTTTTTTCCATTTGGCTTCACCCCAAGCCCCCACTCCCCTTATAAATATCAGCAAGTTGCCCCACTCTCTTTTTCTCCCATTTCCAGCCGAGAGCCTCTTTCTCCTCCTGCTGTCCAGCTTCTGGGAGATACTGTTGGAGCCTTTTCTCTGCAATCTCAAGGACCAACTGCTGCTTCAATTCAGCCATTTTGCCTCCTGTTGCAAGCCTGTTCAGAAGCAACATCAGCAGCTATAGGCTGCTGTCTTCCATTCCCTAGAAGCTACAGCAACCCTCCAGGTTGCATAAAGGATCAATCCTTCTTCCCCTTCAAAAAAATTGATCCAAACAGGTACTCTCCTCAGCCATTCCTTTGCTGTCAAGCATATCTATGTTAAACATTTGCATGTTGCTACCATACTTGTACTTTCCTATACATCTAGTACTGCCATGCATGTTAATCTCCACATAATTTGAACATCATGATTTCCTTATTAGTGGTTGAAATTACCAAAATTCCTCATTTAATTGTTGCAATAGCAGATTGCATGTTGTTTCACTGAAAGTATTGGGAAAGAGCTTGCACTTATAAAAAAAATGATCTTCCTATAAACATATCTTAACATTATCTTTTGTTCTCCTCCGAAGATAATCATAGTTGTGAATGTATTGTCATTATGTCATTGTTTTGTTCTTTTGGATTGGAGCCACATCTTTTGGTCTCATTCCTCGACCATTATTTTTCCATATGCCACCTCCCTGTGTTGCTTTCCACCACCACCAAGATATATAAAACTGGAAGCACAATGAAAATGGGAAAAGTTGCAGGCAAAGGAAGAAATCATAGAATCAAATTATAGTAAAACAACGTACGCATATACTTTATGAAACAAATTGGATTGGAAGGAGGACTGTCAAATAGTTGGTTTTGTCATGCGATTCCATGGGAAATCTTACATACAAAATCGATGAAACAGAATTTGGTGGGGAGTTGAATTTTTTTTTTTAAAAAAAAGGTTTACTGTTTACTGTGGATAGTTTAAATATATACATATATATATATATTTTAAAGTTAGAAATTTTTATATATACTAATGATTCCAGAAGGCCGTAAAATGCAATATTCTGATATTTAAATATTCAATTTATATTTCAGTTTTCACTGGGTATGTATATATTGATCTCTAAGTATGCATTAAGAGTTGAAGTAGAGTATCAATAAAATGCATCTCCTTCCAATCATTTCTACCACTATACCCAGTTATTATCATTATACTATGTTATATACTTCGGATCATGGTTTTAATGAAAACAAAAAACAAAAAAATAATGGTGTATTACTTATGTTTCCAACATTCTGATTCAAGTAATAAGATCCTTGGAACAATCGCATTACAATGTAATGTAAATACAACTAACCAAATGAAAAAGGAAAATGAATAAGGTAAAAGAAAGGTCCATATATCAAATATAATAAAATTTTGAGTTGGTAATAAACTCATGGGCCTTTCTTCTACTTCTCAAAACAGTATTCTTAAAGATGAAATTATTATCATCAGTGCTTTAATGGGTCAAAGAATTCTTGTGAATAACACTACTCTAAAATCTTTTAGATAATTAGTGGTTGTGAATCAGTATATCAATAAGATCATTGAAAATAATAATAAATATAAGATCTGTACAGTTCAAATAATAATAATAATAAAGAAAGAGATGAGGTCGGAAAAGTAAACATGTTCAGGAATCAGTAGTGATAAATATAGTGCCGGTCATGGTGATCTATACCATGATCGTGCGAGAGCGCGGTGACTCTCAACTGGGCGGAAGATAGGAAGCCCAGTTAGGGCAGCGGCCGCTTAATGCGCGGGTCTAGGATCTCAGTCTTTTCACGGTTTTTACGCGAGCTCGCAGTGTTTTTACGCCTCGTTGGGATCCTGACTTTAGACTAGTTCCGTTGACCCTGTCTATTAGGATACCCAGGCGGGGGATCCTTGATTTTCAATTTTTACGTACGAGCTCGTCCGCCCGTACTAGTCGGGCAGTTTTCTAGAGCGACTTTTCTAGGGAGTCTCTCTCACCCGTCTCAGTGGCGTAGTTGGGGAGTAGACCTATCCCTCTATTGGACCGCGCTTCCAATTAGAGGGCGAGACGGAAGAGCCATTTATAGGCTTCTTCACCGCTTGAGTTTAATTCGCCAAACAGACTTGCGATTCTATATCTAGATCATCCATATCTACATCTACAACATCTGGAGCTATATCTGAAATATTGAAGTTAAGAAATTGAGAAGTTATGATCAAAAGACCATTCTCTCTACCCAAGAATTTAAATAAATAGATCTCTACAATCTCAACTTTTCCATTTTTCACTCACCAACATGATCTCTGAAGAAAATAATATATGCATTCATACTCATACACTCATGATTACGCAACTGCTATATAAATATGTTACATATGGGAAATACCGAGTTCTGAGGAAATCATTAGAAACGCATTACAACAAACCCCTTTTTACTTGCGCAAGTAGATGTAGATTTTACTGGTACCTCCTTTTTACTTGCATGCTTTTGCACATACTAAATGTCTAGTTATTTTATAAGTTTTTAGGAGGTACCAGCAATGGCTGACGCCTCTTCTTTCCTATTGTGTTTGGCAGGCAAACAGCCTGCTGTGCAGTAGCTATACATGGTTCCAGGAGATAGAGTTTATACCCGACGGTATGGATTTTTTTGTGTCAGTTTTTGTTCAGATAATGATGTAAATGCTATCTCTTTTGTATCACACTTTGGGGATATATGTTGTAATGGAAGATCCTTGTACATGTTGTAACTTGATATGAATATTAATGAAAAGAAAATTTTGGTGCCATTGTCTCTTTTACTTTGTGGTTGTGTGATGGAAATGAATGTCATAATTACGCAAAAAAATTTTCCCTGCTTTTCTACAACTTCTGCGATCAATGTGAATGAAATATTGCGAATTTTGTCGTAAACGGGTACCCGGATCCTGAGGGGTTTACAGTTTGGTATCAGAGCAGTGGTACCCCAATACGCACATTCGCAGTATTACAATTCAGATCGCATTAAGTTCTCGAATAGCGATAGTCTTCCGACTTATCGTGAGTTCGACAAGGGAAATATGACATTCATATTCTATAACCACAGATGTCACCAATTTCATTAATTTTCATATGATATCCCAAGAAGAGAAAAGCATTTATGATAAGTATCTGTCTAGGACATTTTTATGACTAATTATGATCCTCATGCAGAGCCATGGCATCTCGACCAGGTCAGGATACTTCTGATCAGCTGGCACGCATACTGAGCGCACTTACTGATCTTCAGCAGCAGCAGGCTGCTATGAGAAGCCAGCAAGAGCAGATATTGGCCCAGCAGACCGAGATTGCTGACAGGCAGACGGATATTGAGATGCGGTTTGAGGATCTATCAGATTTCACGTACCGTCCATCACAGGATGGGATACGGCAAGATCCGCACCAGTCTGTTGAGGTGGAGCAGCCTCACCCTGATGATGCACTAGAGGACATACCAGAGCATGGAGCTCAGGAGGATGCAGACTTGGACAGGGAGCAGGACCCTGTTGACTTTGCTGGCGAGGATGCACACGAGTATTCAGCCATTCACAGGCACCAGTCCATTTTCACATCCTACCAGCGCGCCAACATACCCTTGTTTGACGGTACAGGTCCACCAGATGATGCTGAGCAGTGGCTGAAGAGAGTGATGAAGGTGCTCAGGGCGATTCATGCGCCACGAGACACGTGGCTATCTTTCATAGAGTATTCACTGACAGACTTCGCCGAGCGATGGTGGGAGGCTGTAGTGTCCGAGTTAGGCCGAGAGCCTACTTGGAACGATTTCGAGACGAAGTTCAGAGCCCACTTCTTTTCTGCGAAGTGGAAGGAATCCCAGCGCCGATTGTTTGCAGAGCTTCGTTAGGGACAGATGACAGCCAGGGATTATTTTATCAGATACACAGAGCTGTCACGACATACACGAGCGGCTGGCGCATTTCCAGAGGAGAATCTGGAAAAGTTCATTGGTGGCATGCGAGAGGAGGTGCAGGAGAAGCTGGCAGGATTACACATTACTTCTATCTCCGAGGCTACCGATGCTGCGGAGAAGTTCGAGGACATCAGGGGGAGACGTTTCGGGAGCTCGTCTGGAGCAGCACCTAGACCGCGACGATCTTTTGGACCGATACGTCGACCGTTTCAGCAACAGAGGTCAGACAGACGATTCCGACCCACAGGTTCGCCCTTCACAGGCAGTGTTCGCTCTTCTCCATCGACTACTCTAGGAGGAGCACTCGCCGGACGTGGCACAGAGTCCGCTCGACCATCTGGGTCACAGCGAGCAGACCGACCACCAGCCGGACCAGCTCGGAGCACAGGCACAGCTACTCCACCTACCAGGCCAGTCAGATGCTATCGATGTCACGAGTGGGGACATTACCGAGCACAGTGCCCACATGATTCTGGCGAGCCTCAGCCACAGCCTTCACAGTCACAACCTCAGACACAGCATTCAGGGAGTTTCCGTGGCAGGAACTCCAACTTTAGGCGGCAGCAGCAGAGACAGACACAGAGCGTGGTAGGATCTAGTGCTGCATCAGCCAGGCAGGGATAGTTGCATGCCGTTACTGAGGAGCAGGCACGTTCAGCGGCTACTGTGGTGAAAGGTATGGTCTCAGTTTTGGGCCGATCTTTCCATGTTTTATTCGATTCCGGCGCAACACACTCTTTCCTTGCTTCGAGGTTGCTTGTTTCTTTAGATAGAGTTGCAGAGACGCTATCGTCTCCATATCACATCCGAGGGCCAGGTGGCCAGTTATTTGTCATATCTCTGATAGTCAGGCACTTGCCCGTACTGATTGGCGGTCACGAGATGATCGCAGATTGTCTACTTCTGCAGCTTGATGAGTTCGACTTGATATTGGGCATGGATTGGTTATCCACTCATCACGCACTTGTTGATTGCTTTAGGAAGACCGTTGTCTTCAGGATTCCCGATCTACCCGAGTTCACTTTTGAGGGTACTTTGCATGACTCCACCATGGAGTATATTTCAGTGTTGCGGGCCCAGCGACTTGTTGATCAGGGTTGTGATTCATACCTTGCATTTGTTCGGGAAGTATCTGATCAGGAGCCGATGATACAGGACATCGGAGTAGTATCAGAATATCCAGATGTCTTTCCTGATGAGCTACCAGGGCTACCTCCTGAGAGAGAGATCGAGTTCGAGATCACATTGTTGCCAGATACACAGCCGATCTTTATGGCACCATATCGCATGGCACCAGCCGAGTTGAGGGAGCTGAAGGTGCAGTTGCAGGAGTTACTTGATTTGGGATTCGTGAGACCGAGCACTTCACCTTGGGGTGCTCTGGTTCTATTTGTCAAGAAGAAGGATGGATCCATAAGACTATGCATCGATTACAGGCAGCTGAACAAGAGAACGGTGAAGAACCGTTATCCCTTGCCACGTATCGATGATTTGTTTGACCAGCTCCAGGGATCTTCGGTTTTCTCGAAGATCGATCTTCGCTCAGGCTACCATCAGCTGAGGATTCGCGAGTCGGATATTCCGAAGACAGCCTTCAAGACTCGCTATGGACACTACGAGTTTGTGGTGATGCCGTTTGGGCTCACCAATGCACCTGCGGCTTTCATGGATATGATGAACCGTATCTTCCGTCCATACTTGGACAAGTTTGTAGTGGTGTTCATCGATGATGTGCTCATCTATTCACGGAATGAATGAGATCATGCGAATGATCTACGGATTGTCTTAGATACATTGCGGGAGCACAAGCTATATGCCAAGTTGAGCAAGTGCGAGTTCTGGTTATCCCAGGTCTCATTTCTCGGGCATATCATTTCTGGAGCAGGCATTGCAGTTGATCCTGCGAAGATAGATGCAGTTATGTCTTGGGAGCAGCCCAAGACAGTTACTCAGATTCGGAGCTTTCTCGGACTAGCAGGTTATTACAGACGCTTCGTCAGCGGATTTTCACGCATCGTCCGTCCATTGACACGATTGACACAGAAGGGAGTTCCATTCATTTGGAACGATTCATGTGAGCAGGCCTTCCAGACACTGAAGGAGAGATTGACTACAACACCCATTCTTGCTCTTCCTTCAGGCACTCAGGACTATGCAGTCTACACAGATGCATCTGGAGAAGGTCTAGGAGCAGTGTTGATGCAGAGAGGACAGGTGATTGCTTACGCATCACGACAGTTGAGACCGCACGAGCGGAACTACCCCACACATGACTTGGAGTTGGCGGCAGTTGTCTTCGCTTTGAAGATCTGGCGCCACTATCTATATGGGGTGAACTTCGAGATTTTCACGGATCACAAGAGCCTAAAGTACATCTTTGATCAAAAGGAGTTGAACATGAGACAACACAGATGGCTCGAGCTGCTGAAGGACTATGATTGCACGATCTCTTACCATCCCGGTAAGGGAAACGTAGTAGCTGATGCACTTAGCAGGAGAGCGCATGTTGATGGTACGGCGAACTGGCTATACATGTGGGATACGCTTGCAGCTTTGACCGATTGGCATCCTCAGAAGAGCGCATCCATTTCTACCGCCGTGCCTCCACGATACAGCAGTCTTTGGGATCGTATTGTAGAAGGCCAGAAGACCGATCCTTGGATTCATGATAGATACATGCGCGCCGTCAAGGACGAATTTGACGACTTTGTTGTGATGGAGTCTATTTTATGGAAGGCAGGACGGGTCGTTGTACCCAATGACGAGCAGCTTCGCAGAGACATTTTGGACGAAGCACACAGTTCACGGTTATCTATCCATCCAGGTAGCACGAAGATGTACCGTGATTTGCGTCGACATTTCTGGTGGGATGGAATGAAGCGCGATGTGGTGTTACATGTTAGCAGATGCA
This sequence comes from Ottelia alismoides, assembly GCA_037367405.1. Classification (NCBI taxonomy): domain Eukaryota; kingdom Viridiplantae; phylum Streptophyta; class Magnoliopsida; order Alismatales; family Hydrocharitaceae; genus Ottelia; species Ottelia alismoides. The sequence continues at coordinate 1,385,910 of JAZKJV010000272.1, forward strand.
TGACCTGTCAGATGATCAAGGCTGAGCACAGGAGACCACCAGGATTACTGCAGTCTCTCCCCATTCCCGAGTGGAAGTGGGAAAGCATTTCTATGGATTTTGTCACAGGTCTGCCGAAGACGCCAGGTGGCCATGATTCCATTTGGGTCGTGGTTGATAGGTTGACCAAGTCAGCCCATTTCATACCTGTCAACATGACTTATACTCCATCCAGGTTGGCCAAGCTCTATGTACAGAACATTATCAGGCTGCATGGTATACCACGAGAGGTGGTGTCCGACAGGGATTCGAGATTTACATCTCACTATTGGCATCAGTTCATGTCAGCACTACAGACAGAGCTGAAGATGAGTTCTGCATACCATCCACAGACAGACTGGCAGAGTGAGCGCACCATTCAGATGCTTGAGGATCTACTTCGCGCATGCACTTTGGAGTGGAAAGGGTCCTGGAAGGACCATCTGCCGTTAGTGGAGTTTACGTACAACAATAGCTATCACTCCAGTATTGGCATGGCACCATTCGAAGCCCTATACGGGCGGAGATGCCTCACACCTCTCAGTTGGCGTGAGGTAGGTGATCATGCTCTCTATTCCGTAGATCTCCTGGAGGAGACTGCGAGAGCTGTTGATCTTGTGAGACGGAGGCTTCTGACGGCACAAAGTCGCCAGAAGAGATGCAGACCGTCGGAGGAGAGACTTAGAGTTTCAGGTAATCTAATTATTTTCTCCCCATCCACTCAATTATGATATATATGTGTTCAACTTAATCTCATACTAATTATATTCCTATAAATTATAGGTTGGAGATTGGGTATTTCTCCGTGTATCTCCCATGAAGGGAGTACAGAGATTCGGTGTTCGTGGCAAGTTGGCGCCGCGATATGTTGGACCTTTTGAGATTCTGGCTAGAGTGGGGAAAGTGGCATACCGAGTAGCCCTTCCTCCACATCTTTCGGCTATTCATGATGTTTTCCACATATCCAATCTGAGGAAGTATGTCCACGATCCTCGACACATTATCAGTTATGAGAATCTTGATGTAGAGCCGGATCTGACTTATGAGGAGAAGCTAGTTCAGATACTTGACCATGCTGTGAAGAAGCTTCGCAGCAAAGAGATTTCATTGGTCAAGGTTTTGTGGCACCGACACGGCGTCAAAGAAGCAACCTGGGAGACTGAAGCCGATATGCGGGCACGATACCCGCAGCTTTTCTGATGTAAGCATCACAACAAGCTTTTGTAATTAGATACATGATAAATATATGGCGTGTTTCTCTTTGAAGTTTTTATGGGTTCAAAACCCTTTGAGGTTTTTATGGACGTATGAAATTCAAACAAGACACCGAATAGCCTTTACTCGAGTCTCGAGGACGAGACTCCCTTTGAGGTTTTTATAATTGTAACATCCGGGAATTCGTGTAAAACCAACTCGTCCGATTTTGGGTATAATGAACCCAAAAACGTTATCGGTCAATACTAAACAACCTAAAACGACCAATTGATCATGAATCAAAAGTCGTTCGGACGAAATCGACCAAAAATCGGTCGCTTCGTAATGCGTGCCGCGAAAAGCCGCGACGCAAATTCGGAAACCGCGAAACGAACCGAGACCGTCATTAGATCCGATTTGACGATACAAGACCAACGGAATCGACCGTTCGTCAATCGGAGGTCGTTTGATATTTTTAATTCGCAAAATTTAACCCCAAACCGAAACCGTATTGCGGAAGTTTCGGATATCCAAACCCAACCGGAAGTATATCAACATTGTACTCAAATTGATCGTCGTCCCGATACGATCGATTCAAGACTTTGCGCGTCGAAATCGGAACCTCGACGTGCGCATACGGATATTTTTAAACATCTCAAATGAATGATAAAAATAAATAAAATTTAATTTATTGTTGTACAGTAAGCACAACAGACTGCTGTCTGGAATAGCCATTTGGCTTTCCTTCCTTTCCACTTGGACTCCTATTTTTTTTCCATTTGGCTTCACCCCAAGCCCCCACTCCCCTTATAAATATCAGCAAGTTGCCCCACTCTCTTTTTCTCCCATTTCCAGCCGAGAGACTCTTTCTCCTCCTGCTGTCCAGCTTCTGGGAGATACTGTTGGAGCCTTTTCTCTGCAATCTCAAGGACCAACTGCTGCTTCAATTCAGCCATTTTGCCTCTTGTTGCAAGCCTGTTCAGAAGCAACATCAGCAGCTATAGGCTGCTGTCTTCCATTCCCTAGAAGCTACAGCAACCCTCCAGGTTGCATAAAGGATCAATCCTTCTTCCCCTTCAAAAAAATTGATCCAAACAGGTACTCTCCTCAGCCATTCCTTTGCTGCCAAGCATATCTATGTTAAACATTTGCATGTTGCTACCATACTTGTACTTTCCTATACATCTAGTACTGCCATGCATGTTAATCTCCACATAATTTGAACATCATGATTTCCTTATTAGTGGTTGAAATTACCAAAATTCCTCATTTAATTGTTGCAATAGCAGATTGCATGTTGTTTCACTGAAAGTATTGGGAAAGAGCTTGCACTTATAAAAAAATGATCTTCCTATAAACATATCTTAACATTATCTTTTGTTCTCCTCCGAAGACAATCATAGTTGTGAATGTATTGTCATTATGTCATTGTTTTGTTCTTTTGGATTGGAGCCACATCTTTTGGTCTCATTCCTCGACCATTATTTTTCCATATGCCACCTCCCTGTGTTGCTTTCCACCACCACCAAGATATATAAAACTGGAAGCACAATGAAAATGGGAAAAGTTGCAGGCAAAGGAAGAAATCATAGAATCAAATTATAGTAAAACAACGTACGCATATACTTTATGAAACAAATTGGATTGGAAGGAGGACTGTCAAATAGTTGGTTTTGTCATGCGATTCCATGGGAAATCTTACATACAAAATCGATGAAACAGAATTTGGTGGGGAGTTGAATTTTTTTTTAAAAAAAAGGTTTACTGTTTACTGTGGATAGTTTAAATATATACATATATATATTTTAAAGTTAGAAATTTTTATATATACTAATGATTCCAGAAGGCCGTAAAATGCAATATTCTGATATTTAAATATTCAATTTATATTTCAGTTTCACTGGGTATGTATATATTGATCTCTAAGTATGCATTAAGAGTTGAAGTAGAGTATCAATAAAATGCATCTCCTTCCAATCATTTCTACCACTATACCCAGTTATTATCATTATACTATGTTATATACTTCAGATCATGGTTTTAATAAAAACAAAAAACAAAAAAATAATGGTGTATTACTTATGTTTCCAACATTCTGATTCAAGTAATAAGATCCTTGGAACAATCGCATTACAATGTAATGTAAATACAACTAACCAAATGAAAAAGGAAAATGAATAAGGTAAAAGAAAGGTCCATATATCAAATATAATAAAATTTTGAGTTGGTAATAAACTCATGGGCCTTTCTTCTACTTCTCAAAACAGTATTCTTAAAGATGAAATTATTATCATCAGTGCTTTAATGGGTCAAAAAATTCTTGTGAATAACACTACTCTAAAATCTTTTAGATAATTAGTGATTGTGAATCAGTATATCAATAAGATCATTGAAAATAATAATAATAAATATAAGATCTGTACAGTTCAAATAATAATAATAATAAAGAAAGAGATGAGGCCGGGAAAGTAAACATGTTCAGGAATCAGTAGTGATAAATATAGTGCCGGTCATGGTGATCTATACCATGATCGTGCGAGAGCGCGGTGACTCTCAACTGGGCGGAAGATAGGAAGCCCAGTTAGGGCAGCGGCCGCTTAATGCGCGGGTCTAGGATCTCAGTCTTTTCACGGTTTATACGCGAGCTCGCAGTGTTTTTACGCCTCGTTGGGATCCTGACTTTAGACCAGTTCCGTTGACCATGTCTATTAGGATACCCAGGCGGGGGATCCTTGGTTTTCAGTTTTTACGTACGAGCTCGTCCGCCCGTACTAGTCGGGCAGTTTTCTAGAGCGACTTTTCTAGGGAGGCTCTCTCACCCGTCTCAGTGGCGTAGTTGGGGAGTAGACCTATCCCTCTATTGGACCGCGCTTCCAATTAGAGGGCGAGACGGAAGAACCATTTGTAGGCTTCTTCACCGCTTGAGTTTACTTCGCCAAACAGACTTGGCGATTCTATATCTAGATCATCCATATCTACATCTACAATATCTGGAGCTATATCTGAAACATTGAAGTTAAGAAATTGAGAAGTTATGATCAAAAGACCATTCTCTCTACCCAAGAATTTAAATAAATAGATCTCTACAATCTCAACTTTTCCATTTTTCACTCACCAACATGATCTCTGAAGAAAATAATATATGCATTCATACTCATACACTCATGATTACGCAACTGCTATATAAATATGTTACATATGGGAAATGCCGGGTTCTGGGGAAATCATTAGAAACGCATTACAACAAACCTCTTTTTACTTACGCAAGTAGATGTAGATTTTACTGGTACCTCCTTTCTACTTGCCTGCTTTTGCACATACTAAATGTCTAGTTATTTTATAAGTTTTTAGGAGGTACCAGCAATGGCTGATGCCTCTTCTTTCCTATTGTGTTTGGCAGGCAAACAGCCTGTTGTGCAGTAGCTATACATGGTTCCAGGAGATAGAGTTTATACCCGACGGTATGGATTTTTTTTGTCAGTTTTTGTTCAGATAATGATGTAAATGCTATCTCTTTTGTATCACACTTTGGGATATATGTTGTAATGGAAGATCCTTGTACATGTTGTAACTTGATATGAATATTAATGAAAAGAAAATTTTGGTGCCATTGTCTCTTTTACTTTGTGGTTGTGTGATGGAAATGAATGTCATAATTACGCAAAAAAATTTTCCCTGCTTTTCTACAACTTCTGCGATCAATGTGAATGAAATATTGCGAATTTTGTCGTAAACGGGTACCCGGATCCTGAGGGGTTTACATACGCACCTATGTAATTTTTATGGATTTTATGTTTTATATTTTTAGATTTTAGATTTTTAATTTACCTTTATTTTGTTATTGCTTTTTAAAATGAATTTTGGACAAATGTTTTTATTTAAAATTTTTGCACTCATAACTCCCATATTTTCATAAGTACTTACTTCACCATCCATAATTCCAAATTACACGTAAAACCATGTATAATTGTTAACCATTACATAGCATAAAACTTTGTTATCTTCTGCCATCTTTCCTCCATTAACATTCACGTAATCCCATTTATGTTGGCCATTTTACACCTTCCATTCCATCATATTTGCAAATGATACCAGTCCACCCATCGCCTCCTTCCATCTCTCTCATCCTGCTCCATCTTTTCTCCTCACCTCCGCCACCTTGTCCTCTACTAGTGTCGCCTCGACCACCTTCTTCCTTCCCACCACCCTGCACGACGGGCTACGCATCATTCCAGATGGAGAATACGTGCACGGTAGGTGTCCAAGCTGCTCCAACTGTTGTAACCATGTCCATGCTGATAGCAGGGTCAACTGCAGGGGATTGCTGGAACAAGTAGTCTAGTACCACTACATCCTAACATCTCGTACCCAAATTGCTTCACCAGTGTACCTCCAAACACCCCACTGCCATTACCACCAACGTTACCACCACCACCCAACCCATGGTGGCTCCATTCTCTGCCACCAAGCATAGCCAAGAGAAGCACAATGTGTGCACCTCCAACAGCCACAGGACTACTATACATACTATACATGTTTACTCGTACAACTGACCATTTCGATGGTAGATATGATGATGCATCCGCATAGTCTTAATCGATTTCGATGGCCCTGATATTTCATTGAGCATGGGTCTTTGTTATGTTGTCATCATCAAGCAGATGAAACTGAAGATGGAAGTTCCCGTATTTCCGCTCGACACAGTGCCAAGTGTCACTCTCAGTCTCCTCTTTGATCTTCTCCCATTTTATCTCCGAGTAGGGTGTAAACCTGCACTTTCGTGGCGGGAGGAAAAGAAGCTCAAATATTTCTCCTTATTCCTATCTTTCTAACCGAACATAGAATAGACTATTATTCTCTTTATTCTCCATCCTTACTTCTTCTTATTCCTGAACCAAATGCTCCCTGAGAAAATTTGCTTGCAAGCATCCATTTGCTCTTATGGTTTGTCTTGTGCAAATTCGATGCCCAAATTTTGCATACTTGTGTGTTAATGGTACATGTAATATCCATATCCATCGCAACATTGTATTTTTGGAAGGCTTACGATCAGGGAAGCAAATGAATATGTATATATATGTAACCAATTCGCTATCGTTTACATTTCATATAGATTTTATGGATCCATATTCGTGCATATTTTAAAATGGATACATATATATATATATATTATTTTGTTATCCACAAATATGTATATCAATATTAGTTTAGGTGATTAATATATGAATGTAATTCTAGATTTATTTATAATTATATCTAACAAACCCTTATGTGGCTTCTTTCATCATATTTGATTTAATTATTATGAAGTAAATACATTTAAAATATTTGTTTCATGTGCAAATATACCATTCATGTTAATGTAAGCTAATATATAAAATATTTCTACCAATATCTATATCCAATCCATATCTATTTTGTATCAATATCTTTTTTAAGGCCAAGGTAACCTATTTTTCATATTTTGTCAATACGTGCTCATATTTTAAAATAGATAAGAATATCATAACACATATTTGAACAAAAGAGATGCGCCAAACACAAAGATGCCAAAGCATGAGAAATCTGGAGATTAAAGTAGTGAGTTGCTATAAAACAAAAGCTACCACAATAAAGCTAGAAATTTACATGTTTCGTTAATTTACAAGTACTGTGGCATTTCCTTTTTAAATTCTATGACGGAAATTCTCCAACTTCGATTATTCATGTTATCAATCAAATCAAGGTAATATTTATAATTAATGTTGCTTGTAATTCCCAAGATGAATAGATCCGTGCTAAAGTGGGAAATATTTGAGCAATCCCTTCAGACTCTTAAACAATTAAAGTTCCATATTTTTGTAACGATAATGAATTTCGCATGTGTCTTCTATATTAATTTTACTACTATAAAAGAAAATTGGCTACATGTACAATGATATCTACCTGCATAGCCATGAGAACCCCACTAAATTATGGCTTCGCAACTGATTGCAGCCCATCTTTTGCATCACAGACCTAACCGTAATTAGAATCATGGCACTTCCATTTCAAGATTGCACCATCAGTATCTTCCTACAATTAATCTTATCCAGTTTTATCTTCCTAAAATTAATCTGATCCAGTTTTCGGTTCAAAGGATACGAACAGGAATCGCGATGATCAAGAACAGCATTATCATTTTTATTACTGTTATTTACATGGCCAGACATTGGAATCTAATAGATTATGTAAAAGCACATAGATATGAAAATACTTGCAGGATTCTCACAACGGTGAAATCTGCAGCTTTCATCCTCTTTCATCTTTGTCCGAGATTCGCGCAGACTTCCAGGCGAATCTTACGGTATGCAATCTTGCCATTTGATCAAATCACCTCATGTGCAAGAACAACAACTCCGGCTTTTCAATTAGCAGCTTCCAGTCAGTGCAGAATTTTGCAACTGTGGCTCCGTCCACAATTCTGTGATCGGCTCCAACAGCAACCTGGAGAAAAAAGACGATTTTTTAGTACAAAGTCCACGAATGTCTCGATATAAAACACAGAAGTGCTTCTCTGGCCAAGCTTCACTGTTTTGTACTCACCTTTTTCTGGAGGGGTTCTGATAAAGTAATCTGTTACAGATGTCTATAAGAGTGTGAATGATATCCCTTGAATCCTAATTGATTAGGAATCCATCCAGAGTCTGATTGCTTTCTGATTAGAAAATCCACTCAGATTTAAGTGACTAGAGGATTCTCCTAGATTCTGTCCGTCTGTTCTTACCATTGGAGAGATACTGGAGATCTTCCTGTTGAAGGGGAATTGGGAAACCTGCCCGTTTAAGGAGATTTGAGAGTTTGTACATTTACGAAGATGGGCTAGTCTATCCATTTACGGAGAGTTGTCTTTATGTGGTACTTTACAAAACCCCATAGAGTTAGTGTTTGCAACCATCCTCTGCACTTCAATTCTTCTACCATATTGAGATAGATCCACTCTTGTTTATTAGCAATGTAGCCAAGTTAGGAATGAACCGTGTAACTCTTCCTTGCTTGCTTATTTATTTTGCACCCCACTTTTGTTACGCCTAACAAACTGGTGTCAGAGCCGTCAGGTTTGTATGAAGTAAGAAGAAGATGATGTCACACAATATGCCGATCAGGAAGTTCATCAGCAAGAACAACGTTGACCTTTGCTAGGTAATCAAGCATATATTTCGGTATCTAAAAGGAATATATGTATTAGCCTCATATATGGAAGTGAGTGGCTGGATATTCAGATTCAAATTATGTTGTAGATGTTGATGAGAGATCTATGAGAGGCTATGTATTTACTTTGACAAGTTCTCTCATTAGTTTACCTCACAACCTTCATTTTTTTGTCTACCACAAAGGCTGACAGAAGCTGCAAAGAAAGGCATCTGGTCGAACACCTTGACCAGAGATCTTGATCAACAACATAATCAAGTTGCCATACATTGTTGCGATCTTAGCACAATATGCTAGTAAAGGATTGTAGCCACTTAAATGGCCTGGCAGTAGTGCAGTGTGCCTACCACCCAAAAGATCAAGGGTCAAGTCCCCCTTGTGGGTGATGCGTTAGGTAGTCGATAGCCAGCGTAAAAAATAGTCGAATCTTTCAACATGGATTTAAGCAAGAATCTATGTAGCCGGTCCTACTTATAGTGGGTGAAGGCTCCACCATTAATGCTTAGTAAAGGATCATGCACATCATTATAGGACCAATCATATTGATTTGAGGTTTCATTTCATTCACTTGAGAAGAAAATCAAGTGAAGGCATGGTCAGTATCTTCACAAAGGTAGTTTCTAGGAGCAAGATTAAGCATTGCCTAAACTTGCTCAATATCGTATGTCGGCAGTAGCTCCTTGGAGGGGAAGGCGACGATGGAGTCTAGCCGTTGCAAATATGCTACAAAGAAATCATGGTGTAGTCTAGCAATTGCAGTGATGTTATTGAGGATTCAATTCAAGATGGAGATTGTTGATAATGCATTGTATCCTACTATCCTATTTATATTAGGGTTCGAAGCAATTGTTATTCTACAATTTGAGGATTTAACTCAAGGTAGAATTTTTTATTATGCCTTGAACACCACTATCCTATTGATATTAGGATTTGTGGTTGCTCTGCAATCTAGTGGTTCAATTCAAGGTGAAAATTGGTGATTATGCTTTGAATCCTACTATCCAATTTTGGAGCAGTTGTTAACTATTGTATGAATATTTATGAATATTCAGTTCAAGAATCCATGTAGCAAGCCTTACTTCTAGTGGAAGAAGGTCTTGCCATTTTTTTATTCTATTCAATGTAGAGATTGTTGATATGCCTTCAATCTTAATTGATTAGGGATCCATCTGGATTCTAATTTACTTAAAGATCCATCTGAATTCTGGTTAATCAAAGAATCCTTCCGGATTTTGATTGATTGTGATTAAAGAATACATCCATATCTTAATGAGTTTGAGGGTTCATCTGAAATCCGATTACTCCCAAAATGTTTCTTCTTTCCATCAAGGGAGATTCAAATATCTCTTCTCGTTTAAGAAGACCTGGGAAATTTGCCGATTTAGGGAGAATTGAGCATCTACCTATAGGAGAAGATTTATTTGTATGGGGTACTATGTAAACTCCCATATGGTTAGTGTTTTGAATCATCCTCTGTACTTCAGTTCTTCCACCGTATTAAGAGAAATCCATCATGCTGCCAATGATATAGCCCCGTTACAGATAAACCTTATAAATCTTGTGTTGAAGCTATTTGTTTGCTTGCTTATCAATGTGGTTTTATTCCACACCTCACTTCCAAACATTTAACAAACCAGTAACATATTCATCAGGTTCATTTAAAGCAAGAAGGAGATGGCCTTAAACAATGTGAATATATAGAAGTTCACATGCAAGATGGGTATGACCTTCTGTAGGTGACCAATCAGATATTTCGGTACCCAAAAGAAACATCTGATTTTTTTTGAATGAAAGTTCGGGTGTCCTCCCATTGTGGGAGTCACCAGAGAAAAAGTGTATATAAGAAACATCTGGTATTGGCCTCATATATGGATGTGATACAGAATGCTTGATTACTGGATATTCAAATTCAGACTATCTTGCAGAAATTGATGGGATGAGATCTATGGTAGGCTACAACTTTACTTTGACAAGCTCTGTAATTGGTTGAAAGGTTACCTTATAACATTCAATTGTGTTACTTCGAAGGCAAAGTATGTGACGTTAACAGAAGCTTCAAAAGAAGACATCTGATTGAAAGGATTGATGAGAAATCTCAATCTACAACATGATCAAGCTATTATATATTACTACACTCTTAGCTTAATATGCCTAACCAAGGGTTAGGTACCATCATGAGAGGATCGAGCAGATTGATGTCAGGTTTCACTTCATCTGTCCTGAAAAGATAATCGATGTGAAAATGATCGGCATGGCAGATAACTCAGTTGATATGTTCACCAAGGAAGGATCTAAGAGCAAGATTAAACATTGTTTGTACTTACTCATGAGCTACTATCGGCGATAGCCCCATAAAGGGGAAGATGACGTTAGAGTCTAAATGTTATTGTTTAAATATCTGAAGATTCAATTCAAGGTGAAGATTGTTGATAATGCCTTGAATCATGTTATCCTATTTATACTAGGATTGGTGTGATTCATTCTGTAATATGAGGATTTAATCCATAGTGGAGTCTAACAATTTGATGTTATGCCATCTAGGGTTCGTTTGGTTGAAGGGTTGGGCAGGGTTGGCTTGATCCAACTCGGATTGGCCCTGCAACCAAACAGAGTTCTCCTCCTCACAGTTTACTATTCACAGGGGTACCCCTGCCCAGCCCAACCCTGTCCAACCCTGCAACCAAACGAACCCCTAAGGATTCATTTTGGATATTGTTGATATGCCATGAATCTAATTGATTATGGATCCATCCATATTCTAACTAATTATAGGATCCATCTGTATTCTGATTGATTTGTGAGTAGAGAATCCCTTTAGATCCTAATTAATTGATTACAGGATCCATATGGATTCTGATTATATCCTATCACATCCATTCTTCCCATTAGAAGAAATTTGGAGATATTCTTGTTTAACGGGGATTTGGAAAATCTACCTGCTCAGGATACCAATATTCCTGGTATATCAAAAAAATTGCAAGGATTGACTCATACATACATCACCAATCAGTCTTTACATAAGATAACCTAAGAGTTCTATAATCGTACAAATTGAGACTAAAATGATGATTTCTGGGTTAACGCCTGATCTAACTCTAAAATCAAAAGATATTTTTGGACTTTATTCTCCCTGTGCAGGTTATGGGATACTCAAGGATCTAGGAGCAAGATTAAACATTGTTTATACTTCCTCATGAGCTACTATCGACGATAGCCCCATAGAGGGGAAGACAACGAGAGTCTAACTATTATTATTTTAATATCTGAATATTCAATTCAAGGTGAAAATTGTTGATAATGACTTGAATCATATTATCCTATTTATACTAGAATTGGTGCTATTCGTTATGTAATATGAGTATTTAATCCATAAGGGAGTCTAACAATTGATGTTCTGTCATCTGAGGATTCACTTAAAGGTAGATATCATTGATATGCCTTGAATCCTAATTGATTATGGATCCATCCATAGTCTAACTAATTACATGATCCATCCGTATAGAGGGTGTTAGAAAATCGGAAGCGGAAGCGTAAACATGGAAAAGATAAATAACAAGAAGAAAAGAAGAACGGGATTTACGTGGAACCCTACTCCGTGAGGAGCGGGATGAAACCACGGGAGAAGCCCTCAAAGGGGCGTGTTTCTCTATTGAGTTTCTCAATGAGTACAGGAGGTCTGGGGCTCTTTATATAGCCTCTCCAGAGCCTCCAAGTCCCACCGTTGGACGATGTGGGACTAAACACTGGATGGGGTAAATGGATCTCCTCCAGGATCCATTTACCCTGCTACAACACAATAGGCGCATACAACTTTATACTCCAACACTCCCCCTCAAGCTGGAGCATGCAATGCTCAGCTTGGACAAACAGACAGAAACTCAACTCAACGCTACAAGACACTACGGACAAAATCAACCCAACGCGCACATTGCTGCAGTCGAGGACGTTGCTTCTCATGCCGTGCAGGTGAGGAGGACGAACGGGCTAGAGTGCGAGTCAACTGAAGACTCGGAACCTGACCATCGAGTCTGAACTGCGCCTGAAATCTCCTCGTCGGAGAACTGGGTCTCTCCCATCTGGCCCAGAGAATGGTGCACTGCTCTGGTGTACCTATGATACCACATGAAAACCCTTGCCCTTAAGGGAATGGTCCTCTGCTCTGGAGTCCCTATGGCTCACATGAAAACTCTGGCCGAACAACAACAAGAATGATGGGGACCACGAACTGATGATGGCAACATATGCTCATCTGAAAATGACCGCACACTCGTGCGTGTCTGAAACTGGAGACTCGGAACCTTCTGACGTCGAGTCTGAACAACTGAACTGTAGAGTATGATCATCTGGCTGGTCTGGAGACCGGCATCTGAAATCTGGATCTGGAATATAAGACCTGTGACTCTACATATATACTCCCCCTTTCTCCCATACTAGTCGGAAAACATGACATCGGCCAAGCTGGGAGAAGACAAGATAATGGAGAAAACATGATTATTCCAAAACTTTCGTGCGGCTTTTCAATTTCATTTTTTTTAAAAGCCGTCTCATTTTTTTTGAAACATTTTTTTAAGCCGTTGACTTTTTTTCCGGCTTTTCATCAATATTTTTTTTAACTATGCGTAAGGCTTTTGAGATGTACGCGCCTTTTCTCTCCCTTTTTTTGCAATTTTTTTAACGTGGCCCACTCATTCCCCCATTGTTTTTTTTACACGGCTCACAGCCCACTCGTGCTATAGAAATATTTTTTTTAATGCCGATTGAGCCCCTAGGGTTCCCAACATGGAACCCCTTTCTTTAATCAGTGCCGCCCCCCGATGGGATATGAAAAAAAAAGTGCGCCGCCTGGGGGTTTGTGATTGTCGCCCCAGGAAATACGGGAGGGGGGCGCCATCATGATTTGATTGTCGCCCCAGGAAATACGGGAGGGGGGGGCGCCATCATGATTTTCGGGCTGCGCCAGAGAGCCATCGTGATTTTTCGGGCTGCGCCATCGTGATTTTCGGGCTGCGCCAGAGAGCCGTGCAGCCTGCGCGCTGCTTGCGCGAGGAAGAAATACAGGAGGGGGGCGCCGCCTTTGATGACCTCCCTGAAGGTTTCGCTTGAGAAGATGTGCCGCCGCTCAGCCTGGGAGGCCATGGAGGTCTGGTGGTGAGCCGTCGCGCCGCCGCGCGTGAGAGAGGGCCCCTATTGGAGGATGGTGTCGCCCTGGGGTACGTGCCTGGAGGCGCTGGCTGCGTGGGAAGCGCGCACGGCTTGCGCGGTGGATCTGTTGGCCTGCGCGGGAACTGGTGCTTGACGTGGAGGCGCCGCCTGCGCCGCCATGAGGAGAACCTCTGCCTGGTGGAGTGCGGCTCAAGTGCCTGGATCTTCTTTTGCACCCTGCCTTGCAGGAAGGGATTGCTGCCAGGACCCTTGGGGCGGCGCTGCCGTATCTTGGAGAACTTGGAGAACAACCATCACGAATTTTAGGGTTTCAAACAAGAAACCCTAGACTCTTGAACCATAAACAAATAATCTCCAAGAATAAAAATCGAATCTCGAATAAAAGTAAATATAATGAAAAACTCCGAGAATGGACCCGCTCTGATACCATGTTAGAAAATCGGAAGCAGAAGCGTAAACATGGAAAAGATAAATAACAAGAAGAAAAGAAGAACGGGATTTACGTGGAACCCTACTCCGTGAGGAGCGGGATGAAACCACGGGAGAAGCCCTCAAAGGGGTGTGTTTCTCTATTGAGTTTCTCAATGAGTACAGGAGGTCTGGGGCTCTTTATATAGCCTCTCCAGAGCCTCCAAGTCCCACCGTTGGACGATGTGGGACTAAACACTGGATGGGGTAAATGGATCTCCTCCAGGATCCATTTACCCTGCTACAACACAATAGGCGCATACAACTTTATACTCCAACAGAGGGAAAAGAATGAATTGCATTAATGAGAGGCCCTTGGTTTCTCTTATAATAGGAGAGGAACAAAGTGGGCTAATTACATAAAGAAGACAAAAGAAATAGATAATAAGAAAGCATTAAAAAAGATAGCAAATACCTCAACTCTCCCCCTCAAGGTGGAGCGTAGATATCGATCAGACTCAGCTTGGAACGACATCTCTGATAAGGCCCTCAGGATAGGGCCTTAGTAAGAACATTTGGTGTTTGGTCTCAACAGTTGACATGCGTAGTGGTAATAAGACCCTTTTCTATCATGTCACGAGTGTAATGACAGTCCACCTCTATGTATTTGGTCCTCTCATGAAAGGCAGGGTTGTTGGCTATGAAAAGAGCAGCCTGATTATCACATTGGAGGTGCATGGAGAGATGCACCTCTATAGTCATGTCAGTAAGGAAAATATCTGGCCCACATCATCTCTGTGCTAGCCTATGCCATGGCCATGTATTCTGTCTCGACACTCGATATGGCAACTACGATCTGCTTCTTGCTCTTCCATGAGACCAGGGAATTCCCTATGAACACAACGAAGCCTGAAGTAGACTCCTATCCTTTGGACACCTAGCATAATCTGCATCTGTACACGTAGGTAGGGGTGCACATAGATCAGATTGGATCAGATTTTATCTTAATCTGTGTCCAATCCAATCTTAACGGATTTTTATTTTTTCGAATCCAATCCATCAAATATCTAAATCCAATCCGATCCAATCCATCGGATTACGAATTGGATCGAATTGGATCGGATTTTTACACTTACATTTTCTCGCTCAATTGTCTAATATCTAACATTTTTATACTTTATAGCATACTAATCCTTGACATTTGAATAATGATTTAAAAATGATAATATGGATAGATGTAAAGAAACGAAAAGGAAAGAAAGAAATACCACATAATCAAATGAAAGTTGAAGAATTCCGCTAATCCATTTTTTAATAGTCGAAGACCATACAATCAAACTAAAGGATTATATTGAATTTAAAATTTATTTTTTTTATAAATAATGCATTAGTTTATTTTTTGCAATTGATTTCCACCAAATGATTCAAATAAGAACAATACAAGTTACCAAATAAGGATACAAAGACAAGTTAGATAAATAAAAAGCGTGATCTCTGTGATCAAATATTGATGAAGTCAATGATTAATTTAGAGTGTTGAACTATGCCAAAGCCCAACCACTCCCAAGAATATCCTTAAGGCTATAATATATCATTAAAAATAAAAATCATAGTTTATATTCGATTGAGTATGCAAGATAAAACAAACTTAAATATAGCCCACCAGTTATGTGTCATGCCTCTCATTTAAAATGTACTTGAAATAGAATTTATTTGTAAAATTATACCTATAGTCAAAATATACAAATTTTATGAAAAATATGAATAAAAATGTATATCAGTTTAAAAATTCAGGGAATTAAAGTAATGCTTATTTCTTCTTATATGGGTATTGTTGGGAAAAATAGAAGGAGATACTATTCCATCAGCCCTAGTCTCTCTTATATAGGAGAGTAGTCTATGGGTAAATTACATAAAGCATACGGCAGAAAAGAAAAATAACAGAGAAATACAAAGGACACTAATATATGTTTACACTCCCCCTCAAGATGGAGCATAGGTATCAGTCATGCTCAGCTTGGACGCACACTTCTGAAATGGGCCTCGTAGTAATGCCCTGGTGAATATATCTGCAGTTTGATTCTCTGAACTAACATGGGATGTAGCAATGAATCCCTTCTAAATCATGTCACGTATGAAGTGACAGTCAACTTCAATGCAGTGTTCACGAAAGCGGTCTGTGCGGCCGCATATGCGGCCGCATATGCGTATGCGGTGCCTTCAGCGCACCGCTTTCATGAAGCCCTACATTATGCGGCCTGTGCGCTTATGCGGGCCGCATATGCGGGCTATGCGGCCGCCTATGCGGTCTGTGCGGCCGCATACACATTTTTTATTTTTTTTTATTTTTTTTGCCACGTTTTTATTGTTTTATTTGTGCCACGTTTTTCCTTGCTTTTGCATGTATACCAACCAAGCATCCATGACCATTTAAATCCATCATCAAAGTAGTTGTGCTGCGAGATTGGAGTAAACACGCCGGGAGGAAAAAGAATAATGTGCCAATAATTTAGCAAACTAATTTAGTCAATTAATAGTTATAATGAATGCAATATATTATATGTAAAGTTTGGTACTTTTAATGGATAATCAATTATAAATATAACAGCATAGATAAATGACAATAAATTCAACAATAGAGGTACTTTGTATGCTAACTTTTCTATTTTGTTGATTGTTGTCAATTATTTTGTGTACTAACCATTCTATTGAAGTATTGATATTTGATTGATAGAGATTGTTTTGAACTCTATATGAAAGTTATTTTTCTTAGATCTTCTGTTAGACCACAATTATACATAAATTTAGTTCTCTTGTAGTCACTTTTACATATATTTATTTATTTTTCAATAAAAAAATAGGAAACCGCGTAGAACCGCATATGCCCCGCATATGCCCCCGCATACCGCTTAATCGCTATTCAGTGACCTGTCCGAACGCATACGCATACCGCTTTCCTGAACCTTGCTTCAATGTGCTTGGTTCGCTCATGGAATGCTGGATTGTTTGCAATGAACAAGGCTGCCTGATTGTCACATTCTAAGGTCATAGGAAGTGGGACTTCTATACATAAATCTGTAAGCACAGCTTTTACCCACATCATTTCTGTGCTAACCTGAGCCATAGCCCTATATTCAGATTCAGCACTAGACCTGCCTACCACAGTTTGTTTCTTGCGCCTCCATGAAATTAGAGAATCTCCAACGTAAACCGCAAACCCAGAGGTGGACTTCCTGTCCTTGGGACAACCTGCATAGTCTGCATCTGCACATACTGAGATAGAGATCACCTTACCTTTCTTGAATAGCAAACCCACACCTGGAGATGATTTGAGGTACCTGAGTATCATATGTATTGCATCCATATGAACCTGACGTGGTTGCTCCATGAACTGGCTCACACGACTCACTGCAAAGGATATATCGAGCCTAGTGATCGTGACATACAACAATTTCCCACCAGTTCTCTGTATCTTCTCCTGTCCACCTCCTCTGTATCATCATCATATAGCTTCATACTGGGGTCCATTGGTGTTGTAGCAGGCCGGCACCCGAGCATTCCTATTTCACTCAACATGTCCGTAACATATTTTCTCTGCGACATTACTAGCCCATACGGATTTCTGGCAAACTCCAGCCCCAGAAAATATCTAAGGACTCCAAGATCCTTAGTAACAAATTCGCTACCCAGCTTTTCTTTCGCCTTCTTTATTCCTTGTGCATCATCTCCTGTAATCAAGATGTCATCTACATAGACCATGATAGCAATAATACCTCTTGAAGTCTTCTGTACAAACAAGGAATGATCAGCATTAGAGTGTTTGTATCCCTGTTTTTCAAAGAGGTCTGAGAGCTTCTGAAACCATGCTCTGGGGCTCTGCTTAAGGCCATAGATAGCCTTATGAAGTCTGCACACCTTTGAACACTCCCCCTCAACAGCAAAACCGGGTGGTTGTTGCATGTAGACTTCCTCCTGTAAGTCACCATATAAGAACGCATTCTTCACATCCAACTGATATAGCGGCCACTCACGAGTAACCGCAACTGACAGCAAGATCCGTAGGGTAGAATGACGGGCTACTGGCGAGAATGTATCAAGATAGTCCACCCCGTATGTCTGTGTAAAGCCACGAGCAACAAGGCGAGCCTTGTATCTGTCAATACCGCCATATGCATTCTGCTTGACTGTAAATACCCACTTGCAGCTCACTGGGGACATATCTACAGGTACAGGAACTAGACTCCAAGTTCCTCTAGATTGAAGTGCGGCCATTTCTTCCTCCATTGTTAGACGCCATCTACTATCCTTCAGAGCGTCTTGGTAATTCCGTGGAATATCTACAGCTGACAAAGCGACCACAAAGATCCTGAAATCCCCAGATAGTCGTTCAAATGACACAGAAGCAGCTAAAGGATATGTGGCGCAACTCCGCTTCGATTTGCGTATAGCAATAGGAACATCTAAATCAGTTGTGCCCTTATATGTCCTCTGCAACATATCCTGCTCAGAAACATCATTAGATCCATCAAGAGTAATATCTTCAGAACATACCTTAGGCGAGCTAGGTGATGAGTCATGACCATGAGCTGGAGTAGGCATGCGGGTATAATGGAATGGTAGTGGTGAAACAGGGATAGTAATAGGAGGTGCAGATGATGGTAAAGGAGCTGGTGGTGGTGGTGGTGGCGGTGGTACTGGTGGTGGTGGTGGTGTCACATAGATGGCATCGGTAGTAACTGGAGGTAGCGACTGATCACCTGAGGATGAAAAATACATTACGGATTCAAAAAATGTAACATCTGCACTACAAGATACCGCCTGCGAAATGGATCATAGCACGTGTACCCCTTTTGAGTTCTGGAGTACCCAACAAACACATACTTGACAGCCCTAGGAGAAAGCTTGTCAGTAGCTGGAGACAACTGGTGGACAAAGGCAACCGAACCAAACACACGAGGAGTCAGGAAAAATAAATCTTTACCAGGAAAGATAAGAGTGAAAGGAATCTTGTCACCTATGACAGATGACGGCATACGATTGATTAGGTAACACGCTGTAAGAACCGTGTCACCCCAGTAAGAATAGGGAGCATTGCTCTGTATAAGAAGTGACCTGGTGACATCTAGTAAGTGGCGATGTTTTCTTTCAGCGATCCCATTCTGTTGGGAGGTATAGGCAAGGGATGTCTGGTGGATAATCCCATGGGATGAGAAATAACTGGCTAGGACATGAGTACATAACTCCAGGGCATTATCACTTCTCACAATTTTAACAGATGTGGAGAAAACATTACGAATCTCATTAAGAAAATTGATAATTATATTCCCTGCTTCAGATTTATTCTTTAACAAAAACACACATGACACACGAGAAAAGTCATCCACAATAACTATATAAAACCTGTGTCCCTGATGATCAGGAACACGACTCGGACCCCATATATCAATGTGAAATAACTCAAACTTGGAGGTACTACTCCGACACTGACGATTGGGAAAGGTGGACCGATGATGCTTTCCCAACTGACAAGCCTCACATTGGATAGATGTGTGAGGCAGACCCTGGGGTAACACACGACGCAGCTTCTGAAGCGGTAGATGTCCAAAGCGCAGATGCCATAGCAGAGGTGATACAGATCCAGGAGGTAAGGATGAGAATCCAGCAAAAAGAGGCTGACTGAGGCGATAGAGGCCTCCTTGCTCATAGTCACGACCAATCACGTTGCCCGTAAGGATGTCCTAAAAAATAAGAGAAGATGGATCAAAAATCGCCCGACATTGTAAATCCTTGGTAATTTGGCTGATAGATAACAAATTCATTGAAAAATCAGGTGCATGTAACACATTCTTCAGCTGCATAGATGATGTCAGTCTAATCTCCCCCTGACCAGTAATTGGGGAATGTGTGCCATTAGAAATGACCACTGTTCGACCTGGAGGGATCTATCTGTATCCTGTAAGTAGACTTTGATCGCCACATAGACGATGTGTGGCTCCAGAGTACGTAATCCATGCTAGAGTATCTGATCCACTACTAGAAAATGCAAGTGTTCTACCTGATGCACTGGTAGAGGCAGAGGCGGATGCAGCAGTATCAGACTGGCTCTCAGTAGTATGTGTTGGGCCGGATGGAAGAATAATGCCCCTTAGACGAGCAACAAGATCATCAAAGCGCTGATCTAAAGAAGCAACAGATGGAGGCTATATCTGCTCAGCGACTCGTGCAGATGCAGGAAATCTATGCTTGGAGTAGCATGTGTCTTCAGTATGTCCAGTACGATGGCAGTAGGTACATATTGATATTGGCCGAATTCGGCCTCCTCTGCCACGAGGACCACGGCCACGAGTATGATGGTGACCTCCACGACCTCTGTTGGCAGCCATAGCAGAAGCAGTCTGATTCGTAGTCGTAGAGGGAACAGTGATCCGGCTCAACCTGTGAAAGACTTCCTCCATAAGAGGAATAGTAGAATCCGTCAAGATCTGAGATCGTGCTGCCTCATACTCAGGATCAAGGGCAGCAAGGAAAACTCCTACCATAGTAGCATTACGGTAGGTCTTCTGTTGCTCTAGTGTTGCTGTCAGGGGCATGAAGCTGTACAGCTTCTCGAACATCCCACGCAGAGAAGTGTAGAGTGAATGTAGAGGGCGACCATTCTGCTTAATGGTAAATATGTCATGCTGGAGTTGCAGAATCTTTGTCTCATTCTTCGCTTGAGAGTATGTGGCTGCCAGAATATCCCACATGTCTTTAGCCGTGGGCTGATGAAGAATATCATTGGCAATCTCGATCACCAAAGTTCCAGATAACCAGACTTTGGCGTATGCATCATCTGCCTCCCATGAGGCATTGGCTCCAGTCTTCTCAGCAAGCTCTTCTTCGGTAAGAATGTGCTTCTTACCAGTTGACTTCATCATACTCATGAACTGCATCGCCCATAGTTCATAGTTCGTACCATCCATCTTTACGATAGACGCTGGACCACGAAAGGCGCCTATAGATGGAATATCCACCTTGCTTTCTGACATACTGGAAACAGAAGACTGGAGCGATAGACTGAAGATAAGATCGTCTACACGGACATAGACGGGTTTAGTTGCATGTGTAGACTTCAAGCAACCAAACCGATTTAGTTGACGGTGTGCGCTCTAGAGGCATGTAGGGCTGAATTCAGGAGCACACGCACAGGGCACACGCACATGCGCTTTCAGGGGCGCACGCACGTGAGATGAGGCGCGCACAGGGTGCTAATGTGCGCGCTGGAGGGCACGAAGGTGCGCGCTGAAGGGCGCACAGGAGCGCGCTGGAGGGTGCTCATTGACGCACAGGGGGCGCGCTGGAGCGCGCTGGAGCGTGCTGGATGGCGCTAAGGGTAGGGCAGGCTATTGAGCCACGGCTCGATGAGCTAGGCTCGGGCTTGACTCGATAAAGGCTCGTGAGCCCAACTCATTAGACTATTGAGCCGAGCCCAAGCCAGAATATTGGGCTCGATAGCTTAACGAGCCGAGCTCGAGCCGAGCCTCGCTCGGATAGATAACTCAATAAGAGGCTCGATAAGGAATATATATACATATATTATTTATATATTTATATATAATACAAACAAAATAAAAATAGCCCTCTGCAATTTTTCCTCCACTAACATTGACTGTCCCACGAGTCATGAGTCATGACCCAATTCTCAAATCTCATTCCCGTCCATACATTTGCCCCCCGCCCACGCATTAGAAAATTAGTGATTTTTTAATAAGCAAATATAATGTTACAATATATATTATAATTAAGATTTTGTACATAACTTGAATAGTGGCTTACTGGTAAGAAACACAGTCTTAGAGCAGGTCTCGAGTTCGAACCCGCACAAGACACTTTTTCACCAAAAAGTACCCATTTTTCTTAACGAGCTCGACTTGGGCTTGAGCCCGGGGAGCTCGGGCTCGATAAGGGGCTTGGCTCAAGCCTTATCGAGCCCGAGCCAGCTCGATAAGGGCTCGAACGAGCCCGAGCTCGAGCCTGAGCCTAGCTGGGCTTATCGAGCCTGAGCCCGAGCCAGCGGTTGGCTCGGCTCGTTGGGCTCGATAGCCAGCCCTAGCTAAGGGGCGTGCACAGTGACGCACACAGGCGCAGGCGCGCAGGCGCAGGGGCGCGCAGCGCACGCACGGAGGCGCAGGTGCAGGCGCGAGGGCGCGTAGGCGCAGGCGCGGAGGCGCAGGGGCGCGGGTAGACGTCGGCAGGCGCGGAGGCGCAGGGGCGCGGGTAGGCGCCGGCGGGGAGAGAGAGGCACGTGGGTGGAGGGTAGGGAGAGGGTTAGGGTTTCAAGAACTCCGGTCTAGGACCGTCGCTCTGATACCATGTTGGGAAAAATAGGAGGTACTATTCCATCAGCCCTAGGCTCTCTTATATAGGAGAGTAGCCTATGGGTAAATTACATAAAGCATACGACAGAAAAGAAAAATAACAGAGAAATACAAAGGACACTAATATATGTTTACATGTATGGCACATTCGGTTATGTAGCTGATCAAATTCCATCCCTAAAATAAGGTTGCAAGCAGGAGCAAGTAAAAAATAAGCAAAAGGTCAAAAATATCTAACAAATGTACCGAGCAACTATCCAAAATCTATTTTCTCTTAACGATGATCAGAAAAGTGACAATATATTAAGGCTAAATGGTATAGCTTGGGAAGAGGATTACATTTTTTGAGATGAGAAGCGACATCGCAAGGGAGGAGGCAGTGGCATCATGCTGGAGGAGAATAACATTATGTAGGAGGGTGAGCATCATCGAAATGGACTGAGAGGGAGCTGGGAGGAATATCGACGATCGATAGTGAAATGAGAAGAAGAGGGAACTAGAAGGGGAATTATTGAACAAGGATTACAATTTTACACGTTATAGTCATACTTTAATATTTTGGTTCTTTAACATTTACCTTTCAAGAGAGAAGAAAGGACTTATGTACAAGATTGATGTGGAATAATGACATTGATTATAAATTTATAGTCTTACATAGAATTCGAAATAGGTGCAAATATATATTATGTGTATGTATGTATTTATGTGTGCATGTATATTTGTTTGTGTTAACGGATTAACGGATTGGATCGGATCGGATTTTGGTAAAGATCCGATCCAATCCATACTTTAACGGATTTTAAAATTCCAATTCGATCCAATCCGGTGGAATGATAAACCAATCCAATTCAATAGCATCAGATTGGATCGTATTACAGATTTTATCCGATCTGTGTGCACCCATATGCACAAGTTGTAACTGAGAGAGACATGCCTCTACTGAAAAGAAGTCTCGTACCTGGTGATGTCTTCAGATGCCTCAAAATCTATGGACTGCATCCATATGTAATTGTTTGGTTTGCTCCATAAACTGACTCATGTTGCTCACGCAGAGGATATATCGGGTCTGGTAATAGTCGCATACAGTAGCTTGCCAACAAGCTCCTCGTACCTCCTCAGTGTCACCATCATAGAGCTTCATGCTCAGGTCAATATGAGTAAGTTGCAGGTCTACAATCTGCTATGTCTGTCTCTGAAAGAAGATATGTAACATCCTTCCTCTGGGTCATCACAAGACCTTGTTGGTTCTTGGAAAGCTTCAATCCAAGGAAGTAACGTAAATTACCAAGGTCCTTGGTCACAAACTGCTAACCTGGGAAGTCTTTGGTACCCTGAATGCCCTGCTCGTCATCCCCTGTAACAATAATGTCATCAACGTAAACAAGAATGACAAGAGTACCTCTCTAGATCATGTACACAAACAAAGAATGATTGACAGTCGACCTCACAAACCCCTACCGCTCTATCAAGTTCGAGAGCTTCTGCAACCATGCTCTTGGACTCTTCTTAAGGCCATAGATAACCTTATGAAACCTACAAACCTTCTAACACTGCCCCTCAGCAGCAAACCCAGGTGGTTGTTTCATATAGACCTCCTCCTGTAGATCACCATAGAGGAAGGCATTCTTCACATCAAGCTGGTAAATGGGCCAATCTCGTGTCACAGCAACATAAAGTAGAATATACAAAGTAGAATGTTTGGCAACTAGAGAGAAAGTATCCTGATAGTCCACCCCATATGTCTGGATGAACCTACGTGCCACAAGTCTCGTCTTATAGCAATCCACACTGCCATTTGCACAGTGTTTCACAATGAACACACATTTGCATTCCACAGCGGATGCGTCAACTGGAGCAGAAACAAGACTCTACGTACCACGTAACTGTAACGCAGTTATCTCCTCCTCCATGGCCAACCTCCACTAACTGTCCTGAAGAGCTTGCTTATGTCTGTGGTATCTCCACGGCTGATAGTACCAAGGTAAACCTCCTGAAATCCTCTAACAGTCTGATCAAGGAAACCTGGGCTACAAGAGGATAAGTGGCACGCGTACGTTTTAGCTTTCGCAGAGCAATCGGCACATCAAGATCATCTGCCAAGTTCTGAGCCTGTAAGTTTCCTTCTGGAGAGGGCACCTGCTCATCCTGTATGGAGTTCTGCTGCACAGACAACTCAGTAGTGTCATCCACATAAATAATGTGCTTATTACATACCTGAGGCATGTTGGATGATGGGCAAGACCTGTGAGCATGGAGAACCGAGCGAGTCTTGCGAGTAAAAACATGTGGCAAAAACAAAGTCACGGTAGGAGGTGGAACCACGGGAGCATGTGTTGAGCTAGGAGTAGGTGGTGGTGGTGGTGGTAGAGCAGGAGTAGAGGGAGGTGGAGGAACGGTAGTAGAAGGTGGAGGCATGTAGATCTCATCGTCGGAGTCAGATGAGGCTAGTCTGTCACCTGTAGGAGAAAAATACATAACAGACTCAAAGAAAGTAACGCCAGCATTGATAAGGTATTTCCGCCTTAGCAGATCAAAGCAACGGTACCCTTTCTGGATATGAGAGTAGCCGACAAACACACACTTGACAGCTCTGGGAGAGCTTGTCACGTCCTGGAGAGACATCATGAACAAAAGCAACAGACCGAACAAACAAGGTGTAAGGGAGAAAAGATCCTTCTCGGAAACGCAATCGAGAAAGGAATCTCCTCTCCCAATACAGACGAGGGCATGTGGTTCACTAGATAGCAAGCAGTAAGGACAACATCGCCCTAGTAAGCGTGAGGAGCATAACTCTATAACAACAAGGTTCTGATCGCATCAAGTAAGTGACGGTGTTTGCGCTCAGCAACATCGTCATGCTAAGAAGTATAAACACAAGAGGTCTGGCGAACAATGCCAAGAGATCAAAGAAAAACGGAAAGTTGTAAGGTGCAGAATTCTAAGGCATTATCAGAACAAATATATTTGACACTGACAGAAAAAATATCCTTTATCTCAATAAAAAAATATTTGATCATAGATCCAGCCTCAGACTTATTCTTCAATAAAAGGACCCATAGAAAATAGAAAGCGGAAGCAAAACATGGAATAAAGATAAAGAACAAAGAAAGAACGCGGGATTTAACGTGGAACCCTACTCCGTGAGGAGCGGGATGAAACCACGGGAGAAGCCCTCAAAGGGGCGGATATTCTATTGAACTTTCTCATCTGTTACAGGAGGCCTGGGGCTCCTTTTATAGCTTGCACAGGGCCTCCAAGTCCCACCACTAGGCGGTATGGGACTAAACTCAGTTGTGGGGTAAATGGATCTTGGATGGATCCATTTACCCACCTATTACACATGCTCCAAATACTCTAACACTCCCCCTCAAGCTGGAGCATGCAATGCTCAGCTTGGACAAACAGAAAGAAACTCAACTCACAATACATGACACTACAGACAATATCAACCCAACGCGCACAACTGCTGCAGTCGAGGACGTTGCTTCTCATGGCGTGCACGTGAGGAGGACGAACGGGGATGGAGTGTCTATCTGGCTCAGAGAATGGAACTCTACTGTGGAGTCCCTATGATACCACATGAAAACCCCTGCCCTTAATGGCATAGGGAATAGTCCTCTGCTCTGGAGTCCCTATGGCTCACATGAAAGCTCTGGCCGACCAACAAGAATGATTGGCATGCGTCATCATCGAGTCTGAAATTTGTAGAGTCTGAACATCTGATCGGTCTGGAAAGTATGATATCTGAATCTTAGAACAAGACCTGTGACTCTACATATACTCCCCCTTTCTCCCATACTGGTCGGAATGACATTGTTTGACCACGTTGGGAGAAGACAACAATGAATGTAATAAAAAACGTGGGGAGAAATTAAAAACAGTAATAAGCCGTTACATTTTTTCGGCTTTTCATGTAATATATATATATATATATTTCTTTTCGATTATTTGCTTCGATTTTTTTTTATAAAATTGCATACGACTTTTCTTTATATGCGACTCTTTCAAAGATTTTTTTCATGCGTACGGCCTTTTTTTTCGTGTACGCGCCCTTTTTTTCCTGATTTTTTTCTTCTCACTTCCTTTTTTTTTACAGTGGGTCAGAAATAGTACACATTTTTTTTAAACACTCCTCTCGGCCCATACGGTTGGGCCTAACATGCGCAGATTTTTTTTCCCTAAAATTTCGACGTGGTCATTATTTAGGGTTCCCTTGGGAACCCTTCCTTCGAACATGCAAACTGCCGCCGCCGCTTAGGGGTTTTGCCAAAGGGGCTTTCGCCTGGATCGAGAGAAGATGGCAGCAGGGGAGGGCACCTTCGGTGGTTGATCGCCTGGAGGCTTGGGATATGCGGCCTGGCGGTAGACAGATGTCGATTGGCGATGCTGCTGCGCGAGATCCGACACGCGCAAGGTGCTTGGAGATGGACTGCGATGTGAGACGATGCCGTTGGGGCCCCTCGACAGTGAGATGGAGGTGCGGTGATGCCGCTGCGGGTGATCTGGTTCTGCCTGGAGTCGCGGTCGCCTGCCGCGGGGTCGATGGAGGAAGGGTGCATCGCCAAGGGTTGTTGTTGTCCTTGGATCTGGGACCTGCGCGAGGGCTGGAACTGCATCTGGAGAGGAGCCGCCTGGAGCACCGCTGGGGTGCGTATCGCGGTAGAGGCCGCCTGCCGACACCTTGCTGCTTGTGCGCACTTGCGCGTTCTGGGTCTGCGCGCGATGCTCTGCGCGCTTGAGGAATTGGATCGCGCACGGGCTGGAGTCGTGTGGTGTTGTGGTGTTGCCGATGCGTGACAGATATCTGGAGTCGTGCGTGCGCATAGATCTGGAGTAGGGGCAGATGCGTCTGGGGTTGTTCTGCTCGCACGCACACGGTCGATGCGCCGCTCGAGGCGCTGGAAGGTGCGCGAGATTTGGAGCTTCTTCAGATCGCCATATAAAACGACCAGATTTTGCAAACAGGAACATCATCTAGGGTTTCTAAGAACCCTACAATAGAATCTCTCGGACAAAATATGAATATACATAATCTTCTTCTTCAAGAACAACTCGAATCTCAAAAAAAACATGAAATCCTCGAGAATCGAACCCACTTATGTTAGGAAATAGAAAGCAGAAGCAAAACATGGAATAAAGATAAAGAACAAAGAAAGAACGCGGGATTTAACGTGGAACCCTACTCCGTGAGGAGCGGGATGAAACCACGGGAGAAGCCCTCAAAGGGGCGGATATTCTATTGAACTTTCTCATCTATTACCAGGAGGCCTGGGGCTCCTTATATAGCTTGCACAGGGCCTCCAAGTCCCACCACTAGGCGGTATGGGACTAAACTCAGTGGTGGGGTAAATGGATCTTGGAGGGATCCATTTACCCACCTATTACACATGCTCCAATTACTCTAACAGTCATCAATCGCAACTAGATAAAAACGGTATCCTTGGTGATTAGGAACACGACTTCAAACCCCAAATGTCTAAATGAAGGAGCTTAAATAACTGGGAATTGTTCTAACTCTGACGGGATGGAAAGGAGGAACATTGGTGCTTCCCAAGCTGACATGCCTCACACTAAAAGAAGGATTTCGTAGAAATCTGAGGGAGAACATGACACACCTTCTGAGAGGAAGGTAGCCAAAATGAAGGTAACACAGATATGGATAGACTGGTCAGTAGGTATAATAGAATACTAGCATGAGGAGGTTGGACCAGCCTGTAGAGTCCTTGCTGCTCACGACCATATCCAATTACCATGCCCGTAAATATATCATGAAACAAAGGAGACGAAGGATAAAAAATGGTACGACAATGCAGATCTTTAGTAATCTGACTATGGAAAGTAAATTCATCTGAAAGTCAGGAACATATAAAATATTCCGAAGGCGCATGGTCGGCGTCAAATGTACATCCCCTTGTCCTGTAACGATAAGTGGTCACCATTAGTAATGACCACCCAGTTGCCAGGTGGTATGATCCTATAGGACCTCAGCTACGCTCTGTCTCCACACAGGTGGTGAGAAGCACTAGAATCCATAATCAACTCTGTCATATCTACACCAGTACTACCAGTAAAGCATAGGCAATACCTGAGTAGCTCGAAGAGGCTCTGGCTGCGACTACAGCATTTGTAGTGGTGATGCCAGCAGTAGCGGTCATGATCTCTCAAATACGAGAGACAATATCATCCAGGCGAGGATCGACCTGGGAAGCTAGAGTCTATAAAGACACAATATGTTCCGCTACTTGACCAGAAGCAGGATATCCATTGCTTCTGGTAGCATGTATCCTCTGCATGTCTAGGCTTACGATAGTAAGTGCAAGGGCTCGCCGGCGTCCACCGCCTCTGCCACGAGGGGTGCGTCCTCTAGACTGGATAATTCCCTCCTCGACCACGAGAACCGGCCATTGCTGAAGAGGGCAGAGAAGTGGTTGTAGAAGGCATGGTAATCCGGTTGAGACGGCTATAAGCCTCCTCTATGGGAAATAAGGGTAGCTCCGGTAAGAAGCTAAGTACACGCAGCATCATACTCTGTATCAAGTCCAGCCATGAAGACTCCAACTGCAACACCCCCAACTCCCGTGATACGGTAATACCGTGCGATAGCGGTATCGCACGACCGTGTGGTTCGGTGGCCACACTATAAAGTTCTGGGAGGACTTCACCTTAGCTTACGGACGGCTAAGGATGGGGTTTACCGCAGGACCGCGGGTTCCCCTTGGCACAACACAAGTGTTCGGCGGCACTTGACGGAGCTTGAGCTGCAATATCCACATAGGAGCGTGGGCCACTGATGACGTGGCGTGATGACATGGCGTGCTGATGAGGCAGACGACATGGCATGCTGACGGAGCGGGTGACATGGCGTCGGTTGCAGAAGACGAAGGGATTGCACGGAAGATGAAGAGCCAAGCGCACGAAGAGTCATCTAGGAAGACGAAGAGTCTCCATAGAAGACTAAGAGGTCCTTGCATTCATTGTACATGTAATAATGGTGTCCCTTCGCATACCCTCGGCTTGTCTATATAAGGAGGGGTAGAGCTCATTTGTAGATAACACACTCAGAGTGAGTCTCTTGCAATAACAAAGAGGGTTTAGTGCCAAAGCTCTTGTGTCCTTGTGCTAGTTCTTGTGTTCGAGTGTTCTAGCGGCGTGGTTGATCGGTGTGCTGGTGTACATCCTACACGCAAGGGGAAGGCTGGTTAGCTTGCGGGAAGCTAACGCCGCACAAGTTAGTCTCAAAAATTAGAGTTTGAGATTTACCCCTATGACACCAACCATCGTGGAGTTTCTATATGTCTTCTGCTACTTAATAGATGTCGTAATAGGCATGTAGCTATAAAGCTTCTCGAACATGCTACGGAACGAAGTGTAGTACACATGCAGAAGATGCCATTCTACTTGGCATTGTAGATATCAAACTGTAGCTGGAGAATCTTGGGTCTCATTCTTCGTTTGAGCATAGGTGGATGCCAAAGTATCCCACATCCGCTTGGCGGTGGAGTGATTCAGAATATCATTGGCTATCTTTACGGTGAGGGTCCCACAAAGCCAAACACGTACATACGTATCTTGCTTCCAAGGAAGCATTTGCCCCAATCTTATCCGTTGCTCTGGATCTGTCAGGATGTGCTCCTTGTTGCTGCACTGCATGAGGGTGAGAAACTGCATGGACCACAGTCACAGTTGGTCACATCCATCTTAACGATGAGAGTCGGGGCCCTTGAAGGGCTCTGGACAAAAAAGCATCACCCTTATTCTCCGACATGATGGAAAAATTGTTGAATAACGGAACTCAACTGTGGAGTAGATTGATATGAACAAGTCTACACGATCATACGGAAGGATTGATTGTACGCGTAGACTCATACAACATCCTCATCAATCTTTGTTGCTCTCTAGGGCGGAAAATGCAATTTATAGGTCTGAAACCACGTTTTCCGGTCAAAATCGAACCGAATCAAACTGCAAATTGAGCCGCAAAGGTGCGTACACTGGACGATCAGGGGGGACCCGGGAGAGCCAGAGGGGCTTGGGCAGTCTGGAGATTGTTTACACGGTGGCCGGAGTATCTGGGCGGTCGGGGGGCAGCGACCGTCGTCGGTGGTGGTGCGGGGAGGAGGGGGCGGGTAGGGTTAAGGTTAGGGTTAGGGTTAGGGTTAGGGTTAGGGTGGGATACGGAAACTCCAATCTAGAACCGTCGCTCCAATACCATGCAGAGGGAAAAGAATGAATTGCATTAATGAGAGGCCATTGGGTTCTCTTATATAGGAGAGGAACCAATTGGGCAAATTGCGTAAAGAAAACAAAATAAATAGATAATAAGAAAACAGTAAAAAAGATAGCAAATATTTCAACAATCCGTATTCCGATTGATTTGTGAGTAGAGAATCCCTTTAGATCCTAACTGATTGATCACATGATCCATCTGGATTCTGATTATATCCTATCCCATTCATTCTTCCCATTGGAAAAAAATTGAATATATTATTGTTTAAGGAGATTTGGAAAAACTACCTGCTCAGGATATCAAAAATCCTGGTATATCAAAAAATTGTAAGGATTGACTCATACATACATCACCAATCAGTTTTTACATAAGATAACCTAAGAGTTCTATAATCATACAAATTGAGACTAAAATGATTATTTTTGGGTTCACGTCTGATCTACAAGTAAACTCTAAAATCAAATGATCTTTTTGGACTTCATTCTCCCTGTGCAGGTTATGAGATACTCAGGGACCGCAATTAGTGTGACAGCTCAGTAACTCAAGGTATTACTCAGGACAGACTGCTGAGAGTGAACTAGTTAAGGAAACAAACTCAAGCATGACAGAAATGGAGCTACCAGGAAAAAAGTGGTAAACCAGCATCTACTCGAGTTGCATGGCGGTAACAAAATTTGTGGAAAGTGTTATCTAAAAAAGGAGTATCATTCCTTTGTTTTTCATTTCGGAAAGTTTATTGTCCTTCCATTGATTTATGCAATCATAATCTGAATGAAGTTCTTAAAACCGATTTATTGTAACCACCGATATAGATGCATAAACAAACACCAGTGACATGGCAATCACAATCAAATAGAACTTACATTGGCCACGGAAGAAGGGTGCAGAGTTCCATCATCTGCATAGCGGGGTAGTTTCTGGATCCGACCAATTGCAATGATGGCCACCTCTGGCAAGTTCAGTAGTGGACATCCAAACTTTCCACCAACAGCGCCAATGTTGCTCAAAGTTATTGATCCGTGGGAAATATCCTCAGAACTCAATTTGTTATTTATAGCAAGATTTTGCAACCGCGATAGCTCCTTTGTGATCTGCAAAAACATATTCATTTTATTTTCATCAAGCTGAACATGTCCAAGAAAGTTATATCTTCTCTCTTAACATTGCAGATACACCACTTTAAATCCAGACCAGGGCCATAATATATGGATAGCATGAAGTTCTTCCACAGCCATAGTCCCAGCGAGGTTTGTCTTTTAATTGATATAATAAAAATTTAATACCCAAAATGTGTCATGTGAGAAAAACAATTATGAAACAGATTACATAAAGGCAGTCTAGGTGGAGCGCTAGAGTATGTTGTGCAATAGTATCCAACTTCAAACCAACTGGCATCAAATGAGAAGGCCCGCCACATTATAAGCACTACAAATTAGTATCAAATAGAGAGGCAAATAATCCACACAGTGGAGAAAATATATGCAACGAATTTCCGCTTCTCACAGCTTAAGATTTTTGTATAATTTTCGCAAAAAAAAAATCCTCACATGTACAACTTCAAAGATCCTAACTGAGAAAATTAAGGGGTGGCAGATGGGTAAAATCTCATCGTGAAAACATGTCACTTAGATGGAAAGCATCTAAATTGTTTGGCAGGAGGCTGATGTTGCTTGGTGCTGCTTCGACGACTTTCAGGCCTTCTGGAATTCGATCTACGCAAATAGGGCTAGACCAAGGAGGGAGCGGTTGTATCCCATGGCTATTCTCTGGGCAATCTGGCGTGGAAGGAATGACCTGTTGTTCTCGGGACAAAGGTTTTATAAGGAGAACGTAGGGATTTTTGCAAAGAGACTGTTGGATGACTGGATGACGTAGTGTTCTTTTTGCTGCGTCTTGGGCGTTGTACTTATGTCCTTTTGTAGTTTCTCTTTTGGTTTATGAATAAATTTTGATGGGACGGACACCACCGAGTGTTTCCCCATACCATGCAGACTTTCAAAAAAAAGCATCTAAATTAAAATTTAAAACACATGCCATATTTTTGTAAAGAGATCTTTAAATGGATACCATTTTCTCAACATTATTTACGGCACCCAACCAACAAATTGGTATTGTATATTGATAAAGATATCTTCTGAGCAGCATTTATGATGCACGTCTTAATAGAACACCGATACAATGTCATCTACTTTTTTGGGCATGCATGCATCTTTTCTGCTAACACCCTTCTTACTTTCAAAAATATATATTTTCCATGAACGCCCTTTCTACTTTAAAAAAAATACAATGGCCATCTACTAAAGCATATAATGTAAAATGTTTCACCCATACATAAATTTATTAATGGACATGGAACATCAATAAATCCGCAGAACTAGTATTATCGGTAAAAGAAAATGGGTTTTTATTAGTTGGGCCCCTCTGCGATATTGCAATTTCAGTTATGCCCCTCCATTTTTTGGAATATCGGTTATGCCTCAACTTCTTGCCATTCTATCACTTGTACCCCTCAGGTTAGTGGATGTCCATAACTAACGCAAACGGACGTTAACTTTGGGAACACAGGGGGAATTAAATTTTTAAAAAAGGGTTGCAAGGTCAATCATTCGTCATCCTCCTCCCTCCCATCTTCTTCCTCTTCTCCCTCTTCTCTTCCTCCTCCACCGCCTCCTCCCTCCACCCCCAATGCCTCCTCCTGCCCTCGCACCTCCCCCTCCGCCCCCGCTCCTCCTCTATCGCCTCATGTGCCACGAGCATCATATAGAACACGCCTTACAATGACTCCACATCGCCCTTCTCCGAATACCCATTGATCATGATGTTGAAACTATCGAGATCTAGTGCGCAACTACGCTCAGAAATTCCATCGAACATCTTGTGTGCATCCTCCATTCTTCCTTCCTTGCAAAGAAATCTCATCACAACACTGAAGCAACTTCCATCAACATGATACACATCTCTCGTGCACATCCTTTTGAACAGATTCAATGCTAGATTCCCATGTTTGGCATGGAAATGTGCTTGGATGATAGCTTCACTAGACTGTGTCGACACACAAAAACCATGAAGTAAGCTCATGCCATCCTCTGCAAGCTTTATAGCTAAATCCCACCTCCCGATGTGGATTCATTGCCATATCACGGAGTCGAGATCGGAAGGGGATGGTTCCAGGCCAATCGTGATCTCCTCTCAAAGGAGGAAAATGGTGATGGCGGCATACAAGGGTATCAGGTCTTGGGAGAGCAAGCAGAGAGTTGCGAAGTAAACGAAAGCATCGACGGGGAACAGTGGTGGGCGGCGGCGGAGCCAACGGAGGAAACAAAGTGCGAGGTGGGGGTGGGGGAGCTTGGTGATGATGTGGGCGGCGGTGGAGGGGGTGAAGGGGATGGAGGACGCGGAGGAGAGGGCGGTGAGGGTGGAGTCCCAGCGGTGGGAGCGACGGAGGGAGGCGGCGCTGCGAACGAAGGCGAAGTGCGGGATGCATCCTCCTCCTCCCTAGCCTCATATGCCCCTAGCCGCCTCCCCCTCCTCTCTGGCCTCCTCCACCCCCAACCTCCTCCGTCCCTCCTCTCCTCCGCCCTGATCTCATCCTCCTCCACACCCCTCCTCCAGTTTCCCCTCCTCTTTTGCCCCCTCCTCCAACGTAGAAGAAGCAATCGGATCTGTTAAGCATCGCCTCCCTCATGGATGTCCCATGCATCAACGAGGACTATGAAGGAAGAGGCCTAAGGACACGTGCATCGGAGGAGGATGGGCCTTGGAGGAGGAGTGTGGGGAGTGTTTGGATAGTTATGCCCCTTTTAACAGAGGGGCACAAGTGATAGAACGATAAGAAGTTGGGGGTACAACTGATATTCCAAAAAAGTAAGAGGTATAATTAATATTGCAATATCTCAGAGGGACACAAATGATAAAAACCCAAAGAAAATTGAAACTAAAAAAATATTGGAATCAGTACCCATATCGCATGAATAATCAGAGCATATGAAAGTCCATAGCATCATTAGTCTTATATTTTCCAATCATTCCGCAAATTCATATTAGACCAAGAAACACATTACACGAAATTGAAAAACAACTTGCAATATCCACAAGGAAATCCATGCAGCAGATAAGCGTAAAATCATAACAAGGAGAATCAGAAACTCTTCACCCAAGCCTTTGCAATGGAACTCCCACTGGAGAAATGGCACCTCCTGTAATACCGACACATAGGATTCTTCCACATGTGTTGCTCCTAGGGTTTTGATGGTGCACTCCCATTACGAGTGTGTTTCATTGTAATCATCCTAAAACAACACCTACGAACTCTCTAAGATCTCAGACGCGATAGAACATTAAAGAAGAGATGACGAGTGTTTTGTGTCCTTGTAACATAAACAAGCCAATGCATATAAAGAAATGACTGACCCTGAGAGGCCGCTACACAACATGGGAGAAAAGAACACAAAAAACGTATCTTCTTGCCATACCATGCCATGTTATGCCACATCACACAAACCAAGCCAACCGTGGCTGCACTTAAGCCCAACACAACTTGCGTCCTCATTTTCAAAAACAACTTGTGCGTTCTAGAATCTCCTCCATTATTTTCAAAAAGATTGTGAGCACTTGTAAAAATGAGGGTGCTCATTACTGGAAAATTTCCATGTGTGTAGGAAAGTTTCGATCACATGAATGCAATATAATAAATTCCATTGGATTTTAAATCTATTTTTCCACCAGACAATTTGGAACCACATAAATCAAATAAAGAATATCCTATGCTCCTCTTAAGCCAGAAAAAGAAGAAGTGAACATGACTCTCAAATTAGGATGATTTTTGTACGAAAGACATCAAAATAAGAAGATAAAGGCAATAGAACCTAACCTCAAGTATTGATAATGACCGAACATTTTTTATGTTTGGCACCACCAACCCAAATGGTGTTGCCATGGCAATTCCAATGTTATGGCATCCTGTTCAAAATTAAACAAGTAGGTCTAATAAATGAGTCAAGCTAAAGAAGCTACCATAATAGGTGAAGAGGACATTTGGAATAAAGATTTGAAATGGCACACAAATATTTCTCAATGCAGTTATTAGAAATTTTACAAAGGTTACAAATAATATCGAGCAAAATAGAATAATGAGAATTTATGCCAGTAACCACAAACAAAATGAGAACAAAAGGATAAAATTTTGAACAATAAAGGCTATCTTGGTCGGTGATGTCAACTACCTTTAAAAATGATCTCATAAGATTCTTCCTTGAATGAGCTGTTCATTATTGGATGTTTCTCCAATGCCATGGAAAGTGACTTAATAAGAAATGGAAGATATGTGTGTTTGACACCCGGATCCTTGCTTCCTTCTTGGAAGGCTGCTTTAAGTTTCACAAGAGCATCACATCTTATTTCTTCTACATAATGAAAATGTGGAACCTTCGCAGCCATGGTCATTGATTTTACCATAGATCGATGGAATCCTCTGAAAGATAAAGATATACAAATTAAAGTCAAATTCCTAAAGGACTAGATACAAATTACAGCCAAACATTTTAGTCAAGTATTGTAATTACAAAAGTACACATAACAGTTAAATGACTGAAAGATTTTGTTCACTCAAGCAAAAGGACAAATAGATATTCAACCTCGATATATCAGTTTCAATTGCAGCATGGATATCAAAAACATATGATTTCGATCTTTCAATACTTGAGACAGTGTTAAACAAAAGGATTTTGTTTTAACAAACAAGGAGATAAATAGATAATGCACGATTATGCTGAGAAATTTGTTTTCTCAAAAGTATGATTGTAAATACATTTTTATCATATGAAAATCGGTAGACTAGCCCGACTAATCGGTCCTACAATTCAAGTCGGTGCAGTGGCCAACTGACTATTAACTACTCGACCAATAGTCGATCGACCGACTAGTCGGCCCGTTTAGTCGACCCACTAGTCGGCCCGATTATTTAACCAACTAGGCTGACTAGTCCGTCAAACTTTGAATGGACAGATTTTTAATTTTATTTTCTTTCTTTAAAGCAAACTTAATCTAAGATGCTTAATATTTGATTTGAAAACAATCGTTTTTTTCTTCCATTATGATAGCATAGAAAATGCAGAAATATATGTAAATATATAAGAATATATGTATAAAAATGATTTATATATTTTAAATAATTAAAAAAATATAAAACCGATTAAAGTCCGACTAAAACCGATTAGTTGTGCGACTGCCGACTGACCAACTGAATAACGATCACTGACTTTTGCACAATTGTGTGAAGCAGAAGAAAACACTAGGTTTTCCACATGAAGAAATACTTTTTTGTCTAACAGAAAAATAAAGTGACAAGACATTGGCTTAGAAGAATGACAGTGTTTCCATTCTCTATAGAGCCTGAAAGACAACTTTTAGTTGGACAATAATAACTGGTTTCCCTTTTTCCTTTCTATTTATTGACATGTATAGCAGAATCAATTTAAATTTTTTAAGCAGCTTCTTTGAATCAAATCATATTGACACAAGCCAAATTCCAGCAAACATGGTATGCCACATACCACCTTTTAGGTTATGTCAACATGAAACGAGATAAAGAAAGCCACTTACGTGACTCTGGGTGTCTATAATGAAAACTCAGATCCTGGCAAACATTGGATTCTAGCCTATTACCTGAGAGGAACAGTCTTATCTTCGTATACTCTATCTTGAAAGGTGTCTTCATGCATTACCATTTTATCTTCACAACTGGCACCTGAAATTGTTTCAATGCATATTCCTCTTCCAGATAGGAAATTCAAGACATCTTCTTTCAATATTCGGCCAGCTTTGCCAGTTCCATGTATGTCATTTATATTCAAGCCGTATTGCTTTACAAGGTTCCGAACAGCAGGAGTACAAAGGACTAGGTGTTCTTTATTTTTGTCCGATGGTAATATTTTACTTTCACTGTTATCACTTGGAAAATGAGATATTTCATTTTCAGGAACCTCGGAAATAGAAACTGGTGTCTCGCTCTCTTTGACAACAATCTTTAACAAAGTTTCTCCAACCTGCATCCATATCAAAAACCATAAAAAAACAACTAAATATTTGAATAGCTTCTAGGAAGAAGGGTAATGTGACAAACCTTTACTATCTCACCCGGAACAAATAAAAGCTGGTGAATTTTTCCTTTGTAGCGGCTTGTTATTTCGATAGTAGCTTTGTCACTCTGTACTTCACATAGCCGTTGAAACTCATCTACTAAGTCTCCCTGTCAAACATGCATCAATTGACATGTAGGCCAATATCACATATTTTTCAACATTTTCCTATAAAATGTTCAAGTTCCGCCAAAGCATAAACCGATGGAGAAAAATATATGTTTACGCATTTTGCTTTAGGTATATCTGAGTGTATAAAGACTTCTTCAAGTATATCAGTGTGGTATAAAGATTTTGTTCATTATAAAGATTCATACACACTTCAAGTGCAATACTTTCCATTAAAATCACCAACGCATATTATCAACATAAGAGCTTTTTTTCTCAAAATCATTGCAAATACAACTTTTTGAAACGTATAAAACAGGTTCCACTATAACCAAAAAAAAGCTTTGAACTCAGACGAAAATTGCACCTGCATTTGACATGAGTCAAATCAAATGAAACATCTCTATTCAGAGAACCCACTCATGTCTAACCCACTTACTCCCATCCAGAAAAGAATGCAAATAACATCAGGGATACAAGTTGATACATTAAACAGAATCAGTTCATTCACATAAATAATCACGGGCAGTTGTCTAAAAAGAAAGAAAACATGGAAGTTCCATTTATTACTTCAATAAGGAATTTGGTTGTCAACAATGTCAATTAGGAAAAGTCTAAAACGATTCAAGATTAATTTAAGACAAAAAGTTTGTTATTAAATAATCAAGAAAAGAGGTCCTGAAAAGAATAGTGCAGCACCTAAGTTCTCCAATCTTTTACCATCCATTATAACAAGCAACAATTAAGCATCAAATCAAGATTCGGAACTGGGGTTTGTATAAAATGTAATGCAGACACGATAATCAGAGACAAACAAATAAGAACAAGGAAGAACATACGGGTTTTACAAGGAACCATACTCCCTAAGTGTAGAGATAGATATTATTATGTTATGTACCTGTTTGTTATTCCTTTGTTTTCTGGACTACTTTGTACTTTACCTTTAAGGTCTTTCCCAATATAAGAGAGCTTAGGGTTTCTCTGAATAATCTAATCTCAGTTTTTCTCCCAACATGGTATCAGAGCCCAAGCCCTAGGGCTCTCTCCCTCTCCCCACCCGTCGCCCTCTCTCCTCTTGTTCATACCACCCGCCGCCGCCGGATCGGATCTCCGCCAACCATCCCCCGGTGGTTCCCATCCACGCCGCCATCCCCCCCCCCCCCGGCGGCCCCCTAGTCCTGCCGCCAACCCCCCGGCGGCCCCTATTCCCGCCGCCACCACCCCGACAGCCCCCTAGTCCCACCGCCTTCACCCCCCGGCGGCCCTAGCCGATCCTCGGCTATCCCCGGCATGCCCGTACTCGTCTCTTCCTCCGGATAGATGGATTTGAGTGTGTAACGTCTACACACGCACTCGAATCCTATGCAGTCTGTGTAGACATCTATCACTTTGTCTACAAACCCTAGTTCTTCTCCAGCGGCACTATGTCAGAATCGAAGGTTGATATGCCCTTCATAGCGCATTCAAAGGTCCTGCGCCGATAGTCAAGATGGACGGGTCGAATTATGAGCTCTGGGCGATGCAGTTCATGAGCCTCATGAAGTCGAATGGTAAGAAGCACATTTTTACCGAGGATGAGCCAGCAGAGAAGACAGGGATATATGCCTCGAGGGAGGCTGATGACTCCTATGCAAAGGTCTGGTTGTCAGGTACATTGACGATGGAGATTGCCAACGATGTCCTCCATCAGCCCACTGCCAAGGCGATGTGGGATATCCTAGCTGCTACATATTCGCAGGTGCGAAATGAAACCAAGATGTTACAGCTTCAGCATGACATATTCACGATGAAGCAGAGTGGCAGACCTCTTCACTCCTTATACACATCCCTGAGAGGAATGTTTGAGAAGTTATAAAGTACTATCCCACTCACAGCGACTCCTGAACAGCAGAAGACATTTCGGAATGCCACCATGGTGGGCGTTCTACTTGCGGCCCTTGATCCTGAATATAACGACGCCCGTTCTCAGATCCTAGCCGACGCAGTTATTCCTCCAGTGGAAGATGTCTACAGGAGACTCAGTCGCATTACAGTTTCTTCCAGTTCTTCTACTCCACCCCCATCGGCGATGGCAATTTCGCATGGCAGAGGTGGCCCGTCTTCTGGTCGTGGACGTGGACGTGGACCCCAGGGAAGGGTGGTCGCTTTAGTCAGCCATGTTCCTATTGTCACCGCACAGGACACTCGGAGGAGACATGCTATTCTAAGCATGGGTTCCCAGCATCGGCACGTGTTGCAGAGCACTCTCAGTCCCAGTTGGCATCTACTGCAGATAACCGTTTTGAGGAACTTGTGGCACGTCTCCGCGATATTATGCCACAATCATCTGGTAATTCTTCTGGTGGACCTTCAAATGTTGCTGCTACAGCCTCCGCCAGTTCATCTGCTACTGCTAGTACCTCAGGTAGATCTACTGCATTTACACCGTCTCATGATATCTCTGATTGGATTATAGATTCGAGTGCCACACATCATCTCTGCCGAGGTCGAGATAGACTTGAGTCCTATAGGGACATTCCTCACGGACGCTCAGTGTAGATCGCAGATGGTACTCATTCCCCCCATGTTGGACAGGAGGAGGTCTTCCTATCCTCTACTATGCATCTACAGAATGTCCTACATGCTCCTGAGTTCTCGATGAATCTGTTATCTATTAGTCAGATTACGAAGGATTTGCATTGTCGTGCTATATTTGACCCGTCTTCTCTTATTTTTCAGGACATACTAACAGGCAGGGTGATTGATTGTGGCTCTGAGCAGAATGGTCGATATCGACTGGTTCGGAATTCTTTTTTTTTGAGTAAAAGCACGGGGGAACCCTCCCGAGGCGGGAGTCACCACACCAAAGTATTCATTAATAAAGTATAGTGTACATCAGTTTGATAACCAGAAATTGTACAAAACATTACAATGGACTACAACATTTTCAGAGTAAAACCGCTGCCCCTTGAACATTGTATCATTCCTACCAAGCCAAATAGCCCACAGTGCGACAAAAGGCTTGGAGACATCATCGAAAGACCCATGACCGACCCGACGAATCGACCGCCAAAACTGATCAGCATCAAAGGCCCGGACCCACGTGAGCCCCAACGACTCCCAAACCTCTACGGAAGACCTGCACCCAAAGAAGATGTGGTCCACATCCTCCAACTCGTCCTCGCATCTGTCACACTTTAGATCCGTCCCACCCAACAGTCTGTCTCTTCTCACTTTGTCACAAATACGACCTCTCCTCATACACCAAAGGAAGACCTTAACCCGCGTAGGAATCTTAGCTGCCCAAATCATCTTCACGTCAGCACACAGCTCTTCATCACGCTCCACCAAAGCCGCAGTAACCTTCCGATAGGCCGCCTTCACCGAGAACCTACCACCAGTCCACTCAAAACAGTCTGGGTCCCCCGACAGCTCCCCGGCAGGGGGAATCTCAGACAACATCCTCAAAAACTCCTCCAACCTCTGATCCGAGAGATCCGCAAGGAACCTCGGCGTCCACGTCCCAGCTTCGACGACTTCTGCCACCCGCGTTCCCCTATCAACGGCCAACGCCATCAACCGAGGGAAGCGGGAGGCCAGGGCCCCATCCCCCATCCAGACATCCAGCCAAAAACGGAAACGGAGCCCATCCCCCAAAATCGGCCTAAGAAGCGGCCGTAGCACCGGAAGTACGGCATGGATCCCACTCCACAAGGAAGACTCAAGACGCTTCTTCTCTGCCACCAACTCCCCAGTAACACCATAAATCTTTCTCAGCAGCTGCAAGACCGACGAACCGGACGAACCCCAAATGCGCACCACCCACTTGGCTAACAGAGCTTTGTTCATAGATTCCACGTCCCTAACGCCAAGGCCCCCTCTGCAACAGGAACAGCTAGGTCCTTCCAAGCCATCAGGTGCAACCCCCTCTTTGCCTGTCTTCCATCAAACCAGAAAAAGGATCTCATCAAGGTCTCAATCCTCCTTCTAACACCAACAGGCATTAATCTCATCGAAAAGAAAAAAATCGGGATGGCCGAAAGAACATGCTTCAGCAATGTAAGCTTCCCACCCTTGGACAGAGTGACAGCCTTCCAACCTTCCAGCCGCTCCTCTATTCTGCGCAGCACACAATCCCAATCGGACTTCCTCAGCCTGCCCTCAACCAGAGGCAATCCCAGATAGGTTATCGGCAGTCTCTCCAAGGGGCATCCTGCCCACTCCGCCAGCATGATGCTCTCCTCACCACCCAAACCCATTGGAACAAGGACCGACTTCTGCATGTTAATCTGCAACCCAGAGAGGCACCTAAAAACATCCACCAGCACAGCTGCATTGCGGTTCTGCTCCTCCGTCCCTCCCAGGAATATCAGTGTGTCATCCGCATATTGCAACACCGGGACTGAGATGTCCCCCATTCGGAAGCCATCGCACCAGTTTTCTTCCACTGCCCGCTCAAACAAAACCGCAAAACAATCTGCAACCAACACAAAAAGCAGGGGAGCAAGGGGGCAGCCCTGACGCACCCCCCTTTGCGGTTGGAACCATCCTCCCTCAGGCCTCCTATTTACCAGCACCGAGTATGAGCCAATGGTGATGCATCTCTTAACCCAAGCAATCCAATCTTCTGGGAAACCCCTTTTCTGCAGAGCTAACCAAAGGAATCTCCAACTGACACAGTCATAAGCCTTGGCGTAGTCAATCTTCCAAACTGCCCCTTTTTTGAGACCTCTTCCACTCACGACAAATCTCCGAAGCGGTCACGATTCCATCTGCCATAGACCGACCCGGAATGAAGGCGAATTGG
The DNA here is from genome assembly GCA_037367405.1 of Ottelia alismoides. Taxonomy (NCBI): domain Eukaryota; kingdom Viridiplantae; phylum Streptophyta; class Magnoliopsida; order Alismatales; family Hydrocharitaceae; genus Ottelia; species Ottelia alismoides. The sequence continues at coordinate 1,428,477 of JAZKJV010000272.1, forward strand.
GCCGGCAAAACCACAGAGGATAGGACCCCTCTAAGTCTGCTCGCCAACACCTTGGCGACAATAAGATAAATGCCATTGGAGATAGATATCGGCCTGTAGTCCCCCACCGCCACTAGGGTATCTTTCTTCGGCAACAAAAAAATCAAAGCCCTGTTAACTTTCTCAAAACCCATGTTGCCCCCCCTGAACTCAATCAGAACCTCCAAGATGTCCCCCTTCAGCAGATCCCAGAACTCCCTGTAGAAAGATATGGAGAAGCCATCCGGACGCGGAGCCCCGTCCGCATTCAGCTCCCAAACCGCCCAGCGCACCTCATCCTTTGTGAATTCAGCCACTAACGAATCAGCCTGGGCACCACTCAAGGGCTTCACCCCCAGACCCGACCAACCCCAGCCATCTTCCACCAGCACCCTCCTCGAGGCACTCACAAAATGACCCCGCAAGGCGATCCCAATCTCCCTTTCGTCGGAAACTCTTTGGCCCCCTACCTCCATCTCATGCAAGAAGCTCCTTCTCCTCCTTCCGGATGCCACATAATGGAAGAACCGCGTGTTGGTGTCCCCTTCCCTTAGCCACTTCTGCCTGGCCCTCTGTCGCCAATGAACCTCCTCTTTTCTGTCCTCCTGAAGCACAGTCTCAAGCCATGTTGCCCTCTCCTCCACCTCCTCCGGAGACAGGCCCCGATCATCATCAAGCCCGTCTAACCTGAGGATCCCGGCCTCTGCCTCTGCCCTGACGGCCCGTCGCCTCCTGGCGACATCCTTTCCATAACTCAACAGTAACCGCCTCATTGACTCGAGCTTGGCCGCAAACCGCGACACTGTCGAGCCCGCCACCGCCACACTCCGCCAATGTTCGTGCACCATGTCCCGGAAACCATCCTCCAACAACCACTTCTTCTCAAAGCGAAAGGAGAATCGAGCCAAGCACTCCTCACCAGAAAACCATAAAACAGGAGTGTGATCTGATATAGTCCTCGGAAGAGCCCAAGCCCTCGCCAAAGGGAAGACCTCCCCTGCCTCAACCGACATCAGGAATCTGTCGAGTCTGGACCTCATCCTCACGTTCCTACAAGTGTACTTGCACCCAGCCGCATCTACAACAGACAATCCCAGAGACCGAACCACCTGCCTCATATCTGCTGACCCAGTATCAGAGCCTCCGCTCCCCCCCCCCCCCCCCGGCCTGTCGCCCGGTAGCAACGTGACATTGAAGTCGCCACAGATGATCTAAATACCGTCGCAAGCCTCAGGCCCAGCACTCTCCAGATCCCCGGCCAAGCTACCATCCTGCCGTCGATACGGGCCATAGACATTAGTAACGCACAGACAGATCCCATCCGCCCTCCGCCACAGCCGAACAGACAAAGTGAACTGGGAGGCGGACATCCCCAGCAAATCGAAAGAATCAGATCGCCAACCGGAGAACAACCCCCCTAAAGCCCCAGCAGCCCCCTTGTCTGCCAACGAGAAACCCCCCTACTCATCTCACGCCGCAACTGGTCCTCCAAAGACTGCAACTTAGTCTCCTGAAGCAAGAAAATATCTGCACCAGCCTCTCTCAGCAAGTTCTGCACCCGAGCCTCTTTTCAGGCTGGCCCAGGCCCCTCACATTCAATGATAGCATCTTCATCTGGCGACCAAAGCTTCCCTCTTCCTTGGGGGAATAACCCCCAAGCGTCGTGTCATGTCCCGGTCGAGAGCCGCAAAACGGTTCCGCACAACCAATGGGCTGGCCGCCCTCACGCTCACAACCTCAGCATCTTCCCCCGATGCCAGAGATGCCCTTAGAGCAGCCCTCGCCTCCTTCTCATCCCTCCTCCGCTTCCCTCTCCCCCTTTCATACGCCACACCAAAACGCCGCGGCAACTCCCCGCCCAAAAGCTGCAAAGATCCTCCCACCTGCCCCACCCCAGCCGGATCGGCCCCACCCCCAGCTGGAACCTCCCCACCCAACGCACCCTCAGACGAACCATCCACCCCAACCACAACAGCCACCCCTTCCAGCTGAAAATCCCGTCCCCCTGGAACTATAGCCCACTCCCCCATAGATACGTCCACCCGCAGAGAGTTCGCAGCTCCCCCCTCTCCGAAACGGCGCCTAAAGCAACCCCCTCCACACCTCGGGGCAAAACTCCCTCCTCAACCTCCTCCACCAGACAAGCAGCCGATACTGACAGAGCCCCACCCCCTCCTAGAGCCTCCCCTCCGCCAGCAGACCGTGCCGAAGCTGCCAGAAACCAAGGCAAAGAAACAGCCGCCAACCTCGGAAAATCCACCGCCGAAATGGAACCAAACCGAAGACCCTCCCCCGGGGCACGGGCCACACTCGGAAGTTGCCCCCCACCAAAAGCCGCCCCTCCTCTAGCCGCCACGCCCCCACCTTCGCATCAGATCGCTGCTCCACCTCACCATCCACCACCGCCACCTCGGCCACCGGGACCTCCTTCTTGCGGCACCCAGCAGCCAAAATAGTTGCCCACACATCTGCAGCCAACAGCTCAAGAAGAAGCCGCCTACCAGCCAGCCGAACCTCCCACCAACCCATCTTCTCGACACCAACCGGCCTCACCCGAAGGAACACCTCCAAAGGCTGCCTGGGTTGACACCCCGAACTCTCGACTGAGACAACCACGAGAACGCCACGCAGCAGCTCCTAAATGCGCTCCCTCGTCCTCATCCCCATCGGAAGCCCCCTGACAACGACCCTCTCCGCGCTGCCAGGCAGCACGGCAACATCACAGTCCCTCGGCCTCCGCCACCTCAACTGCAAGCACCCAGACACCGGCCCATGCAACAACCTCCGGCTCTCGTATTCACGGAGGCCCCTCGCGACCGCCCTCCATGGAGAGAGCTGAGCCACATCGCCCTTAAAAGAAGCCTTGGACACGAGGCCCACGTCCGAAGTCGCCAAAAACAGCGCCCCCTCTCCCCCACCCTCGCCAACCAGCACATCTGCACCCGCATCTGCCTTCGGGCAGCACCTCCGAGAATGACCGAAACCCCGGCAAGAGAAGCAATGCACAGGCTCCCGACACGCCCGCACCCAATGATCCAGCCCACCGCACCGAAAACAGGCGTGTCCGAAGGGGGAGACCTTCGGCGGCCCACGCCTACTCCCAGAAGCAGCAAACCTCCCCCTGCGACGCCCAACCACCAGCTGCCAACCCTGGGACGCACCATAGCCCTCGCTGGCACCCTTGTTCGGAAACCAGCCACCAGACCTTCTCCCTAACGTCTGCTTCCATCCGCGGACCTGACAGCCAGGCGCGGAAGCTCCGATCGCATCCGGCACCGCACGCGCGTCACCACCGAAAGGCCCCACCTCCCACTCGCGCGACGCTTCCAGCCAGCCTGCAAGCCCGTGCCAGTAGCAGGAGCGGAGAAGCCCTTAGCCCCATCCCCCTCCCTGGCGCCCTGAATCAGATCGGAGAAGGCCCTAGCCCCATCCCCCTTGCTGGCGCCTTGAGAGGAGTCGCGTCGCCCGAAGCAGGAGTCGCGATGCCCGAAGTCGCCACCGCCGATGGTGGAACCGCGTCGCCCGAAATCGCGCGGAGCGAAGGAAGAATCGTGTCGCCCGAACTCGCGTTGAGCGAAGGAAGAATCATGGCGCAAGCCCTCGTCGTGATGGAGGAGGCGAGCGTGTCACACCCCCGTTCGTTCTAACATCGTTTCATCTAACTTCAAGAATAGCATATGCCGACGTCTCTTCTCATTCTACTAGACCAGTTTCTCCGTACATCTGGCATCTACGTTTTGGTCACCTCCCGCTCCAGAAAATGCTTCATCTTCTACCTCAGATCTCTCCCAGTTCGTCCTTTCGTTGTGAAGCATGTCAGTTGGGAAAGCATCATCGGTCGAGCTTTCCTAGTCGTCAAAGTCAGAGCAGTAGCTCCCCATTCGAGTTGTTTCATAAAGATATATGGGGTCCAAGTCGTGTACCCGATCATCAGGGGCACAGATTTTATCTAGTGGTAGTGGATCATTTCTCTCGTGTATCTTGGGTCTTTATTTTAAAGAATAAATCTGAAGCAGGAGATGTGATCAAGAACTTAATTAATGAAGTGCAAAATGTGTTCTCTTCTACTATCAAATATGTTCGTACAGATAATGCCCTAGAATTTTGCACACGATCCCAGTCTCAATTTCTTTCATCAAAGGGCATTATTCACCAAACTACTTGTGCGTACACATCTCAGTAGAATGATGTCGCGGAAAGAAAGCATCGCCATCTCCTTAACATTACTCGAACCCTACTGATTCAGAGTTGTGCTCTAATTTCTTTCTGGGGGGATGATGTTCTTACCGCGTGCTATCTGATCAATCGTATGCCATCCTCTGTTCTTGGTGAGAAAATACCTCTCTCTATCATTTTTCCTGACAAGGAATTATTCTCACTTACTCCACGTGTCTTTGGTACTGTGGCATTTGTTCATCTTCTGTCTCCTGGTCTTGACAAACTCTCTCCTAGAGCTGTCAAGTGTGTCTTTGTTAGTTATTCTCGAACTCAGAAGGGTTATCTGTGTTATGATCCCATAAACAAGAAATACTTCGTTAGTGCTCATGTCACATTCTTTGAGTCTGTTATGTATTTTTCTCCTGCAGGTGACAGACTGGTACCGTCCACTACCATTGACGATGTCTATGTTCCTCCACCTCCTACTTGGAGTTCACCTGAATCTCCTGTTCCTGCCCCTGCATCTACTTCACCACCACCACCTCCACCTCCACCTCTTCCACGACCTCCCATTCCACCTCTACCAAAATTCTATACGCGTCGGTCAGGTCCTGCTCAGGCTACACGTCAGCCACCCATCACGCCTCAGGTATGTTCAGATGGCATTACTACTGACGGGTCAGATATAGTACATGTGCAGGATTCTTCATTGCAGGAGGACACTACACCATCCAGTACAGTAGAAGATGATCTTGATATTCCTATTGCTATCCAGAAGAAGAAGCGGATGTGTGCCTCTTATCTTTTTGCTTCACAGGTGTCGTTTCACCGTCTCATTGGCGACTTTCAAAGATTTGTTGCAGCCTTGTCTTCCGTGGATATACCACGGACCTATCAGGAAGCTATGAAGATTGATTGTTGGAGATTGGCTATGGAAGATGAGATGCGTGCATTGCAGTCCCGTGGCACATGGTCTTTGGTTATTGCTCCTCTTGATGCATCTATTGTGAGCTGTAAGTGGGTCTTCACAGTTAAATATCATGCAGATGGCAGTCTAGATCGGTACAAAGCACGTTTGGTCGCGTGTGATTTTACACAAACCTATGGCATGGACTATATGAACACCTTCTCTCCAGTGGCTCGACATTCTACTCTTCGTATTCTCTTATCTGTGGCCGTGGTCCGTGACTGGAGTATATCTCAACTGGATGTCAAGAATGCCTTCTTGTGTGGAGATCTGCAGGAGGAAGTCTACATGCAGCAGCCACTAAGGTTTACTATTGGGGGGGAGAAGCATATGGTGTGTAGACTTCACAAGGCAATTTATGGCCTCAAACAGAGTCCAAGAGCGTGGTTCCAGAAGCTTTCCAATCTTATTGAACAACAGGGATTCAAGAGGTCAAATGCGGACTACTCATTGTTTGTTCAGAAGTCATCGGCAGGTAAGGTAGTTATCATGGTCTATGTTGTTGATATTCTCGTTACAGGAGATGATATTCAGGGCATAGAAAGGGCGAAGGCGTTCCTAGGCCGTCAGTTCGTTACGAAGGATCTTGGAGCCGTAAGATATTTTCTGGGGTTGGAATTTTCCAGGAATGCACAGGGTTTGGTGATGACCCAAAGGAAGTACATTACAGACTTCTTGATTGAAACAAGCATGGCTGGATGCAAACCATCAAGTATTCCTATGGAACCAAGCATGAAGTTGTATGATGGTGACACTACTGAAGTGGATAAAAGGAGATATAGAGAAATGGTGGGTAAGCTCCTTTATATTACCATAACTCGACCTGATATTGCCTTTACAGTAAGCAGAGTGAGTCAATTTATGGAGCAGCCAAGACAAGTTCATATGGATGCTATACACATGATACTGAGGTATCTGAAGTCTTCTCCAGGTTCAGGGTTGCTGTTTCAGAAGGGCACAGATTTGTCTATTTCAGCATGTGCAGACGCCGATTATGCAGGATGCCCTAAGGATCGAAAATCAACCTCAGGATTCGCAGTGTTTGTTGGAAGCTCTCTGGTTTCTTGGAAAAGCAAGAAACAAACTGTTGTGGCAAGGTCCAATGCTGAATCTGAATATAGGGCCATGGCGCAAGCTAGCACGGAGATGATGTGGGTTCGATCTGTACTTGAGGATCTACATGTAGCCGTACCTCTACCCATGCAGCTTCAGTGTGACAATCAGGCAACCTTGTTCATTGCTAACAATCCAGCTTTTCATGAAAGAACCAAGCATATAGAAGTTGACTGCCATTACACTAGAGACTTGATCCAGAGAGGACTGATATCTACAACTCACGTGAGCTCAGGGGATCAGACTGCGGATGTATTCACCAAGTCGTTGCTCAGAGGACCTTTTCAGAGATGTTCATCCAAGCTGAGCATGATAGATATCTATGCTCCACCTTGAGGGGGAGTGTAGAGATAGATATTATTATGTTATGTACCTGTTTGTTATTTCTTTGTTTTCTCTGGACTACTTTGTACTTTACCTTTAAGGTCTCTCCCTATATAAGAGAGCCTAGGGTTTCTCTGAATAATCTAATCTCAGTTTTTCTCCCAACACTAAGGAATGGGATGAAACTACGAGAGAATGCCTCAGAGGACTGGATATTCATTGTAAATCTCTCAATGAGTACAAGGGGTGTGAGGCTTCTTATATGGCCCCATCAATATGACCAAGTCTCACTCCTACATGATGTGTGACTAACATGAGTGCATGGACTAGATGTTCATCTATAGGCATCCTCGGTTCGAAGGGGTTTCTGAATACCTAAATCGATTAGATGACGACATGCATTACTACATCCATGTGCTCGATGTTGATCAATGGAAGGTGAGCGAGGGAGGGGGTGTTACTTCCAGCCACATACATGTAATAAGCAGGGATGCCCGTTAGCACCCTTTCGTTCGTTTTGGTTACGGATGCACTGGTGGTAATGGCAAAGCTTGTTAAGGAGGGGAGTTCCTTCAAAGGTTACTTTAGAGAGGACTTTTTTACCCTAATCTTACATTATGCGAGTGACATAATTTTCTTCATAGGAGAGGTTGCATATTAAGAGGGGATTAGAGCAATGTTTGGCATCTTGTGAGGGCTTTAGGGTTGTAGGTTAATGAAGCCAAATCCACCTTTAACCTTTTTGGTTTATCTTCGGTGTGACGATGACTTGTAAAGCAATTCTAGGGACTGCTTGAAAGAGCTTTTGTATCACTTATATGCCTTGCCGTTTTTTATGGACTCGAGCGGATAGATTGCTTGTCGGTGGTAGAGAAACTAGATAAGAAATTGGCAGGATCGAAAGAGTTTCGTGCCTCTTGAGGGGTAGGGGAGAGGAGGTTGGTGATGGCAAAGGTTGTGTTGTCGATAATACATGTATTCTTTCTTCATTATGGGTGTTACCAATTGGTATTCGTAAGCAGCTGGAAGCACTGATGTGGTGCTTTTTATGGTCATTAGGTGATAGCAAGGAATCGCCTTGGTAGAATGGGACGTAGTGATGCAGCCTACCAAAGTTGCTAGGTTGGAGGTGTTGCAACTCTAAGACATGAAAAAGGCATTGCTCTTAAAGTGGACGGATCAAAATTTAGGGAGATGGTTCTGATTTGCTCTCCAAGATTATATGATCTATGTTAAGGGAACATTCTGGGATGCATTATGAGAGGCCCAACGGTTCCCTTATATAGGAGAAGAATCATTGGGCAAATTACAGAAAGATGAAACGAAAAATAGAAAATTATAGAAAGGATAATACTAAAAATAGTAACTATCTCAACACTCCCCCTCAAGCTGGAGCGTAGATATCAATAAGACTCAGCTTGGAACAACATCTCTAATAAGGTCCTCTCGCTAGAGCCTTTGTAAGTATATCTGATGTCTGATCTCCAGAGCTGACATGCGTAGTAGTGATAATACTGTTCTGTATCATGTCACGAGTGTAGTGACAATCCACCTCTATGTGCTTCGTCCTCTCATGAAAGGCTGGGTTATTTGTAATGAAGAGAGTAGCTTGATTATCACATTGGAGGTGCATGAGAAGAGGCACTTCTATAGTCAGATCAGTAAAATCAGATCTGACCCACATCATCTCTATACTAGCTTGTGCCATGGCCCTGTATTTTGATACAGCACTTGATCTAGCAACCACAGTCTGCTTCTTACTCTTCCATGAAACAAGACAATTCCCTATTACTACAGCAAATCCAGACGTAGACTTTCTATCATCTGTATACCCAGCATAATCTGCATCTGCCATGCTGTGAGAGATGTACCTCTACTGAAAAGAAGTCCAGTATCAGATGAAGTCTTCAAGTATCCCAGAATCATATGGACTGCATCCATATGTGCATGTCTGGGCTGCTCCATAAACTGACTCACTTTGCTCACGGAAAATGCTATGTAGGGCGTGGTAATAGTTACATATAGTAGCTTGCAAACAAGCTCCCTATACATTTTCTTGTCGACCTCCTCAGTCTCATCATCATAGAACTTCATGCTTGGGTCATGCGGAGTAGTGGCAGGTCTACAATCTGCCATGCATGTCTCTGAAAGAAGATCTATAACATACTTTTTCTGGGTCATTACAAGACCCCGTTGATTCCTGGCAAACTCTATTCCAAGAAAGTAACGTAAATGTCCAAGGTCCTTGATCACAAACTGCTGACCTAGGAAGTCCTTGGCATCCTGAATACCCTGCTCGCCATCCCCTATAATAGTAATGTCATCAACATAAACAAGAATGATTGTAATACCTCTCTGGATCTTCTGTATGAACAAGGAGTGATCAGCAGTTGATCTTACAAACCCCTGCGGCTCTATCAAGTCCGATAACTTTTGGAACCATGCTCTTGGACTCTACTTGAGGCCATAGATAGCTTTGCGTAACCTGCAAACTTTCTAACACTCCCCCTCAGCAGCAAACTCAGGTGGTTGTTGTATGTAGACCTCCTCCTATAGGTCACCATAGAGGAATGCATTCTTCACATCAAGCTGATAAAGAGGCCAATCTCATGTTGCAGCAACAACAAGGAGAATACGTAGAGTAGAATGTCTGGCAACTGGGGAGAAACTGATAGTCCACCCCATATGTCTGGGTGAACCATCGTGCCACAAGTCTCGCCTTATAGCAATCCACATTGCCATCCGCACGGTGTTTCACAATGAACACCCATTTGCATCCCACGACTAATGTATCAACATGAGCAGAAACAAGACTCCATGTACCACGTGACTGTAGCGCAACCATCTCCTCCTCCATGGCTAAACTCCACTGACTATCTTTGAGATCCTCCTGATACGTCTGTGGTATCTGCACGGCTGATAGTACTAACGTAAATCTCCTGAAATCCTTTGACAACTAGCTCAAAGAAATCTGGGTTGTAAGAGGGTAAGTAGCACATGTTCGTTTCTGTTTTCGCAGAGCAATCGGTATGTCAAGATCATCTACCAAGTCTTGGGCCTGTATATTTCCCTCTTGAGAGGGTATCTGCTCCTCCTGTTGTACAATCAATTCAGTAGTGCCATTAGTAGAAATAATATGCGCATTACATACCTGAGGCGTGCTGGATGATGGGCAAGGCTTGTGAGCATGGCGAACAGAGCGAGATCTGTGAGGAACAACACGAGGCAAGAACTGAACCAACAGAGGTGGTGGAGGAGGTGGTGGTGGAAGAGGAGTAGGTGAAGGTGAAGGACCAACTGTAAGAGGTGGTGGCATGTATATCTCATCATCAGAGTCAGATGGAGTAAGTCTATCACCTGCAGGAGAAAAATACATGACCGACTCAAAGAAAGTAACGTCAGCACTCACAAAATATTTCTGACTTAGAGGATCAAAGCAGCGATACCCCTTTTGGGTACGAGCGTAGCTGACAAACAAACACTTGACAGCTCTAAGAGAGAACTTGTCATGCTCTAGAGATACATCATGAACAAAGGCAACAGATCCAAACAAACGGGGAGTAAGAGAGAAGAGATCCTTCTCGGAAAATGCAATCGAGTAAGGAATCTTCTCTCCTAACACGGACGAGGGCATACGGTTTACCAGATGGCAGATAACAAGCAGTAAGGACAGCATCACCCCAGTAAGCATGAGGAGCATGGCTCTATATCAACAAGGTCCTGGTCACATCAAGTAAGTGACGGTGTTTGCGCTCGGCAACACCGTTCTGCTGGGAAGTGTAGACACATGAGGTATGGTGAACAATGCCATGGGAACTAAGAAACTCAAAAAAATGTAAGGTGCAAAAATCCAAGGCATTATCAGAACGGATATACTTGACATTTACAGAGAAAATATTCTTTATTTCGTTAATAAAATACTTGATAGCGGATCCAGCCTCAGACTTATTCTTTAATAAGAAGACCAAGGAAAGTCTAAAACGGTGTCCTTGGAGATCAGGAACACGACTAGGACCCCAAATGTCTAAATGAAGGAGCTCAAATAGCTGAGAACTGCTCCGACTCTGACGGGATGGAAAGAGGAACGGTGATGCTTTCCAAGTTGACATGCCTTACACTGAAAGGATGATCTCGTAAAGATCTGGAGGAGAACATGACATAGCTTCTGTAGAGGAAGATGTCCAAACCTAAGGTGCCACAGATAAGGAGAGACATGTCCAGTAGGTATAATAGATGCATTAACATGAGGAGGTTGGACCACTCTGTAGAGTCCCCGCTGCTCACTGCCATACCCAATCATCCTGTCCGTGAATATGCCTTGAAACACAAGAGATGAAGGGTCAAAGATGGCACGAAAATGCGGATCCTTAGTGATCTGACTAATAGAAAGTAAATTCATTCGAAAAGCAGGAGCATATAAAACATTCTTTAGGCGCATGGACGATGTCAACAGCACCTCCCCTTGTCCTGTAACGGGTAAGTGGTCGCCATTAGCAATGACAACCCATATGCCAGGTGGTATAGTAATGTAGGACTTCAGCAGTGTTCTGTCTCCACACAAGTGATGAGAAGCACCAGAGTCCACAATCCACTTTGTCATGTCTGCATTCGTACTACCAATAAAGGCATAGGTGATACCTTTTTTTTTGGAAGCCAAGAAGAGGGAGATACACTCGACAGTGCTCACCCCAATTTATTAAGAGAGAAAGATGGTGTTACAAAAGAGGAAACTAAAAACAAAGCCCCCCGCGAAGGAGGAAAGTAGCCTCCCGAGGTGGGCAGCCAGCAACTAAAGAGAAAGAGAAAAAATGCAGGTCACACAAGGCACCAATCAGCCACAAAAGCCCTAGCACGGCAAAAGACATTCTCCAGGTAAAACCGCTGCTCGGAGAAGAGGGTCTCATTGCGAGCAAGCCATAACGACCACAAACAAGCCACCAGAGCAAGAAAGCGCCTTCTCTCCAACCGCCTGTTAGAGAAGAGGGAGTCGCAAAAGGACTCTACATCACGAGCGAGCATCCAATTCGCAAAGGGGTCGTCCCACATCTCCCGGACCATGGGGCATAGAAAGAGCAGCTGGTCCAGTGTTTCCACATTAGAACCGCATAGGCCGCAAGTGTTAGAGACCGAGGGGATCAACCTGGAACAGCGATCGCGCGTCAAGAGCCTCCTTCTACGCAAGAGCCAAAGGAAGAAGACGATACGTAAGGGCAAACCCAGGCCCCAGAAGAAGCCACAGTCTCGCACCAAAGAATCCGAACTAGGAGGCGGAGAATGTAGCAATGATGTGTAAGCCTTCCGAGTAGAGAAGAGACCGTCCCTCCAAACCCAGTGATCCAAGCCACCAGAGGGAGATCCTGCCTGAGCAAGAACGTTCATCAATGCTAGAAAATCATTGAACCTCTGATCGGAGAAGGAGCCCAGAAAGCGAGGAGACCAAGAATCGTCCACCCAGCAGGAAGCGACGGAGGCTTCCTTATTTTCCGCTAAAGCGAAAAGACGAGGGAAGCGAATATAAAGTGGCTCCCCTCCCAACCAGCAATCATTCCAGAAGGAGAAATCGCGCCCGTCACCGAGCACAGGCTTGAAAGACGATCTGTATTTCACGAAAGCCACCTGAATACCACGCCAAAATGGAGATCTGTCGCCCACATCCTCCGAAGCTCCCACACCAGGCCACGCCCGTCCGTGAAGAACCCTCAAGATGGTAATGAAGAAGCTACCATCACTTCCCCATACCCTGGTTGCCCATTTAAGGAAGAAGGCATCGTTGATCAATCTGAGACTCCTTATCCCCAAACCTCCTGCCGACTTCTCCCTCAACACCTCCTCCCAAGCGACCAGGTGAATCCTCCTCCCACCGCTGCCCGATTTTCCCCATAGGAACTTCTTGAAGCAAGATTCCAGTCTATTGCCAATCCCCGCAGGCATCCGACGGGTCGATAAAAAATGTACAGGTATGGCGGCAAGGACCGAGCGAAGAAGAACCAGTCTTCCTCCTTTGGAAAGAAGAGCCGCGCGCCAGCTAGCCAATCTCGCCTCCACCTTCTCCACCACCGCACTCCAATCCTTCAATCTAGGCCTCCCAACCACCAACGGAAGGCCCAGGTAATCCAGCGGGAGGCCGGCCAAAGCAGAGCCGAAAATGTTGGCGAAATCCGAAGCACGCACCTCCGAAACACCAAAAGCAATGACCTTCGATTTATTGACATTTATGCGAAAGCTGGATAGTTCACTGAAGAGTTCTAAAGTCACCGACATGGCCGCAAGTTCCGACTCTCCCCCTTCGACAAAGCACAACGTGTCGTCCGCGAATTGAATAAGCGGCACGGAGATGGTCCCCTTAGAAAAGCCCCTAGATAGGCCCGCGTCAACCACCCGGGCCACCATTCGAGCCAAGACATCCGACGCAATCACAAAAGGAGGGGGGCTAGGGGGCAACCTTGCAGAAGGCCCCGACGTGGTTGAAAGTGCACCCCCTCCAACCCGTCATTAAGCAGAAGAGAAAAGGAGGAAGTCGTAACGCAGCGCCGTATCCACGATATCCACAAGTTAGGGAAACCACGCCTCTTGAGTACTGACCAAAGAAAGGCCCAATCGATGCTGTCATAAGCTTTGGCAAAATCGATCTTCCATAGTATGCCTTGACGCCCCGAGGATTTCCAATCCGCCACCAGCTCCGATGCAACAACAATACAGTCCGATATTTGCCTTCCTTTGATGAATGCCGCCTGAACGGGCGAGATAAGAGGGTCCAGCACCTTAGAGAGTCTCCTGGCGAGGGCTTTAGCGACAATTAAATAAACGGCATTAGAAATGGAGATGGGGAGAAAATCCCCGATGTCCTCCGCCGCCTCCCTTTTAGGAATCATGAGTAGTAGAGCTCTATTTAGTCTATCAAACCCCGTGTTTCCTCCACAGAACTCCACCACCACCTCGAATACTTCCTTGCCCACCAATTCCCAAAAGTCCTTGAAGAATGCAACCGAGAACCCATCAGGCCCTGGGGACGCGTCAGGATTTAGATCCCACAGGGCCTCTTTAGTCTCCAACATAGTAACCGGCCTAGTAAGCATGGCACACTCCTCCGCAGAGATAGTGGGAACCCCTAATCCGAGCCACTTCCAGCGCCGAGGTTGACGATCCATCTTCCTCCTCCTTTGCCCCCTCCAGGGATAGAGCCAGATCTTCACCTTGGTTCGAATCGGAGACAGGAGAGTTTTGATCAGGCAAGCGAGTCGTAGACAGCAAGATCAAGGCCAGAGGTGGCGTTTCGAAGACTAAGGTGGTGAATAGGTATAATGAACCCAGCCCCAAATATATAATAGGAGAGGTCGAAAAAAAGAATGAGCAGCTGCCACGACTCGAAGCGGAGCGTAGAGGAGGAAGAAGAGGACTTGTGTTGAGGTCGTCTTTCGATCCTAAAGCACGCTTCTGTTGATAAGGAATAGCGGCCGTAGACATAAGCTAACCAACTCCAGACATGAGTTTCTAATCGCTTGATCCGCGGTATGACACTGGCCTTCTCAATAGCGCTACGCGAAGATGGAGGAGAAGTTCTAGCCGCTTCCCCCTTTGCCTATCTTCCTGCTCCGCCAGTATACCTCCTTGCCATCCTTCCCATCCATACTAGGCCTTCCAACTAGTAATGATCGTCAGAACAATATGAAATCAACTTTGAGATGAGCCCGTAAGGAGCTTCTTCCCTATCTTCATAGCTCAGGGCTAAACTCTGCTTTAACACTACGTGCCTCGGGTTGCTGGATTGAATTCTGTCTGGCCGCTGGAATACCAGGCGCTTGCGAATACTGCACCTACATCCTTGGACCTACTACCCTGCAGTGCTTCCTCTTTTTGCCCGGAAACAGATCCATCTATCGACCCCTCACTCGCTATGACCAGCCGCTTATAGAGTTTCTAAAATCACGACATGGCCTCCCTGAAATGCTCCGAAATGGCGGCACCCATAGCGTTATCCCCAACAAAACGCTGCCCATCAACAGAAATAGCCCGCATAGTATTGTTCTGTTTCCTCCCGCTAGCAACCCTGTGGAAGTAGGCCGAGTTCGTGTCGCCGTCCTTGAGTCACCTGAGCCTGGAGCGCTGACGCCATTCGATAGCTCTTTTCTTGTCTTCATCCGCCACCTTGATTTGCGCAGAAGAGCGCTCCTCGAGTTCAGAGGCATTGAGAGTCCTCTCATTCTCCACCAAGGCCTTAAATGTCGGTTTCGGTCACCATTTCGGTACCGACCAAAACAGAATTTCGATGGAATTTCGGTGGAATTTCGACCGAAATTTCGGTCATTTCGATCATTTTTTGTACTAGGACCCCCATATTTCGTTCATTTCGGTCATTTCGGTCGAATTTCGATTTCGACTGGATATCGATATTCGACAGAAATTCGACCGAATTTCGCTGAAATTTGAGGCCATGTTCTCCACAGAGTCAAGTCTTGAAATAATCTCCTCTGCCTCCTTTCGGCAAGTCACCCTCGCCAAACGCGACTCACGTTTAAAGCGAGCCAATCGCGTCCTCAAGGAATCAAGCTTTTTATTAAGACGAGCAGCCGCGGAGCCCACCACCGGAGTAGAGACCCAGTGAACATTGACCACCGCACGAAATGAAGTCCAAGAGCCAGCAGCGTTCGTATCTAAAGATGCCCCTCGGGGATAGATTCTCGCCAGAATCCCATAGAATTGGCGAGTGGTCAGAGAAAGCTCTCGATCTCGAGGAAACCGAGCAGGAAGGGAATCTTTCCATCATAGCACTCGAAGCCAAGAACCGATCAAGGCGGGAACGCGAATTGTTGTTCCTCCAAGTATAATTAATATCAGAAGCCACCAAGTTTTCCAGAGCCAAAAATTCCAGAGTCTCCCTAAAGGATAGAGAGCCCGGGTCGCACCCACCCCTAGCCCGAGGGTGATCAGCCGAATGAATAGTGACATTAAAGTCTCCCCCAATGATCCACGGAATGCCATCGAAAGCACGGCCCGCAGCACGCAAATCATCCCACAGCTCCGCTCTGTTGATCTGACAGCAAGGTCCATACACAGATGAAATAGCGATAGGGGTGGGTAAGTCTCTTCTAACAAGCAACACCGATAACATATGCCTTCCCATCAAGGAGGACTCCTGAGAAAAAAGATCCGATTTCCAAGCAATGAAGAGGCCTCCTGCCGCTCCCACCGCATCCTACGCCACAAAGGAATCCAGCGACCCCGTACCAAAGGACCTCCAAAGAGCCTCGTCCAAGCCCCGCAACTTCGTCTCCTGAATCAAAGCCACGTCGCAAGCCCACTCCGACAAGCGGGCACCCAAAGCCTTCCTCTTCACGTCGTCCCCCAACCCCCTGACATTCCAGGAAATGATTTTCATTAAGGAAAGAGTCGGCTCCCAACATAGGGTGCGAGGCCAGCCACCTCCGCCACCGAGTCACGCAGTGTAGCACAGGAATGGACCGGCGCCGCTCGTGAACGAGATCTTCCCCGCCTCCAATAACGCTTCCCCGATCGCGCATCGGACCGCGAACCTTGTTCAAGACCACCAATCGAGTCCGAGTCGCCCCTGGCAGATATAAGCAGATCATGGATGGGCGAACTCACCGCAGCCGGGGACGGAGGGCCCATAATGGAAAGCCGGGAAGAATCAAGCAATAAGGGCCTAGAATAGTCCCCAAAGACGGCGGGAGCCTCCCATGATGAAAGGACAGAAGGAGAGATGGGTCGAATCTCCTCAACATTAGATATCGCAGAGAAGGTACCAACCGAAGCCCGAGAAGAGCCCTGATCCGAGTCCGCCAGAACAATAGAGGAGTTCCTTGCAGGCCAAGATCCGATAAGACCCGACCCGCCAGCGTCATCATCCGTGGAGAGTAGACACGTTCTCGCACCTGAAAAAGACGTGAAGTTCGTACTGCCAACCTTCCAAGCAAAAGAGCCAAATAAAGAATCGACCTCGGAAGGGCCCCATAGCTGCGGGTCGCCACGTAAGGCAATATTACTCGGGAAGCGGGGAGAATCATTGAAGGGTCGCCCAAAATCAAACCAAGGGACCGACGCCTCGCAGGCGCCCCCATGCAGGAGCGACTCTTCGCGGGCGCCCCCATGCACAACCAGGTGGCCAACAGGAGACGAGGCGTCACTCGAATGAATGGGGTCCATCGTCCCAATCGGAGGCAGCGCTGGACGAGCCAACGCCGGAGGCTGACGAAGAGGCCGCACGAAGGAAATCTCGACCGGGAAAGAGAACCGACCTACGAAGAAGGTCTCGAAGAACACCTTCCCCAAAAGGTCAGGTAACGAGTTCCTGCCGCATTCCAGAAGGACCCTAGTAGACTTCCAATCAGAGCCCGGTTTGAATCCGTCCTCCACAATCGCCAGCAGCTCCCCCCACCGGCGAAGAAGACCAGCCACAACGGGAACCTTGCGGGAAAGAAGGGGCTCCCCCGCACCTCAACCACACAAATTTCTATGCCAAAGCAAGCTCCATCGTCGTAACGCAAAGGACGCCAAGAAAGCCCCGCAAAGAGAGCGCTCCTCAATAAACTTTGTCGTTGAGCCTCCGATAGGCCACGAACGCAGCATCTAAAGGAATCTAGAACCACCAAGTCACCTTGGAACGAAGGTCCAAAGAAATCATGCAAACTTGACTTCACAAAACTCCAATCAGACACCCTTCGTTTAGCAAACCCCACAGCAACTCCGTCGCTCCCAATCTTCCTAACAAGGTGGTCATGCACCGAGCCACCAGGCGCCTCCACCCACCCCGGCCGAACCGACGCAGGAACCCCGCCCATAGCTAAGCACGAAGCTGAATCCATAGAAGTTTCCCTCGCAAGAGAGGCACCAGAGAGAACAATATTAGAAGAGCCACGAACCACCTGCGCGAAGGAGCGTAAGCCAGACTCGCCACTAAGGCTCACGTGGAAGGAAGGAGCATGCATGGCGGGAGCCCCCAAGGCGACGTTGCATGGCTTACGCGGCACAGGAACCATGCGAGAAGACCCGAACCAACACGAAGCTTTCTTGTGACCAACCCTCCTACAGGAATAGCATCTTGCAGGCAGACCACAGGACGAAGCCGAATGACCACGATCACTGCATCTGAAGCATCGCTTCCCCGATTTCATGTGCGAAACACGAACCCAATCAGAACCTTCTTCATGCTTGTCGGAGACGATCGCTTCGACGTGAGGCCTTCCACTTTGAGGGCCGACGCCGGTGCAGACCGCCGGCCCCGCGTGCACCTCGTTGAAGACTCTAGTGGAACTTGCCATACCTTTTCCAGAGATGGAGAGAGGAACTCTCGGGATAGAAGGCTTCGGTCTCCACGAAGCATTAGCATTAGAAACCCGCCCCTGTGATGTGACCGCAGGGCGAGAGTGCTCACGTGCACCCAGCGAAGGCTTCCACCGATCTCTCACTCGCCACCAGTGCTTCTCGCGACCTCTCTCCCCTCTTCTCACTCGCTCTCCAACTCTCTCTCGCTCTCCCACTCTCACGCTCTCCCCTCCGCCTCCCATCCTGCTCAACCTCATTCTCTCTCTCGCTCTCCAACTCTCTCTCCAAAAGTCTAGGCCTAAACAGTTAACCAGGACACCTAGGTGATACCTGAGGAGGTTGAAGAGGCTCTAGCTGCTGTAGCGGTATCTATGGTGGTGTCAGCACTAGGAGTCATGGTCTCTCGAATACGAGAGACAATATCATACATGCTAGGATCGGCCTAGGGAGCTGAAGTCTCTGAAGACACAATCCGCTCTGTTGCTCGACTAGAAACAGCATATCCACGCTTCTGATAGCATGTATCCTTTACATGTCCAGGCTTGCGGTAGTAAGTGCAGGGACCACGTGGCGCCCACCACCACTTCCTCGAGGTGTACGTCCTCCGGACTGGATCGCTCCATCTCGACCACGAGAAGCGGCCATCGCTGAGGAGTGTGAAGACGTTGTTGTCGACGGGAAGATGAGCCGGCTGAGACAACTATAGCCCTCCTCTATAGGGGGAATGGTTGCTTCAGTAAGAAGATGAGTATGTGCAGCATCATATTCTCTATCAAGTCCAGCCATGAAAACTCCAACCATCGCGAAGTTCCTATACGTCTTCTGCTGCTCAATAGACATCGTAATGGGCATGTAGCTATGGAGCTTTTCAAACATGCCATACAACGAAGAGTAGTAAACATGCAGAGGGCGACCATTCTTCTTGGTGTTGTAGATATCAAACTGTAGTTGAAGGATCTTGGCCTCATTCTTCGCCTGTGCATAGGTGGAGGTCAAAGTGTCCCACATTGCTTTGGCAGTGGGCTGAGTTAGAATATTATTAGCTATCTCTGTAGTAAGAGTCTCACAAAGCCAAACACGCGCGTATGCATCATCTTGCTTCCAAGAAGCATTTGCCCTAGCCTTATCCGCTGGCTCTGGATCTGTCAAGATGTGCTCCTTATTGTTGCACTGCATGAGGGTGAGAAACTGCATAGATCACAACTCATAGTTAGTCCCATCCATCTTAGCGATGGGAGTCGGGCCCTTGAAGGCTCCGGACGAGAAGATGTCACCCTTGTTGTCTGACATGATGATAAGATAGCCAAATAACGGAATTCAACTGGGGAGTAGATCGATATAAACGAGTCTCCAGAATCAGACAAATGATTGATTGTATGTGTAGACTCATACAATTATCCTTGCTAATCCTCGTCGCTTGCTAGGACCGAAAACGTGACTCAAGGGGCCAGTGCGCAGGGGCGCAGAAGTCTGGTTGCAAGTGAGAGGAAGGCTGGTCTCGATGGTGGCCTGGTGCAGGGGCGCAGTGCCTAGAAAGATGGGGCCTGGGCGTAGGGCCTGGTTTGGGTTGCACACGGGGCCACAGGAGGCACGGCGCTGCCTGGGCGCACGCTAGGGGCGAAGGAGCGCGCGCGTCGTGCGGAGGGGGGGGAGGTTGAGGCGCAGAGAGGATCGGGTTCGCACAGGGGCGCTGGGCGTTGGAGCACAGGGCGCGGAGGAGGCCGTGTCGCGCGAGGGCACCGGGTCGCGCAGGGGGCGTTGGTCGCAGAGCGCCAGGGGGGGCGCGCGAGGAGGCCAGGGGGGTAGTGACGTGTAAGGTGGGGATAGGGTTGGATACAGAACTCTGGCCTAGGACCGTCGCTCTGATACCATGTTAAGGGAATATTCTGGGATGCATTATGAGAGGCTCAAGGGTTCCCTTATATAGGAGAAGAACCATTGGGCAAATTACAGAAAGATGAAACGAAAAATAGAAAATTACATAAAGGATAATACTAAAAATAGTAACTATCTCAACAAATCTAATTACTCCATCTCACACAATCTTTGTGCACATGTGGATGATGTGGTCTCGCCCTCTATTTTTTAGAAGGGTATCCGCTCCATCTTTCCAGATGTGGTTCCCTCACCTTTGATCAGTTATGGGTGACAGTAGCGGCTTCTAGTTTTGGATAAATGCCTGAACAAAGTAGAGAGTCCTATGAGATATTTATCCTAGACTCTTGTGCTTTAGCGATGAACAAACATGTGTGTGTTGCTGATGTGTGGTAAGAGGAATCTTGGACACTGATCTTTTTTTATACCAATGGACACCGATCTTTGCAGAGAGTTGTCCGATCAGAGAGTTGAAGAGCTCTCGTGTCTATAGGGCAGGCGAAATATGACGGGAGCTAGGAAATCCAAGATCTTTCATGGGTGTGACAGAACGGGTAAGATGTGCAGGGAGGCTTAGGAAGACATCAACCACTTTTTTTTGGAAGCACATAAGTCAAGGGAGACCTGGGTGGCAACTGAATTACCTCGAATTTAATGGGAAAGTGAATATTCCTTTTGAAGCTCATTGCAACGACCGGAAGGGCCCAACTGAAGGCAAGACTAGAGGATTGCTCACATCTGGACCATCTGGCTGGCGAGGAACATGTAATCTTCAAGATGAGAGATTTTATCCCGAGAATGTAATTGGATATGTCAAGGCTCTGTACGAAGCATGAGAGGCTCCATACTTATCCATTATCCCAGCATATTCCTTATCCCACTACAGAACGGGATAACACCTCGTACAACAGCCTCGGTGTGACCAATGGCTCATATTTCTTAGTGTGTATTCCTGAATATCTTGAGGCATATCCTTGGAGGTATATTACCACTTTAAATTTTTTTTACCAACAAAAGGGCTTATTTTTCCTTCCCGGATTCATATTCCTTTTGCTCAGCACAGATCTGCGGAGCAAACTCGTGCCTAAGAAAACAACATTCGTCGAATATCATAAAAACATTAAAAAATAAAGAACACAACATATCATCACCTCTTGGACAAACCACTTGAGGAGCTCGCACTCGGCGATGCCTTCCCCGGTCTGCGCAAGAGGCACATCTACGACCGCACCCGACGGTACTTCTACCCAGGCTTGGTTCGACAGACCCCGATGCCCCGTCTGAACAACAACCGTGCGCCTCCAGGAGGACCCGGCGACGCCCTGATCAGGACGAGCCGGGGCGGGCCGCGCGCTCGGGAACAGGATCTCGCAGCGCGTGGTGCGGCGGAGGGCGGAGGTGAGGGCACGGCAGTGGGAGAGGGAGCGCCGCCACGCCATGGGGATCGGCGCCGGCAACGAGGTCGAGCTGGAGAGGAGGATGGGGGTTGCCTTAGCGTGGAGGCTTCGACCTGTGTATCTGAGACGAGGGCGGAGTGACCAAATTGGAAGCACGGACTTTATAGCTATCCCTTAGCTTCCTGTTTATTTTTTTGGAATAATAATAAGCCGACGTTCTTATCCATCGCCAAATAGGAAGGTCCGAAAAGATGGAGGAGAGTTTGGAGTTCCCCTCTATCCAATCTATCCAATTATTGCAAACCAACTTTTTCTACGGCCGTGATATGTCGATGTGCGCGCAGATTTCGAGTGGTCAAGTTTTCCAGATTTCACAAAAAATCACAATATTACAGTTCTTATGTTAGTTTACCTTTGGATTTAATTCCACGTCGTTGAAAATGAAACTCTGGAGGTCTTACACGAAGTATTATACTCTGGTTTATAATGGAAAATAGTAGGCAGGTTATTGAAAGCAGAGTTTTTGAAATCGGACCGGACCGGCCGGTTCGATCTATCCGACCGGTGAATCGGGCTTGGACCGGTCCGGTTAACCGGTTTGTACCGGTTCGGTTCAATTATTCAAATTTTAATGGGATTTTATCACTTGTGCCCCTCCGAGATATCGCAATATCAGTTATGCTCCTATCTTTTTGGTAATATCAGTTGTGTCCCTCACTTCTTGCTAATATATCACTTGTGCCCCTCGGGTTAGTGACCGTGCATAATCAACACAAACGGACGTTAACTTCAAGGATACAAATGGAATTAAATTAAAAAAAGGACAGAAAAGTCCCCCTCCCCGTCTTCTTCCTCTGTGCTCTTCCTCCTCTCCCATCTTCTTCCTCTTCCTCCTTTATCTTCCTCCTCCACAGCTCCTCCTCCTTGAGCTTTCCTGCAGCCTCCTCCGTCCCCATCCTCCACCTCCTCCGCCCCTCGCACCTCCCCTTCGCCCCCGGCACTACCCCCATCCGCCCATGCACCCCCCCCCCCCCGCACAGCCCCCTCCGCCTCCCGCACAGCCCCTCTCTGCCCCCCGCAACCCCTCGCACAACCCCCCTCCGCCCCCTGCACAGCCCCCCTCCGCCTCCCGCGCAGCCCCCCTCCGCCACCCGCACCCCCCCCGCACAGCCCCCCTCCGCCCCCCGCAACCCTTCGCACAGGCCCCCTCCGACCCCTGCACCTCCCCTTCCTCCCGTGCAGCCCCCCCCCCCCCCCCCCCGCGCAGCCGCCCTCCGCCCCCCCGCGCAGCCGCCCCCCGCACCCCCCCCCCCCCCCGCCGCACAGCCCCCCTCCGCCCCCGCACGGCCCCCCTCCGCCCCCCTCACAGTCCCCCTCCGCCCCTGCACAACCCCGTACAGCCCCCCTCTGCCACCCCGCAGAGCTACCGTCCCCTGCAACTCCCTCTGCGTCGCCATAGGCCCCGACGCTGACGGGTTCTTTCCTCGACGAAGCACGCGGTGGAGCTCGGGCCTCCCTCCTCCTACCCCATGAAACTGGGGTTCAATTTTGTTAAATTAAGATATTTTTTACTAATTGATTGATAAAAAACATCAAAAAAAATCAAGAAAATTCACCGTTTGATCCGTGATGAGTGATATATCCGTGAAAATGTAAAAATGTTAGAGATTCGATGGATGCATGAAGGTGTCACTAAGAGAGAGAACTAATGAAGAGAAAGGATTAAGAACAAATGGAGGAGGAAGAAGATGAAGGAGATGTCTGGACAATAATACCCCTCTTAGCTGCACCAAGGTTTGAAAAAATCACGGTTAAGTCAACTTTTTGACGGTCAATCGGGAGGAAGGGCACAACCGATGACGGAGCAAGAAGTGAGGGGCACAAATGATATTATCAAAAAGACAGGGGCATAACTGATATTGCGATATCTCGGAGGGGCACAAGTGATAAAATCCCATTTAATTAACCTGTCCGGTTCAACCTATTTTTTTGATCCGATTTAACCAGGTTAACCGAAGCTGAACCATATTTAATTTTTAAATTATTTAAAAATTTTGTTGGTAGTGAGATACTTATTTCACACTTCCAACCAACTACACTAACACAACTTAGTGAGAGTTGGGTTTTAAATATAATTAAACTATTATCATGTTGTAGAGCATCTAGTCCAAATAATATATATATATATATATGATACGTATGATATTTGATGGTGTATAAGAAAAATAGTTTATGTATAGTGTGAAATATATACATTATCTATGTATTTTATATACATCTCAAGTATATTAAGTATATATTATATATTATTTCATTTCGATTTGATTAGCCGGTTCAATCACTTTTTTTTCACCGGTCCGATTTAATCCGATTTTAAATAATGATGACGTCATCATCCGGTTGAACCAGTTTGATTACATGGTTCGACCCGATCCGACCATTTCAGCAAGATTTCCAGTTCGGTGTCCGGTTCGATTTCAAAAACCTTGATTGAAAGTCGAAGGTGTCCATGTATTTCCACCTAGGGTGCAGCATTGGGTTGCACCGCAAAAACACGGACCCTTCCCGGACCCAATGTACATCGGCCCGGACCCAGGCCCCTATTAATCCAAAATTTCAATATTCGGTCGGGTCCAACTCGAACCTGCAGGGACTCGGGTAGGCCCAAGACGGCTCACTGTCCTCAACAATCTATGTATGTGCATCTGACCGAATATATTATAATTATTATTTTTGGAAAAATATATACATTGGGACTTTATATTAGATGATCGGACAATCATTATGTATTAGACAGATGCAATTTTGAACGTCGTTCTAATAAATTTGTTCATCTAACTATTCTTATGTATCGATTCTTTCTTATGAATGTTCCCATGTATATTTCTAATTGAATACATACTATATTTCTAATCGAATACATACACCTCCGCGACTTAAATATTGATTAGATAATATGTGGTGCTTATAAGGACCTATGTTGCATTATAAGAAACGAGAAATGTGAAAGAGACTGGTATGTAATATCTTGGTCATAACGAAGCTTTATTCATATGAAATAAAATAAAAGAATGATGCAAATGTAGAGCGGCTGTCGTGATCGTATGGTCAAGCAACCGTCCCCAACGGTTGCGGCGAGGCCGGATCTTACGGAGATCCTAACTTTATGGAGCGTGAAGGAAGGGAGCGGACGTGACGAGGGCTTACACCCAATAAAAGGCCTCCCACAAGGAGGGGAACGCATCGATCATCGGAACCTCGCTCTACGGGAGCCCCCTTCCCATCCATATCACAAATCCCTAATCTTTTCTTTCTCTCTCTCACGAAGGAGGCGACGACGTACTTAGCATCAAGGTTCACGAAAGCGGTATGCGTATGCGTTCAGACAGGTCACCGAATACTGAATAAGCGGTATGCGGGGACATATGCAGGGTATATGCGGTTCTACGTGGTTTTCTAATTTTCAATTTAAAATAAATAGATATCTATGAATAACATTACCACTGAATTTATGTATCTGTGTAGTTAAAGATATAAGAAAAACAGTTCATGTTAGATGGTTTATATGCTTTAATTGCCTCATATTTAATCACAAAAAACATTTACCATAAAAACTTCACATATTAGATGATTCGTGATAACAAAACTTCAATACACATACATGCACTACAAGAGCAAAACCTCAATCGACATATATAAAAATATTCGACGATATATTGCATATACTCGTGAAAACAATACATGAAGAAAACATAAAACATTACATATACATAATGGTATAATGCATTGCAATTGTATACAAATGCATGCCATATTCTTACAATAAAATGAAGGAAGAGGTAGAGTTACGGAATTAAGTACCTGAATGAGATGATTGAAAAGTTGGAGCTGTTGGAGCAGTATGCGGGGCATATGTAGGATATGCGGGACATATGCAAGCCGCATATGCGGGGAGGGCACATAATGCACTGACTCATATAATCGGTGTGTTCTGCATGCCGCGCGGGCATATGCGACCGCATATGCGGCCCGTGCAGGTGATTTCATGAACATTGCTTAGCATTCAATTGCAAAATCGTTGAAGGTAGTTATGGACCGATAACACCTTCTTCAATTTTTCTAATAATATCAAGTGCCACATCTTGAATTGGATTAAACACTCTATATGATAAATATAAACATACGTGACAAGGAACACAAATTTAGGAGTGAGCCGAGTCCAGCCCGAACCCACGAGCCTTGGGTCGGGCTCTTGATTTACCAAAAAATAACAGACCTCAACCCAGTACATGGCCCCGGGAGAATTGAGGGGCCCGAGCTGAGCTTTCTCGAATGGGGTCGGGTTTAGCCCAATGCTCCACCCTAATAGCGCAAACGAATGTACGATGGATGTGCATATGTGATATCTTGTTATTTGGAACAAGTACAAGGATTATGAATGTGATCAAACCACTTCTAGGGGGTACATTTTAGGGTTTCTATTCACTTGTGCCCCTCTGAGATATTATAATATCAATTATGCCTCTCTCTTTTTTTGAATATCAGTTGTGCCCCCGACTTCCTAGCGTTCTATCACTTGTGCCCTTATGTTACTTTAGTCATCGATGAGTTGTACTTAACCATGATTTTTTTACAACTATGGTACGATTAAGAGGGGTATAATTGTCCACAATCTCCCCACCCACCCTCCGACCTCCTCCTTCGTTGTCCATCAAACCACCTTCGCCTTCGCCTCTACGCCCATGTATCTCTCATCTATGTCCTCCACCATCTTGTACTGCGGCGACACAGAACCCTCAAGCAGCCATCCGCATCCTCCACCTTGCAGGCACAACAGTCGATGCTCCAACTCCTTCATGAGGGGGAGGAGGGGTGATGGAGGAGGCTTGAGCGGCAGAGGAGGAGGGTGGGATAGAGAAGGAAGAGGAGGGGGTAATGGAGGAGGCTGGGGTGGTGGAGGAGGAAGAGATGATGGAGGAGGAGGGGACGATGGAGGAGGTTGGAGCGGAGGAGGAGGGGCAATGAAGGAGTTAGGTTGGAAGGGGAAGAGGAGGAGGCTGGGGTGGAGGAGGAGGCTAGGGTAGTGGAGGAGGATGAGGAGATTGGGAAGAAGGGGTAGTAGGGAGAGGAGTCGGAGAGGAATGGGAGGACTTTCTATCCTTTTAAAAAAATCTAATTATCTTTGTGTCCTCAAGGTTAACGTCTGTTTGCGTTGGGGATGGACGATAACTAACCCTAGGGATGCAAGTGATCATTGTGGAAGAAGTAAGGGACTGAACTGATATTCCAAAGAGAGTGTGGCATAACTTATATTACAATATCTCAAAGAGGTACAACTGATAAAAAATCCTACATTTAAATTAGGGAAATAGGAATGACTTTTCTAATCTTGGATTATAACTGATTACATCAATTGAAGCGATAGTTGAGTTTCAATCACATCAAACTGAAAAAACTCGATAAATATGGCTACAAATTCTAGATCTGTATGTATTCCATATCATTCTTCTAAATGTTATTTTAAATGATATTACCAATGTTGGTTTTGTCAAGTCCGAGAAAGGGCATATCAGGGGTGCAACCAACATGCCCCCTAATTACAGAATATAGAATAATCCAATGACTCAAATTGGATAGTCTCTCCCACTCGTCTCTAGGGCGTAATTTTAGAGTGTGCCTAGCCCTCTCCTGGACTGCACTTCCATTGGGAGGACGAGACGGAAGAGTCTCTTAGTAGACCTACTCACCGCTTAAGTTTTTGGTTACTGTTCCGCCAGTAGGTCCTAGGAAGAAGAGATAATTGTCAGGTACAATTGAATTTGGCTAAAGATGAGCTTGGTTACAGTTGAGTTTGGTATTGTTCTTGAGTTTTGGTTCTGTGCCGCCAGTAGGTATGGCAAAGTAGATCATGAGACAGAAATCATCAATCATCAACATTTAATCAGAATTTAGAACTACTACTACGTATGTTAGGAGAAGCTAGTGGACGTGTGGAGAACTTAGTAAGGAAGCATTATACTCCACCGCATGCCTATAGAGACACCCCAACCATAAGGTATTCTCCACGCCTTTGAGTCATAGTGTGATGTCATACTTAGAACAAGACCACAGACTATTCACTAGGCTTGAGAAATTTGATAGAAATAAAGATCAAATCAGAGATTCATCATCTTTAATACCAAGATCCATTAACATGAACTATAAGTAATAAAAAGTTGATAGCTTAGATATAGATCATACAAAGAAAAATGTGAAAATAAGTATGGGTAGTTAAGGGGTGATGGGTGAGCAAGGGATATACATATAAAACAACTTGAGAACCCATTTCTATGCAAGTAGCTTATTAAATTTTACATGTACACCTATCTACTTGCTTCTTTTTGAAACTATTGAAATGCATGTTTTATTTTTTTAATAAATTAGATTGTACTTAACTTTTGTTGACATTTCTCTTGTTCCGAACATGAATGGCACGTAAAGCACCTGCATCACAGTAATCTGACAGCCGAACCCTGAGCTTCCACAGTTCTGTTATAGTACATATGTTATAGTTTGTGTTTATGATGATGTAATGTTTTTCTTTCTCTTCTGTTACATTGTGGGATACATGTACATAATGCAGTTTCTTTTGTTACATGTAACTGTATATAGAAATTAATGCAATGTGAATTGATGATACTTGTTGTTTCTGTGACTTGTGAATGTCATTTTGAATCATGAAAAATTTTCCCTAAATTTCAGGTAATCTAATGAGATCGATATCGAATGTAATATTGCGAGTGTTATGTAAACGGGTAATCCAAATCTCGGAACATCACAGGAGAGGTGGCTGAGGAAGTCAAGGAAGGGGAGGTGTTGGGGGAGGAGGACATGATAGGAGGGCTGTGGGTGAGTTAGAAATTAGAAAAAAGATATTACCATTTGATCAAATTTGGTTAGAATAACTCATGTGGTGGTTGAGCTAGGGTCAGTGTGTAAATGAAAGTTACATCCATGGGTTAGAGTGTCATTCGAAGTTGTGGAACGTCACAATGTAGTTATAAAAGTATACACAGGAACATGAGTAAAAAAATTAAATTAAAATGCATGTACATGCAAGGAATTCAGGTGCATATATGTAAAAGTCCCTCTATGTGTAACAAACAAATGATAACACAAACTTATTTTCTACCCTCGAACTCAATTTCTCATGACTCTTTCTTTTGAGCTTTTGCAGAAACTTTATCTCTTCCCAATAATAGTTTTTCCTCTATTCCTAGGAGTGAAAATTACACATGCAAATTTCATTTTATTGAGACAAACAATCAAGCTCCTTTATGTTATCTTTCATATTGTAAGAAATTATCTTCCTAGTTGTACTATAAAAATTTGTTCACTGATTTCGAAGAACTGTCTTCGATTGTTTTGTTGTTGTTATTTAAATAAAAGGACAATACAAATTTCCATATACTCACATATCTATTAATAATTACTAAATACTTTAATGTGTTGGATGCATGCAAATATATTGTTATCTCATCAAGCTGTTGAGTCGAGTTAATTAGCATTACAGGGCATGGCCTCCCTCTCGAGGGCGGCAGATCTATCTCTCTCTCTCTCTTTCTCTCTCTCTCTCTCTATCTATCGATCGAGGAGGAGGAGGAGGACGTGACAAAAGAAGAGAGGCTGGTGATGAGGACACATGGAGCGGATCGTCTGTTGTAGCTTCTCCTGCTGCAATGCAGACACATCCCCAACGTTGCAGCAGGGGATGCTATAGCAGACGATCCTCTCGTGAGGATGCACGCCTTGGTGTTGCATACGGAGAAGTTGTAGCCAAAGGAGCTGAACACCATGAAGACGGGAGGGTGTAAATTAGAAATAAAATGTATATAAAGGAGAAATTTTACCATTTTGTAACGGATACCATCAAAGATAACGAGGAAAGCTGAACAAATATTAACATCAAAGATAACTACGAAAGGTAAGCAAATGTTAACATGAGGCCATGCCATGTGATGGTAAGACATAATCTAAGGGTCAGAGTGTAATTCAAAATTATTATGCGATCAAAATTTAATAACAAAATATGCTTGAATATAGGTGAAAAAACTCTATATTTTATATTATAGATAAATTTGATATACTAACATGCCACACCACAAACAAATGAGAAGAAAGATTACATTTGAACCCTCCATGTATTCATTTGCCTTGGTTTTGTTCACTTCACTATTCATCTTGATTCTTGCTACATTTTTAATCTTTCATGCATCTCTTGCAGTCACCCATCCCCTCTACTACAGCTTATAATTGTTTTGGAAAAAGATCAAGTTTCATTCATCTAACCACGTAGAGGATAAGCGTTCCAAATAAGTACTTAACGCATGTGCATAGAAAGTAGAAAGACACGGTAAAAAAAGTTCAAAAAGACATTAAGGGTTCTTAAAAACAAAAAAAAACATGCAAAATTCTTCAGAAAAACTGACCCTGATAACTTGTGCACAAGGAAGATGGTATAGCGATCCCAACAACCGTAGACCCTCTTTACATGCAAAATTAGAGTTAGCTTCTTAGAGGAACCCATGGGGAAGGCACCATCTTACTTGTGAGTCCTACCAAAGCTTTTCGCTTAGATCCAACGATACCCGATAATCAAAATAATGAACCATGATAATATGATTATCAAAAAAGATAAATCGTGGTAAATTTAATCCAATGTAATCAAGTTCTGATAGCTAATACATCTCGTCTTAGGTTATTTCCAAGGCCGAACCACATGCGATCAAATGGATAAGAAATGTTTCATGAATGATCTTATCCAGGAGAGTGGAATGTCCTGAAAGGAAATTTTGCAACGAGCCTTCCAAGTCGACCACCAGATATATGCCTTCATACAAGCAATTTGCCAATATGCATCATCTTTGCTACTAAAAAGCGTCGTGAAGAAACACAATCTAAAATTTATGATGTGAGGATCAATAAAACAATTGCCAAAAATTCTTACTATTGAAGCATTCATATAAAGTTGTTCATTATTTTTGACCCAATTATTGCCTAAGTAGCATCAGTAAGTGGAGTTGATCCGGAATTTTAAAGATGGTCTTATGTGATAATCTTACCATGGGCAAGTAACCGCAAAAAGTAAGAAATTCGAGCGTCAAATTTTTCCAACCAAAATTTAGGGTGAAAGAAGATTTAATCTTGTCGTTGCAAAATAAGCTATGCATGGTTCAATTTAGGATTGTGTGTGTTCCGGTCGTTCGCAATGATGTAAGTTTTGTTAATGAAAGAGGGATTTAACGAAGCATGTAAGTCAGGGAGGAGGAGTGCCTCGCGAGCGGTGCTACTCGTAGAATTCACGTCCAAATCTTTCTTACAATCGGGGGAGACACAACTAGAAAGATAGTCCTCTCTGGCCGCTTTATAGCCTAGATTTAAGGGCCCTCGATCAAGACTTTTCTCTTTGCTTTTCTCTCTACTTTCTAAATATATTCGGTAAATATATAATTGCATATATTCTCCTTGATGTCTTCCATAAGATTTTCTAATTTATTAGAGACTTGATTCTTCTTAATTATTTTTAGATGCATATTCTGATCTAATTATTAGAGGTTTTAAATCTATACTTTTTATATATATTTGCGCCAACTCTTACTATATATATCGGGGCAAGCGAATATGACCGTCGCTTCCACTTCCTGTCTGCTTTAGGCGTGTCTTAGTCCTAAGCAATGATGTAAGTATTGTCAATGGAAGAGGAACTTTATGAAGAGTGTAAGTCGTTCATTTTTTTAAAGTTACAATACTTCTCTAAAAAACAAATCGGTGTCATGTTTTCAAGGTTCTTGGATCAATTACTCTTTGCCTTCAGGTCCTCACTCCCTTAAAGACAGATATTTTTCTTATAGAAAAAAATTCCAAAGGGTCAAGTATGAGAAGCAAAAAGGAGGTGATCCATTTAAGGAGTCCTTTCCTTTGGGAAGACAATTACCTACTTGAATACATTTGGATATGGAAGGCTGCAAAAGATGAGAGTCTCAAAGGCGTGCTTTCGAGATCGGGGAATGATACGGTAAGTCCTTTTTCCTAGGATAATGCAAAAGATGAGAGTCTCAAAGGCGTGCTTTCGAGATCGGGGAATGATACGGTAAGTTCCTTTGTCCCTAGGATAATGCAAAAGATGAGAGTCTCAAAGGTGTGCTTTCGAGATTGGAGAATGATACGGTAAGTTCCTTTGTCCTAGGATAATGTTGATCCAGATAATCTTGAGAAGATTTTGTGAGTGGAAGTGACATTTTTAGGACGTTCCTGTACAGCTCCAAGAAAATCAACAACTCATCTGCAAATTGAACATTTATTTATAACATGGATTCCATATAGGGTTTTTAAAAAAATCCTTACAGTGTTTCAATGTGATTATATGAAAAAAAAAACCCTGCTGTCGGTGTATAACCATGCAATCTTTCGCATCATCCCCACCTTTTGAAAACCTCCCAGACCTTCCAATGTTTCATGGGCATAACAGCTCTTGGAGAGCGTTATGTGCCATTGTTTGTTGGCCTCTCATATGGGGTTACAACGAAGGCAGATACTTTCTTGCGATGGCACACAAAGTTGCAACCAATTATGTCAAAGGAACAAAACGATGGACTTCAAAGGCCTGTCAATCTTAGATCTGACCATGCAACATCCCAGTGGTTTATATGTATGCTGCTGTTTAGAAGGTTCTTTGTATCGCATGGACGAGCACACACCTGATCAAAGTGGAGGTCAAGGGCAAGACTCCCAATTATGAGTTTGGGATGGAGGCAGTACGTAAAGGTTAACGATGCAGTGTCGGTAGGATGAAAACGATAGGAATATATCCGTATTCGCTTTATATTATATATATGTGTGTGTGGTTGATCTTGTGAGAGCCAAAATCTGTGAAAGCATGAGAGAATTGATTCTAAACCACTAGATTATGTCATTTCTCTCCTCGTTGATTGCAAGAGTAGAGAGAAAAGCAGAATCTAATAATCCAGATTCACTGCTATCATGCTCTCATAGATCTTGGCTCTCACATGATCAGCCCTACATATATATAGACATACATATTCGTATTCGTTTTAAAATGGTGGATATCACTTTGACATTCACGAATATTCACATTCGTATTCATATAGCCATTTTACTACATAAATATAGTCATAGATATATTTATATGTAATGATATTTTATTATGCACTTACCGTTGCTGATATAATTGTTATGGAATGAATGTATTTGTTATATCTATTGTATGTGTAAGCCATCCTAAATATGTGCATTTTAATTAATCTATTAAATATTTCTGTTATTATTCGTATCTGATTCATATTCGTTTTACAAGATATGACACGGTTGTAGAAATCGGTAGTCAGTACTCGATCGACAGGGTCACTAAGGATTAATTAGTAGTCAGGCGACTAATCGGATTTAGTCGGCCATTAAACGGGTTTGAATTTTTTTTTGTTATTTTAAATACATAAATAATTTTGTATACATATATTATTTTATTTTTACATAGATTTGTACATTTTCTATACTACATAATGAAATAAAAGGAGTAATTGACTTTAAATATAACATTAAGCATATTAGAATAAATATACTTTAAAAAAAAGAAAAAAGTAAAAGAAAATCTATGTAAAAGCCAATCAAGTATTCGGCCAACTAGTCAGTCTGATTAGTCAGGTTGACCGACTAATGGCCAACTCAAGAATTTCATAAATTATAGAGTGCAGAAACGTGGTAAGAACAAAGATAGCAAAAGCTTTTACCAGATTAATTCCAATCATGCCATAAACCTAACAAACTGCAAGGTGAACAGTACGATCAAACAGGTTTACAGCCAAAATTGCAAGAACTCCAGGTTTCCTCAAATCCATAACCTATGAAAGAAAACATGGACATCTGAGAGATCCTCCCCAGGAAGGTGAAAGATACAAATCTAACATGCAAGCACAGTCGTCTAAAGAGGCAACTGAAGTAGCAGGCAAGTAGATGCCACCTCAAAACTGCTGTAGATTCCTGGATATGCTTATAGTAATTTAGCAAGATTACATGAATCCACATCACGGTCTACTCGATAATCGTAATGTTCTTTCTAACTACTTGAAGGTTCATTCCAACTTCTCCATCTGAAAGAAGACAGATGAAGTTTGGATTGTCAGATATGCAGATAAATTTGTTACCTTATACAAAAGCCTGACCTACATATGTGAATTTAACTATGACTTCGAGTTACTGATGGAGCGTAAACAATTAGATTAACAGTGAGGGGAGAGGTAGTCACATACCTTCCAGAGACCATCATTCAAGTAATGCATATTATCCACGCCAATGCCTTTGTTGATGGCTTTTCTGAAAGAAATAACAAATTTTCATATCTCACTCCCAAAAATGAAACAAGAATCCCTTGCCATTCTCTAAAAGACAAACTGCATATTGTCTTATATAGTATATATTTATGATTTTTGCACATAATACCAAGATTAGAAGAGTGAAATCTTAGAAGAAACAACTAGAACAGTGAAGGGAAGGCAGGAAAAGATTAAAAAAATTCCCACTTTAAGCCCCATCTAAGTTATATTATCCAATAGATGACATAAACTGTGAAGATCTTTTTTCAAGGAAAAGATTCTGTTTTCAAACTTCAAGTTAGCAGAATATGCCCCTGTAGTCTGTAGATAAGGAACCACTATTGGCAATGTTGCTCACAACATGAACAAGAAAGAAAGTTAAATGTGACCCCTCAACGTGAACAAGTAATGACGATTCAACGCTGACACATTAACCAAGCCAAGCTCATCCGGTCCATCCCAAACTCAACCATGGTAGCTCTCCAGTCCGATGCTATCAGAAGTGTCCTATAGGCACAATGTGGATTTTAAGTTAAACCAATGAAAAAAGGATGATTACTAGTGAAAGCTGAAGCCCACAACATTACATCGCCTTACAACCATCTCCCCCGCCCCCTTATTCATCCCACATATAATAAACACACAGATGAAAACAAAATGAAACACAATGGAAACCGCTGAAACACAACGCCAATCTAGATTGAAGATTGTCTCCAATTCAAGTGAATCACTATATCCCCAGCCTCCCCACTACATATGTCACAAATGCACCCATAGCCGCTTCGATAAGAAGCCGGACTAAGGATCACATGCCACAAACTTTATTTCTTGAAAGCGAAACATCATCCACCCCTTCATTTTTTTTCTAAGACGCATCAATTCCAAAAGGTACCTCACAACCATCCTCTTCAACTAC
Source organism: Ottelia alismoides (assembly GCA_037367405.1). Lineage (NCBI taxonomy): Eukaryota > Viridiplantae > Streptophyta > Magnoliopsida > Alismatales > Hydrocharitaceae > Ottelia > Ottelia alismoides. The sequence continues at coordinate 1,462,890 of JAZKJV010000272.1, forward strand.
TCTTGCAGGACCTGAAATACCAAATAATCGCCTTCATTGCTTATTGTTCATAAGAATCATAACAACCGTATCCAAACATAAGATAACCTCAACCACAAGTGGAAGCTTAGAAACTACATAGTACGATCACCACAACCCTTCTTAAGTTTCCTTGACCCCTGCACCACCTACCTCTATATTATGCTCGGTTATTGTGTGATCATCCCAATAGCCATAACTGCAGGATCTCCTTTGGTTGTCTCTTCAACAATAACCAACATTCCCTCATTACTTCTGGATTCTGCCCCCTGTCGACAGAAACTGGGAATCCCTTTGCTTGGCATGATCTGGTCTTCCAACCACCAATACTTCAATGTCGCTTCCCATCCACGCATGCACCTCATACAAAAGTATCGTCGGTAGCTTATTTATCCCAGTCTGCAAGAACATGCCCCGTCTCCCAGAACGTCATGTGTATATGTCAAAATATGGAATAAACATAATACATGCAGCCAAACAAAACATCAAAATATTGAATTTAAGTGATTCAAGACGATCAGGATGACCATCCAACTTGATGGAAAAAGAACCTCAAAGCCGTGCTTTTTAAGTGAATCATTCAATGAAACATGTAGTACAAGGTCTTATACATTGGCCCCGCATGCACCCAACTCTTCGACAATAGGCGAGATACGAGACTAAGCACATGACCTCCACTACAACTAGTGGATCTTCCCACAAAATTCAGTTATCTAATTAACTCAACCCTTCACTATTCTTAAGACTCCTCAAGTTGGAGCACTCAAGATGGACCAACAGAAAAACTCTCACTATATGGCCCCGCAAGTACACCAAAGAAAAGAGGCATTGAGCTCTTTATATAGCTTAATGGAATTCTTTTTTTAGGAAAATAGCTTAATGGAATTCTCAATGAACACAAGAGGTGTATGGCTCTTTATATAGCCCCACCAATATACCAAGTATACCCACTAAACGATGTATGACCAAACAAGGATCTGCAAAACCCAATCTAATAGATTCTTATAAAAATCCAATTAACCCAACTCTTCATCTCTCTCAATACTCCTCTTCAAGTTGGGAGTATAAAATGCTTAGCTTGCAACAAAAACACTCTTTATTTACTCATTTATGTTATACATGATGACTAGGTTATTGACTCAACGCATACTCCTCTGGTTGGATGACAATGATACCTTCAAGTCATGTTGGTTAGTGCAAGGAACTGGAGGGCTACAATCCGGAATGATGATTTATGAGCCAATCTGGATGAAAAAGATACCAATGCTTCGCATTCGCATCAATCATAGACACTGACATTACATAAAGTCTCTCACCAGATCTATGACGCACAACATGACTACTCAACGAAAAAGGATTCCATTCCTTTCAAGGGTCGAAAAGTTTACGGAGATACCTATATAAAGATCTCGATAGTGAGTCACTTTTATAGGGGCCTCGAAATGGATCTCTCGTGTATTTATTGACATGAATCTTGGACATTGGAAAGTAGGTTTCTCTCGTGAGAACATGGAAAGGATATCATACTGAGGGGATGGGAGCAAAGGAAAATGGAGCCCGACTCTCATCCATACGAACGGACAAGAGTCTTGTCCCTTCCACAAGAATTGACATGAGTGTAACGTCTCGTGCCTACACCCAAGCCATTGTAGAGGATAACTGATACTCAGATCTTGTAGGCTCGAGTTCAATTGGACATGTTGATCACCACCTAAAATGCTTAAGCTCAAGTTGTGACATAATAATCCTCCTCTCTTATAGGCCACTCCCATACATTGTGAGGACTATGTGTGTGACTATGTTCGGGGTACTACAATCTCCCCACTTCTATTCACAATGTCCTCGTTGCGAGATGACCCATCACGTATTTCTAGTAATAGTGGCAAATACACCTTTCAAGTAGTTCTTTACTCACATTTCTTTGGTAGGGGTGACCACCTCTTGGGTCGTCACTTCCACTATTACAGGGAAGTAGACTCTGATACCATTACTAATGTCAGGGGCCAGACCCAAGTTGTTATCGAAGAAAACCAGCCCTCACATCTTTGTGGGCATGGGCCCAATTGGAGATGTTGACCACCTCCTAAAATGCTTAAGCTGAAGTGTGAAGCAATACCCTATTTTATAACCCAACCTCACATTTTGGGTACTAGATGTGGGGACTATGTTCGGGTATTACAGCGAGTCTTTCTCTATTAGAACTTGAATAATATATATTATTAAAACTCTGCTCTACTTCTATCTCTTTCCATGCAATAAGACCAAGTTAGTAGAAGAAACAAAAACGGAAACAAACTGAAAACATTCTTTCCTTTTCATTTTCTTCTTTAAAAAGGTTCTTTTTTATTGTTCTTTACTAATTTTTCCTTCTTTTTTGTTGTGCTCCTCTTTCTTTGTTTTCACTTTTTAAAATGGACACACCAACCTCTTTTTTATATAAATAATAAAAAAGACTCGAGGCTTCCTAGATGAAAAAGATTGGGTTGGCCTGAAGCCCATTCTCGGTCATCAGACCTTAAGGCATCATCCTCTCTTGTGCGCAACAACATACCTTCATATTTTTCAAGTTCATATCCCCATTTGTGTAGTATTCTCTTGATGTATCTCTAGCATTGATCGTTGATTGTCATTCCGATGGTGCCCTCCCTCACGATGGGGCCGATGCCATCAATCACCCATTATTGCAACATGTTGCATGTGATCATGTACATCACTCATACAATCATCGTTCATACCATCGTCAACCTTCTTTGCTTATGGAGCTCGTATTGCCTTTCTTCTTTCCCTCATTGACCGCTAAATCCTTAGTTGGAGGTTATAAGGTCAATGCTTCTCATGATGCATCAGGTTTAATGAGAAGAACATATCTCTAAAAATATGGTCGATACGATACTAACATCAGGAGCAAATGTCACGTTCTTAGAAGATTTTCTTGCAAATTCCATGGAAAATGAAAGTGCAATTAGAATAAAAGCAAACATCAAGATGAGTGAATCGAAAAATGACTTTTACATATACCATGTTTAAATATGAAGTAAAAATAACAAGCACGTCCAACAAAGATGTCAAGACATGACTTACATGGTTCGAGATGATCAGGATGATTGCCCTACTCCACAATATAAATGACCTAATAGAAATTTTCTCACTGAAACAAGTTGTACAATAGCCAACACATAGGCCCCACATACACTCAACTCTCCCACAACAGTCAACGTGGGACTAAATGCATGAATCGTACTACAAGTATTGGATCTTTTCAAATCTCATTACCCAATTAACTCAATCCTTTGTTATCTTCAGGGGTATAATTGCCACCATGCCTCAGAGAGACACGAAACCCTAGCACATTAACCGACCAAGGCACCATCTCATATTTAATGTTCAGAAATGCCATGTAGGTAGTTGCATACGTTGGATATGCGAATTTGAAACCCCTAGCAATTGGGATATGCTTCAGACGGTAATTATGCAACATAGACACGTGATCAGACCACAAAAACCATATGTGCACCAAATATTTTTTTGGTTTCAACATAATTCATACATCAGATATTTTGTTTGTATGTTATCGGTCGAATATTTCTTGATGATGTATATAGTGTATATAGCATACTATGTTCTTAAGTTAAATGTGTAGGATGTACTATGATAATTGATATCTATAGTGATTCGTGTGCATGGTCATTAAATAATTTACCCATTTTGTGAACTAGTCATATATACACCATTTGTCAATGATTTATTAATAAATCATGCATATATACCACATGAGATGACTAGTTAGTAAGTATTCAAAATGATCAGCAAATACACTCCATTAATGCTTGTGTATACATTGCATGTATGATATTAGCTGCCGCGTGTACACTGGTCATATGATATCTACAGGCCACTCCATGCCGAATATCCATGACATGTGAAGTTCATATACTGTGAAAGCCTGCACATACACTATCTCTGTAATATTAATGTGTCATCATAAGTGTGCAAATGTTGCACACACTACGGTTCATTATAATGGTTTTTCCTTAATTAGTTGTGCCATTTTCATTTTTCATTTTAAATTAAAATATTACGTATCTTGATATCTGTGTAAACCCTGTATACTTCTCTGGTTGTAGGATATTTACACCAGTCCATGCGAACTATCTCTAATATCTGAAGTTCATACTGTGAAGTGCCTGCATATACAGTATCTAGGTGATATTAATGTATAACCACAAGGGTGCAAACAATGAAGACACTAAGGTTCATCATAATGTTTATTCTTTAGTTAATTATTATAATTTGATTAGTTGTGCCATTTTTTATTTCTCATGATGGAACACCAGTTTCCATACCAGTCTCTCTGTGTGAACCTTTCTGTTTGTCTCGTCACTTTCTTCTTCACCGGCTCAAGATGACTCTTGCCCCTAATCCTTTTCACCGGCTCAAGATGACTCTTCCACCATTTTCATTTGAAGTCAAAACTCCAATCAATCTCTCTTTTCCATTGTATATTCGCCTTTCCAGTCTCCTCTTTCCTCCCACCCTCCTTCACCTTCTCATGCCAAAGCAAGGAAAACTAAGATACTCAAAGCCCTCAAAAAGATGAGGGATCAGTTGTAAAAACAGGGCCAGTCAACGCTAAAATGAGAGAGCAGACAGCCATGATGAACAGATGAGAAACACAAAAACCAAATTCTGCCTCCAATTAGACTTTGGTGCCTCCGAAATCTAGGAGTCCCTCCATGGCCCCTATCGCTGGGTGAGGTCTTGCACTTTCATGGGTCTTCTGTTAAAACCCAAAATAGTGCATCCTCATAATTATAGTAAAAATAATAATTACAAACTCCAAGACTAAACATATCCGTAGCATAATGAGCAACATTTTTCACATACAAGCGCTCATCTGGAAACACCACCCCATTCCTAGAAAGGCACATTCACCACGGTCATGCAATCCGCCTCAATTGTTCCGTGGAATCGTGGAGCTAGACTATAGCAAGGGATACCTAGAGTTGCTCCAGGGATGAGGTGTCCACCCAAGAGATAGAGGCTTAACTCATAAATCTCTTGCACGATCATAAGTGAGGAATGGGTACTTCGGCTCCCTAACACAGAGGACAGATCACCTCAATGTTCGACATAAAACAAGTCCTACAGCCTCTAATCATGAGTTGAACTCAACGCAGGCACCAGAGAAAAAGCTTGACCTCTAGGTGCTTTCAGGGACCAAATGAAGTCACAAAAACACTTCATGTCACTAGGGTCAAAGGCTAAATGACCAGCCAAAATCTTATAGGCTTTATTTACGGAGAAACTTCCACCCACTCTCTTCATGGGAAGTGGTGCTTCCGAAGATGTAGCTCCTTATGTCCTAAAATACCAAGTCATCCTCATTATTTACGCTTCTGTAATGTAGGATCTTTGCATGCCCAAAAGAAGCGAGACGAGCATTGAAAATCACCCTCATTGATCTCATTTTTCCCTCCTTTTTTTCTTCTCTTCTTCACTAATAAGAGAACTGGTTTCAAAAAAAAACTAATAAGAGAACTGATCATCTCTTGCGTTGGGTAATCCATTATCCTCTGTGGTATGTCAAATACGAAGCAATTGTTACTTCTTGATAGTCCTTTGTTCTTAGAGTATTTCTCGAGGCTTTACCTCCCAACAGTCCCTCTTCACCTTGCCATTTGCCTCCCAGTTGTTTGCCCCCTTCCTCTCGTAGGTGGATGCTTAGGTGTTCAAATCGGGGGTTTGGTGTCCCATAATTTGTGTGTGGCCCAGCATTAATTGGATCTCAAGTGATGGCGCAACTATCATGGAAGAATGGTAATGAGGAGTTTGAATGGTTGCTCACTCAAGTAGACCCAAGATTTTAATTAGTTTGGATATGTTGGGGCAATAGATTTGATTATCCATGAAACCCCACTAACTCTGGAACTTGATTCTCTTTAGTTGGACTTGTAGGGTAATGTACTTCGTAAGGCACTCGATGATTTTATTAAACCCAGGCGATGGGACCCGTCGGTGAAGGTAGGTGCAATGCTTGATCCTTAGGAGCAATCGGAGGTGGAGGTGGAGATGGGTTGTTTCTTCAAGGTGAAACGAGTAACCTGTCGAGGCTTGCTAGTGGAGAACATGGTCAGGGACAAGGTTGAATGAGCAAGTTTATTTGCGATCCCATATCGATGTGTACAGAAGTGATTGTGGGGGATAGAAATGTTGATGATGATGATAATGATGATGACGATGCAAAGACAGGGGTTGCATGAACTACGAGAACACTTTCTACAAGGGCACAACCATTGGTTCCGCAATGAATGTCTTGTCCTGGAATGTAAGGAGTCTTTGTGACCAAAAAAGCAAGCTGCAGTGTTGATTTATTTTCCCGTGTGGAGACTAGATATTGTCTTGTTGCAGGTTTTAAAACGGAAGTAGTGTGATGCTTGGTTATGTAGGAGTTGATAATCAGAATATGTATTTCGTGAATAGAATGAGAATCTTATGACTCCTTATATAGGTGGAATCCTAGAGTTAGGGTTACAGTGGAGGAGATTCTCATATAATTAGTCGAACGGAATACACATAGGGTTAGGATTTAAAGCAAGAGCTCCCTTGTAACATCCGAAATCCGCCAAAGCCGAAACCGACCCGATTAGCGTCCGATTAACCCAATAAAGTTATCTGACAATATTAGATAACATAAAACGATCAATTGATCGTGAATCAAAAGTCGTTCGGGCGAAATCGATCAAAAATCGGTCGCATCGTAATGCGCGCTGTGAAAAAGCCGCGACGAAAATTCGAAAACCGCAAAACGAACCGAGACCGTCATTAGATCCGATTCGACGATATAAGACCAACGGAATCGACCGTTCGTCAATCGGAGGTCGTTTGATATTTTTAAATCACAAAATTTAACCTTAAACAAAAACCATATCCGAAAATTTCGGGTATTCGAAACCCGATCGGAAGTATATCAACATTATACTCATATTGATCGTCATTTTGAGACGGTCAAAACAAGCCGTTGTTCGTCAAAATCGGAGACTTGAGGTGTGAATGCGGAAGGTTTTAGTATAAAAAAATAAAATAAAATAGAATTCAAATTTTAATTTTTTTTATATATAGCAGCAGATGCTGCTGTCTGCTTTCTAGGATGGCATCACGTGGTTTCCTTCTCTTCTCCACTTGGTCCTTAAATTCATCTTCCACTTGTCATATAACAAAGGCATGACTCTTGTTATATAAGCCCACACCCTCTTATAGAAGTCTTCATTTATATCCAAAGGGTTCCACCATCGAGACCCAAACCCTCCCTTTTTGCTCTCCATTGCTGCTGCCCTCCAATTGAAAGCTCCTCATACGTGTTCTTCTTTGGAAGCAAATTCAAAAAGGTATAACCTCATCCTCCCTCTTTTCTCTCTATATCCCTTTTTTATATCTTAAATCTAACAAAAACCCTTCTTCCTCTTTAATTTTATCAACTCCCATTTCTTCATATTACTATTTTCCCCATTTCATCCCTAAATTCCAGCAATGAGGAACAACCTAGAACTGTTGTGCTTGATCCCAGATTTCAGCATGCATGCTTGAAGAATCCATTCACAAATTTTGGGATTTCTTGGGTACCTCCTGTCCGCTTCTTTTGCTGCCTTGCATGTGCTATGCCATTTCTTTTTTTCTGTAATTTGTGTAAATTTCACAAATTAAATTCCAGATTTTCACTTCCAAAAATTTAGCCTCTGATTAAATGATTTAAAAAGTGAGATTTGGGGGGAGGGGAGTTACGTACATTACCTTTTTGTTTTAGCTTAGTATATTAGGTGTAATTGGATCTAGATGTTGTGTTCAAAAAAAAAGAAGATATGGTAATATTATATCTATTATGAACTTCTTTCTGCAATGCAAATAATCGATTCAAGTTAGTCTGGAAATCCAATTGATATATCTCCAACAGTGTGAAAACTGTGACCAGTGCTTGGTTGTCTTCTTCACAAAGGTCACTGAAATTGTATGTTCTTGTTCAGATAATCCCTGGAGACATTAAATAAGGGTTATTGAGTGACTTGTATGTGGGAAATGCACTGGACAATGCATGTGCTCGAGCCGGATTGATCGATAATATCATATACATGTTATTGAATTTTTCTAACAGAGATGTGGCATCCATTAATGGACTGATCATGGATTTTGTGAAGCATAAGAGTGGTTAAAAAGCAGAAATTTTCAAGGAGATATGTACTAAAAAAATACGGGGAAATCCAAGGAAGTAGTAGGTTGAGTTTCTTTTTGCCTAATTATTAAATTGCATTGATCCTTGGAAGTGGGGATGGAATTTCAGTAGCACAAGAGATATTAGGTAGCATTGAAATGGATTATACTGTTGGAAGCACGATAAAGTATTTTTTTTAATGTGATTCATAAATTGTACATATCAGTTCGGCTTAAATCTTTTCTTAACAATTCACAATAAACTCCACTGTGCCAAAATATTGATAACAGATGACCATACCTTCTCCAGAACCATGAGATGATATTTTAAAGTATATATATAATAAATTAATTAAAAGTTTTTGTTACAGTAATAAATAATGGCATTGGGATTGGCCAAATAGATTTTAGGTTGGAGGTTCACGTAGAATAAATATGGAGCCTTGTGGATTTGATTATATCTTCTGGCTCATTCACCCTTCTTCAGCCTAAGACAATTAAATCCCTAGTGGTAGGGCTGCTCTCCAGTTTCACAGTCAGCCTTGCTTATGTTGACAATCTAATGTTGAAATTATCTGATTTCGAGATTTTTATATCTAGTTTCATCAAGAGTTTGGATTTCAACACATATTCATCCATATTATTTTGATATGCCAATCACTATAACTTTGAGCTCATTTTATCTGAATTAGACATAGTACTTCTTCGGATCAGAGTTAGGATTTTGTCATTTCGCCTTCTTTTAAATTATGTAACTTGGATCAAGGATCTGATTAGAAGATCATTTGGATGAGAATCATAATTAGCTTGTTAATAGATGATCACACAAATATATGAATGATAGAAGTTAAAATAGTGTCGGTCATGCTGACCTTTTGCACTTGACCGTGCGAGGGCGTGGTGACCCTCAGCTGGGCAGGAGAATAGGAAGCCCAGTTAGGGCAGCGGCCGCCAAGTGCGCGGGTCTAGGATCCTAGTCCCCCTTCGGTTTTTAACGCGAGCTCGCTGTGTTTTTACGCATCGTTGGGATCCCGACTTTAGACCATTCCGTTGACCATGTCTTTTAGGATACCCAGGCGGGGGATCCTTGGTTTTCAGTTTTACGTACGAGCTCGTTCGCCTGTATTAGTCAGGCAGGTTTCTAGAGTGACTTTTCTAGGGAGTCTCTCTCACCCGTCTCAGTGGCGTAGTTTGGGAGTAGACCTATCCCTCTATTGGACCGCGCTTCCAATTAGAGGGCGAGACGGAAGAGCCATTTGTAGGCTTCTTCACCGCTTGAGTTTACTTCGCCAACAGACTTGGCGATTCTATATCTAGATCATCCATATCTACATCTACATCATCTGAAGTTATATCTGAAACATTGAAGTTAAGAATTGGAGAAGTTACGATCAAAAGTTAGGATTAGTAGGAAATGATTATTCTCTCTATCTAAGAATTTAATTAAATTAAGAGATCTTTCCAATCTTAACTTTTCCATCATCATTCACAAGCATGATCTCTGAAGCAATTGATATATATGCTCACACTCATACCCTCATGAATATTCAACTACAATATAAATAGGTCATATGGGGGAAATGCCCGGTTCTGGGGAAATCATTAGAGATGCATTACAAACAACTTGAAAAACCTTTTTACTTACGCAAGTAGATGTAAACTTTACTTTCCACCTTTCTACTTGCTTGCTTTTGCACATATTAAATGTCTAGTTATTTTTATAAGTTTTTGGGAGGTACCAGCAATTGCTGACGCCTCTTCTTTCCTAACGTGTTTGGCAGGCAAACAGCCTGCAGTTTAGTAGCAGCTCAGTAGCTATACATGCTTCCTGGAGACAGAGTATACACTAGACGGTATGAATTACTTTGTCTCAGTTTTTGTTCAGATAATGATGTAAATGCTATCTCTTTTGTATCACACTTTGGGATATATGTTGTAAAATGGAAGATCCTTGTACATGTTGTAAACTGATATGAATATTAATGAAAAGAATTTTGATGCCATTTGTCTCTCTATGATCTTGTGGTTATGTTGTGGATGTGAATGTCATGTGGATAATTAGCCGCGCGAAAATTTTCCCCGTTTTTCGGCAACTCCATGCGATCTCATGTGAATAATAGTGCGAGTGTGTGATTAACGGGTACCCGGATCCTGAGGGGTTCACAATTTGGTATCAGAGCCGTGGTACCCCGATACGCACATTCGCGGTATTACAATTCCGATCGCATTAAGTTCACGAATAGCGACAGTTTTCCGACTTGTCGTGAGTTCGAGAAGGGAAATATGACATTCTTATTCAATAACCACAAATGTCACCAATTTCATTAATTTTCATCTTATATCCCAAGAAGAGAAAAGCATTTATGATAAATATCTGTCTAGGGCATCCTTATGACTAATTATGGTCATCATGCAGAGCCATGGCATCTCGACCAGGTCAGGATACTTCTGATGAGCTGGCACGCATACTGAGCGCACTTACCGATCTTCAGCAGCAGCAGGCTGCTATGAGAGGCCAGCAGGAGCAGATATTGGCCCAGCAGACCGAGATTGCTGACAGGCAGACGGACATAGAGATGAGAATTGAGGACCTGTCAGACTTCACGTACCATCTATCCCATGATGGGATACGGCAGGACCAGCACCAGTCCGTTGAGGTGGAGCAGCCTCATCCTGACGATCCACTAGAGGACATACCAGAGCATGGAGCTGAGGAGGATGCAGACTTAGACAGGGAGCAGGACCCTGTTGACTTTGCTAACGAGGGGTCACACGAGTATTCAGCTATTCACAGGCACCAGTCCATTTTCATATCCTACCAGCGCGCCAACATACCCTTGTTCGAGGGCACAGGTTCACCAGATGTTGCTGAGCAGTGGCTGAAGCGGGTGACGAAGGTGCTCAGGATGATTCGCGCGCCACGAGACACATGGCTATCCTTCATGGAGTATTCATTGACGGATTTTGCCGAGAGATGGTGGGATGCGGTAGTGTCTGAGCTAGGCCGAGAGCCTACCTGAGATGATTTCGAGACGAAGTTCCGAGGCCACTTCTTTTCTGCGAAGTGGAAGGAGTCCCAGCACCGACTTTTTGCAGAGCTTCGTCAGGGACAGATGACCGCCAGAGATTACTTTATCCGATACACAGAGCTGTCACGACATACACGAGCAGCTGGCGCATTTCCAGAGGAGAATCTGGAAAAGTTCATTGGCGGCATGCGAGAGGAAGTACAGGAGAAGCTGGCTGGACTGCATATCACATCCATCTCCGAGGCTACCGATGCAGCGGAGAAGTTCGAGGACATCAGAGGGAGACGTTTCGGGAGCTCGTATGGAGCACCGCCTAGACCACGGCGATCTTTTGGACCGATACGTCGACCGTTTCAGCAGCAGAGGTCAGCCAGACGGTTCCGACCTACAGGTTCGACATTCTCTGGCAGTGCTCGCTCTTCTCCATCGACTACTATAGGAGGAGCACTCGTCGGGCGTGGCACAGAGTCCGCTCGACCATCTGGGTCGCAGCGAGCAGATAGACCACCTGCAGGACCACCTCGGAGCACGGACACAGCTACTCCATCTACTCGACCAGTCCGGTGTTACCGATGTCACGAGTGGGGACACTATCGCTCACAGTGCCCACAGGTAGCTGGTGAGCCTCAGCCACAACCTTCACAGTCACAGCCTCAGGCACAACGTTCAGGGAGTTTCCGTGGCAGGAGCTCCAACTTCAGGTGACCGCAGCAGTGACAGACGCAGAGTGTGGCAGGTTCCAGTGCCGCACCAGCCAGGCAGGGGCAGATACACGCAGTTACTGAGGAGCAGGCACGTTCAGCGGCTACTGTGGTGAAAGGTATGGTCTCAATCTTGGGCCGACCTTTCCATGTCTTATTTGATTCTGGTGCGACACACTCTTTTCTTGCTTCGAGGCTACTTGCTTCTTTAGGTAGAGTTGCAGAAACTCTCTCTTCCCCATATCACATCCGAGGGCCAGGTGGCCAGTTATTTATCATTTCTCTGATAGTCAGGCACTTGCCCATACTGATTGGCGGTCAGGAGATGATCGCAGATTGTCTACTTCTGCAGCTTGATGAGTTCGACTTGATTTTGGGCATGGATTGGCTATCTACTCATCATGCACTAGTTGATTGTTTTAGGAAGACAGTTTTCTTCAGGATTCCAGGTTTACCCGAGTTCACCTTTGAGGGTACTATACAGGACTCCACCATGGAGTATATTTCAGTGTTGCGGGCTCAGCGACTTGTCGATCAGGGTTGTGATACATATCTTGCATTTATTCAGGAGGTATCTGATCATGAGCCGATGACACAGGACATCCGAGTAGTTTCAGAATACCCTGATGTGTTCCCTGATGAGCTACCAGGATTAACTCCTGAGAGAGAGATCGAGTTCGAGATCACATTATTACCAGATACACAGCCGATCTCTATGACACCATATCGCATGGCACCAGCCGAGTTGAGGGAGCTGAAGGTGCAGTTGCAGGAGTTGCTTGACTTGGGATTCGTGAGGCCGAGCACTTCACCTTGGGGTGCTCCGGTTCTATTTGTCAAGAAGAAGGATGAATCCATGAGACTGTGCATCGATTACGGGCAGCTAAACAAGAGAACGGTGAAGAACCGTTATCCTTTGCCGCGCATCGATGATTTATTCGATCAGCTCCAGGGATCTTTCGGTTTTCTTGAAGATCGATCTTCGCTCAGGCTACCATCAGCTGAGGATTCGCGAGTCGGACATTTCGAAGACAGCCTTCAGGACTCGCTATGGACACTACGAATTTGTGGTGATGCCGTTTGGGCTCACCAATGCACCTGCGGCTTTCATGGATATGATGAACCGTATCTTCCGTCCATACTTGGACAAGTTTGTAGTGGTGTTCATCGATGATGTGCTCATCTATTCACGGAATGAATGGGATCATGCGAATGGTCTACGGATTGTTTTGGACACATTGCGAGAGCGCAAGTTATATGCCAAGTTGAGCAAGTGTGAGTTCTGGTTATCCCAAGTCTCATTTTTGGGGCACATCATTTCTGGAGCAGGCATCGCAGTTGATCCTGCGAAGATAGATGCAGTTATGTCTTGGGAGCAGCCCAAGACTGTCACGCAGATTCGGAGCTTCCTTGGGCTAGCAGGTTATTACAGACGCTTCGTCGGCGGATTTTCTCGCATTGTTCGCATTCTGACACGGTTGACGCAGAAGGGAGTTCCATTCATTTGGGACGATTCATTGAGCAGGCCTTCCAGACACTGAAGGAGAGGTTGACTACAGCGCCTATTCTTGCTCTTCCTTCAGGCACTCAGGACTATGCAGTCTACACAGATGCATCTGGAGAAGGTCTAGGAGCAGTGTTGATGCAGAGAGGACAGGTGATTGCTTACGAATCACGGCAGTTGAGACCGCACGAGCGGAACTACCCCACACATGACTTGGAGTTGGCGGCAGTTGTCTTCGCCTTGAAGATCTGGCGTCACTACCTATATGGGGTGAATTTCAAGATCTTTACATATCACAAGAGTCTGAAGTACATCTTTGATCAGAAGGAGCTGATCATGAGGCAGCGCGGATGGCTCGAGCTGCTGAAGGATTATGATTGCACGATCTCTTACCATCCTGGTAAGGGAAACGTGGTGGCTGATGCACTCAGCAGGAGAGCGCATGCAGAGGGTACGGCGAACTGGCTATATACGTGGGATACACTTGCAGCTTTGAGCGATTGGCATCCTCAGGAGAGCGCATCCATTTCTACCGCCGTACCTCCTCGATACAGTAGTCTTTGGGATCGTATTGTAGAGGGCCAGAAGTCCGATCCTTGGATTCATGATAGATACATGCGCGCCGTCAAGGACGAAGTTGATGATTTTGTCGTGGCAGAGTCTATTTTATGGAAAGCAGGACGGGTCGTTGTACCCAATGACGAGCAGCTTCGCAGAGACATTCTCGATGAGGCACACTGTTCACGGTTATCTATCCATCCAAGCAGTACGAAGATGTACCGTGATCTGCGTCGACATTTCTGGTGGGATGGAATGAAGCGCGATGTGGCGCTACATGTTAGCAGATGCACGACCTGTCAGATGGTCAAGGCTGAGCACAGGAGACCACCAGGATTACTGCAGTCTCTCCCCATTCCTGAGTGGAAATAGGAGAGCATTTATATGGATTTTGTCACAGGATTGCCGAAGACACCAAGTGGCCATGATTCCATTTAAGTCGTTGTTGATAGGTTGACCAAGTCAGCCCATTTCATACCTGTCAACACGACTTACACTCCATCCAGATTGGCCAAGCTCTATGTGCAGAACATTATCAGGCTACATGGTATACCACGAGAGGTGGTGTCTGACAGGGATTCGAGATTTACATCTCATTACTGGCATCAGTTCATGTCAGCACTACAGACAGAACTGAAGATGAGTTCTGCATACCATCCGTAGACAGACGGGCAGAGTGAGCGCACCATTCAGACGCTTGAGGATCTACTTCGCGCATGCACTTTGGAGTGGAGAGGGTCCTGGAAGGACCATTTGCCTTTGGTAGAATTCACGTACAACAACAGCTATCACTCCAGTATTGGCATGGCACCATTCGAGGCCCTATACGAGCGGAGATGTCTCACACCTCTCAGTTGGCGTGAGGTAGGTGATCATGCTTTATATTCCGTAGATCTCTTGGAGGAGACTGCGAGAGCTGTTGATCTTGTGAGACGGAGGCTTCTAACGGCACAGAGTCGCCAGAAGAGTTATGCAGACCGTCGGAGAAGAGATTTGGAATTCCAGGTATCCAATCTTCTTCTCTTCCTTTATTACAAAATTAACTTAACCTCATATTAATGACATTCCTATCAATTATAGGTTGGAGATTGGGTATTTTTGCGAATATCTCCCATGAAGGGAGTGCAGAGATTCGGTGTTCGTGGCAAGTTGGCGCCACGATATGTTGGACCGTTCGAGATTCTTGCTCGTGTAGGGAAGCTTGCATACCGAGTAGCCCTTCCTCCACATCTATCGGCTATTCATGATGTCTTCCACGTATCCAACCTGAGGAAGTATGTGCACGACCCTCGGTACATCATCAGTTATGAGAATCTAGACGTGGAATCAGATCTGACTTATGAAGAGAAGCCAATCCAGATACTTGATCGTGCTGTGAAGAAGCTTCGCAGCAAGGAGATTCCATTGGTCAAGATTTTGTGGCACCGTCACGGCGTCGAAGAAGCGACGTGGGAGACTGAAGCCGACATACGGGCACGATACCCGCAGCTTTTTTGATGTAAGCATCAAAACAAGCTTTTGTAATTAAATACATGATAAATATATGGCTTGTTTTCTCTTTGAGGTTTTTATGGGTTCAAAACCCTTTGAGGTTTTTATAACCATACGAGATTTAACCAAGATACCTATTGACCTTGACTCGAGTCTCGAGGACGAGACTCCCTTTGAGGTTTTTATAATTGTAACATCTGAAATCCGCCAAACCCGAAACCGACCCGATTAGCGTCCGATTAACACAATAAAGTTATCTGACAATATTAGATAACATAAAACGATCAATTGATCGTGAATCAAAAGTCGTTCGGGCGAAATCGACCAAAAATCGGTCGCATCGTAATGCGCGCCGTGAAAAAGCCGCGACGAAAATTCGAAAACCGCAAAACGAACCGAGACCGTCATTAGATCCGATTCGACGATATAAGACCAACGGAATCGACTGTTTGTCAATCAGAGGTCGTTTGATATTTTTAAATCACAAAATTTAACCTTACACAAAAACCATATCCGAAAATTTCGGGTATTCAAAACCCGATCGGAAGTATATCAACATTAT
The DNA here is from genome assembly GCA_037367405.1 of Ottelia alismoides. Taxonomy (NCBI): domain Eukaryota; kingdom Viridiplantae; phylum Streptophyta; class Magnoliopsida; order Alismatales; family Hydrocharitaceae; genus Ottelia; species Ottelia alismoides. The sequence continues at coordinate 1,478,955 of JAZKJV010000272.1, forward strand.
ACTCATATTGATCGTCATTTTGAGACGGTCAAAACAAGCCGTTGTTCGTCAAAATCGGAGACATGATGTGTGAATGCGGAAGGTTTTAGTATAAAAAAATAAAATAAAATAGAATTCAAATTTTAATTTTTTTTATATACGGCAGCAGATGCTGCTGTCTGCTTTCTAGGATGGCATCACGTGGTTTCCTTCTCTTCTCCACTTGGTCCTTAAATTCATCTTCCACTTGTCATATAACAAAGGCATGACTCTTATTATATAAGCCCACACCCTCTTATAGAAGTCTTCATTTATATCCAAAGGGTTCCACCATCGAGACCCAAACCCTCCCTTTTTGCTCTCCATTGATGTTGCCCTCCAATTGAAAGCTCCTCATACGTGTTCTTCTTTAGAAGCAAATTCAAAAAGGTATAACCTCATCCTCCCTCTTTTCTCTCTATATCCCTCTTTTATATCTTAAATCCAACAAAAACCCTTCTTCCTCTTTAATTTTATCAACTCCCATTTCTTCATATTACTATTTTCCCCATTTCATCCCTAAATTCCAGCAATGAGGAACAACCTAGAACTGTTGTGCTTGATCCCAGATTTCAACATGCATGCTTGAAGAATCCATTCACAAATTTAGGGATTTCTTACCTCCTGTCCCCTTCTTTTGCTGCCTTGCATGTGCTATGCCATTTCTTTTTTTCTGTAATTTGTGTAAATTTCAAAATTAAATTCCAGATTTTCACTTCCAAAAATTTAGCTTCTGATTAAATGATTTAAAAAGTGAGATTTGGGGGGAGGAGAGTTACGTACATTACCTTTCTGTTTTAGCTTAGTATATTAGGTGTAATTGGATCTAGATGTTGTGTTCAACAAAAAAAGAAGATATGGTAATATTATATCTATTATGAACTTCTTTCTGCAATGCAAATAATCGATTCAAGTTAGTCTGGAAATCCAATTGATATATCTCCAGCAGTGTGAAAACTGTGACCAGTGCTTGGTTGTCTTCTTCACAAAGGTCACTGAAATTGTATGTTCTTGTTCAGATAATCCCTGGAGTCATTAAATAAGGGTAATTGAGTGACTTGTATGTGGGAAATGCACTGGACAATGCATGTGCTCGAGCCGGATTGATCGATAATATCATATACATGTTATTGGATTTTTCTAACAGAGATGTGGCATCCATTAATGGACTGACATGGATTTTGTGAAGCATAAGAGTGGTTAAAAAGCAGAAATTTTCAAGGATATATGTACTAAAAAAATACGGGGAAATCCAAGGAAGTAGTAGGTTGAGTTTCTTTTTGCCTAATTATTAAATTGCATTGATCCTTGGAAGTGGGGATGGAATTTTAGTAGCACAAGAGATATTAGGTAGCATTGCAATGGATTATATTGTTGGAAGCACGATAAAGTATTTTTTTTTAAATGTGATTCATAAATTGTACATATAAGCTCGGCTTAAATCTTTTCTTAACAATTCACAATAAACTCCACTGTGCCAAAATATTGATAACAGATGACCATACCTTCTCCAGAACCATGAGATGATATTTTAAAGTATATATATAATAAATTAATTAAAAGTTTTTGTTACAGTCATAAATAATGGCATTGGGATTGGCCAAATAGATTTTAGGTTGGAGGTTCACGTAGAATAAATATGGAGCCTTGTGGATTTGATTATATCTTCTGGCTCATTCACCCTTCTTCAGCCTAAGACAATTAAATCCCTAGTGGTAGGGCTGCTGTCCAGTTTCACAGTCAGCCTTGCTTATGTTGACAATCTAATGTTGAAATTATCTGATTTCGAGATTTTTATATCTAGTTTCATCAAGAGTTTGGATTTCAACACATATTCATCCATATTATTTTGATATGACAATCACTATAACTTTGAGCTCATTTTATCCGAATTAAACTATGTAACTTGGATCAAGGATCTGATTAGAAGATCATTTGGATGAGAATCATAATTAGCTTGTTAATAGATGATCACACAAATATATGAATGATAGAAGTTAAAATAGTGCCGGTCATTCTGACCTTTTACACTTGACCGTGCGAGGGCGCGGTGACCCTCAGCTGGGCGGGAGAATAGGAAGCCCAGTTAGGGCAGCGGCTGCCAAGTGTGCGGGTCTAGGATCCTAGTCCCCCTTCGGTTTTTAACGCGAGCTCGCTGTGTTTTTACGCATCGTTGGGATCCCGACTTTAGACCATTCCGTTGACCCTGTCTTTTAGGATACCCAGGCGGGGGATCCTTGGTTTTCAGTTTTACGTACGAGCTCGTTCGCAATTACTAGTCAGGTAGGTTTCTAGAGTGACTTTTCTAGGGAGTCTCTCTCACCCGTCTCAGTGGCGTAGTTTGGGAGTAGACCTATCCCTCTATTGGATTGCGCTTCCAATTAGAGGGCGAGACGGAAGAGCCATTTGTAGGCTTCTTCACCGCTTGAGTTTACTTCGACAACAGACTTGGCGATTATATATCTAGATCATCCATATCTACATCTACATAATCTGAAGTTATATCTGAAACATTGAAGTTAAGAATTCGAGAAGTTACGATCAAAAGTTAGGATTAGTAGGAAATGATTATTCTCTCTATCTAAGAATTTAATTAAATTAAGAGATCTTTCCAATCTTAACTTTTCCATCATCATTCACAAGCATAATCTCTGAAGCAATTGATATATATGCTCACACTCATACCCTCATGAATATTCAACTACAATATAAATAGGTCATATGGGGGAAATGCCGGGTTCTGGGGAAATCATTAGAGATGCATTACAAACAACTTGAAAAACCTTTTTACTTACGTAAGTAGATGTAAACTTTACTTTCCACCTTTCTACTTGCTTGCTTTTGCACATATTAAATGTCTAGTTATTTTTATAAGTTTTTGGGAGGTACCAGCAATTGCTGACGCCTCTTCTTTTCTAACGTGTTTGGCAGGCAAACAGCCTGCAGTTTAGTAGCAGCTCAGTAGCTATACATGCTTCCTGGAGACAGAGTATACACTAGACGGTATGAATTACTTTGTCTCAGTTTTTGTTCAGATAATGATGTAAATGCTATCTCTTTTGTATCACACTTTGGGATATATGTTGTAAAATGGAAGATCCTTGTACATGTTGTAAACTGATATGAATATTAATGAAAAGAATTTTGGTGTCATTTGTCTCTCTATGATCTTGTAGTTATGTTGTGGATGTGAATGCCATGTGGATAATTAGCCGCGCGAAAAATTTTCCCTGTTTTTCGGCAACTTCATGCGATCTCATGTGAATAATAGTGCGAGTGTGTGATTAATGGGTACCCGGATCCTGAGGGGTTCACATCCCTGGAGTTCGTGTACCGGGTGAGAGCGGTGTTACTTTGTTGGAGGATGGCTCGGTCTCTTTGATCTCCTCGAGTGGCTCGAGTTTGGGAGGTGTTGGTCCAAAGCGGCAGACGCGATATACACCAAGAAGGAAGAGGTCCAGAGGCATAGTTGAAAGTGTTGGTGGTACAGAGAAGCCAGCATCGAATAAGGTCAGTGAAGCACTAAGATTAAATGTGGCGATTGTGGCTCAATCCATTGGGAAAAAATGATCCTTCAATGAAGATAGTCTCTTAGAATGTGAGCGTGTTAGGGGACCCTGAGAACAGAAGCATCATTGGTGCTCTTTTAAATGATTGGTTTGGAGATATTTTGATGTTACAAGAAAAGAAGATAAGTGGGTGGTCTGACTTGTTGTGGAAGTCCTTTGGACTGAGACGTATGTCCAACTTTTCTGTTCTTGATGCTGTTGGGAGTGTTGATGGAACTGTAATTACGTGGAATGGTGATTTGTTTGATAAGTTGTCTGTGAAATATGGCAAGTTTGTGCAATCGGTTGAGCTCTTTGATAAGCGTCTAAAGTCCAGGTCAGTGGTATCCTACGAGTATGGACCTATAGAGCAGTCTTTGTGGGCGGACTTGTGTGCGGAGCTCAGCGAGGAGAGGGAGACTTCCCTGAAGCTTCCTAGATTGTTATCGGAGATTTTAATGTCACCATTTTCTCATCCAACAGTTCGGGTTTGTGGAGTGGGCAGGACCTGCGCTCTGATGCTTTTGTGGAGTTGATCGAAGATTTACAATTGGAGGTTCTTGATGCGACAGATGATAGATATACGTGGAGATATCTAGGCTCTCGTTCGAGACTGGACTGGATTGTTTCTTGATCTCTACAGATATTTTGCACATGTTCCCATTGTTAGGGGTCTCTTCTCATCCACGGTCTAGGTCGGATCATACTCCACTTGTTTGGGGCTCTATGGAGGAATTCCCTGCTCGCTCTTTCTTCATATTTGGATGGATGTGACTTCTTGCGGAGGGTTTTGTTGAGCTTGTTGTCGATCATTGCAGGTCTATGGAGGAGGAAGGCTCTGCCACCATTAGGTTGGAGCTGAAGCTAGTGAGTCTGAGAAGGCAGCTTTGCGAGTACAAAAGGGAGGTAAGGAAGGCTGACAGGGTGCAGGCAGATGTTGAAATTGATGGGATGGATAAGAAAGAGGATTCTAGGGACTTGACTGCGGAGGAGTTGAAGGAGAGAGCTGGTCATCTGAAGTCGATCATTGCGGAGGATAGGATGAGGGCGACGGAGTGGAAGCAGAGGTCCAGACATAGGTGGATAAGGGAAGGAGATGCAAACACGAATTTCTTCCATGCGGTGGCCAGCAGGAGACAGAAGAGAAATTTTATGCAGTGGTCGCGGGGGACTCTGGGCCCTAGTGCGAAGGGGGAAAAGGAGATTGGGAGAGCATCGGTGAACTACTTTTGCATCACATCTAAGAGAGTGGAACTGAGCAATGGAGGTGGGCAGGGGTGAATGTGCATGGCCTCTCGCTGGAGCAATGTACCTCTCTAGTTAGGCCCTTTGTAAAGGAGGAGGTGAAGTGGGTCATGTCGGAGCTAAATGTCGATGGTGCTCGGGTCCTAATGGATTCCTTGTGTTCTTCTACATCAAGTTTTGGGATGTCGTGGGGGGTGATGTGTTTGACATGCTGGAGTAGTTTAGTTAGTTCATTGTGGATTTTGATAGGGTATATTCGGAGAGCTCTTTGACATGAGTATTAATAAAGAGAAGTCCAACTTCGTGCCTTTTGGCTTGTAAGACGAGGTGGAGGCACGCAAGAGGGAATTGGCTTTGTCCTATCGGTGCACTTCTGATCTGGTATTTAGGGTTGCCTCTTGATGATGGTCGTCATCATCTTTCTGATTGGTTACATGTGGTTGAAAAGTTGGAAACGAAGATGGCAGGTTGGAAGGAGCCGCTTCTCTCTCGAGGAGGGTGCATGGTCCCAATCAAGGCGATGTTTACGGCTATTTTGGTGTTCTTCATGTCCTCTAGGTTGCTTCCTATGGAAATTCGTTGCTGACTGGAGAGAATTACTTGGATATTCTTCTGGGGAACGCAAATCATTCAGGTCTAGGAAGGGCCAATGACATTTAGGATCTTCTCCATGCTTGCAACCCTGAGGGAGAAGCTGAAGGTTCATAAGAAATTGATTGGACAATAGTGGCATAAGGAGAGTGCTTTTCGACTAATTAAATGAGCTTTAAATTTGAGAAGCATAATGTGGTAAATGAGGAAAGCAAAAGGAGAAAGAAGGAAAATGTGTCCATGCAACGGTCAAGAAAAACCTAGATAAAGGAAGGATAGGCTGACAGTGTCATTTTCCACATCATGATGAGTGGAAAAGGCATCAAAACAACATTCATAAGATCAAGGTGTTTAGCTCCATGATTCACTAGACTAGCATGCAAGCAGTGCAGTAGTGGAGCATTTGAGGGCCTTCTTCACCGGGCGATAAAGAGAATCTGATGTTGAAGTGGTCACACTAGGGATTGGTTGTCTTCAATTAAAATAAGTGGACATATTGATACACGATTTCTCAAAATAGGATGTTTGGACGATAGTGTGCAGTTTGAATGTATACAAGACACGAATAGAGCCAATCTTTTTCTTCAAAGAATTCAGGTGCTAGTGAACAACGAAGTGAGAGGTTCAGTGACTTCAGTCTGGGGAATTCAGGTTTTGATCTATTAGGATGAGCTTTTTTGTTCCTGATTCTAGAGAAGGAATTGGCTCTGGGGATTTAAGATTAGCGTCCCATTGCTATATCCAATGTTGAATATCTCATTGACGTAAATGCCGATATCACCAGCGTATAGTCGACTAACAGAACCAACTCATGGCAACATGTTGTAGACATGTCCCCAAAGTCGACCAAAAAAGGGGGCATGCACATGAAATTCGAATTGTTTTTATCGGAAAGTAAGTTTTCCAATGTGTTCTAACAAATAAAAATTTTCTACACTTAGGTCCAAATGCAAGTTCTAAAGAATCAGACTCATATATCATAATCTTTACACACCAAACAGTGACAAAAATGAAGAAATGGACTACAAAATCACGCTTCTTACAAAAATTATAAGGGTTTTTATCATTTGTGCTCCTCTGAGATATGGCAATTTCAGTTATGCCCCTAACTTTTTGGTAATATCAGTTGTGCCCCTCACTTCTTTCTTCGTTATCATTTGTGCCCTTCCGTCAGATTGTCCGTCAAAAAATTAAAATAAATCATTTCAAAAAATTAAAATAACCGTGATTTATTCAAACAATGATGTGGTTAAGAAGGGTATTATGGTCAAAATAAAGTCAGGGGTCGATCTGGGGAGGAGGGGGCAGAGCATGGGGCTGGAAAGGTTGGGCCGGGGAAGAGCAGGGGAGGAGCTCGGGGGAGGAGCTCGGAGCAGAGCTCGAGGCTGACGGGGTCAGGCCAGGGAGGAGGGGCGGCGGGCTGAGGAAGCCACTAGAGGTGGGAAGGTTGCGATGCTGTTGTAGGTGACTGTAGGTGCGGGGGCGGGTTGGGTGGAGGTGCAGGGGCCGGGAGAGGAACTCGGGGCTGATGGGGAGGTGTGTGGGCAGAGAGAGGTGCGGGGGCATGGGAGGGAGGTGCGAGGACGTGGCAGCACCTCGGGACAGGGAAGAGGGGTGCAGGGGCGGAGGGGAGGACATCGGGGCGGAGGGGGAGGTGTGCACGGTGGGTGGAGGTGCAGGGGAGGGGGGATAACCTTGGGGCAGAGGGGGAGGTACGTGGGTGGGGAAAGGTGGGGGGGCATGGGAGGGAGGTGTCGGGGCGGACCTTGGGGCGGGGGAGGGGGTGCAGGGGCGGAGGGGAGGGCATCGGGGCATAGGGGGAGTTGCACAGGCGGGGTGGAGGTGCAGGCGTGGGGGGGTGACCTTGGGGCGGAGGGGGAGGTGTGTGGGTGGGGAGAGGTGCGGAGGTAGGGGAGAGAGGTGCCGGGGTGGACCTCGGGGTGGGGGCAGGGGAGGGAGGTGCCGGGACGGACCTCGGGGCGGGGGAGGGGGTGCAGGGGCGGAGGGGAGCTAGGCGAAGGGAGGAGCTAGGAGGGCCTGGAGGGGGAAGGGTGGTGACGGAGGCGGGCCTGGAGGGGGAGGGAGGAAGAAGAAGAAGAAACTAGATGGAGGAAGAAGACGAAAGTGAGAAGAAAATTATTTTTTACCCTTCATTTTTAAGTTAATTACCTATGTATCCCCAAAACTAACGGCCGTTTAGGATGAGGATTGGCGACAATTAACCCGAGGGGCACAAGTAATCATTGTAGAAGAAGCCAAGGGCACAACTGATATTACCAAAAAGATAGGGGCATAACTAAAATTGCGATATCTCAGAGGGGCACAACTGATAAAAACCCTATTTTATATGAGCGGACACCATAGCGTGTTTCTCCCTTTTTCGACTTAAAAAAAAGATCGAATGGGAGTATCGATTTCGCCAACTTGGTAAAATATCACTGATATTTCAACGATATTTCTCAAAAATTATGGTCGTGATCTAGGTACAATACCGCATAAGAGATAGGTCTCTGAGAGAGAGAGAGAGATAGGTCTTTGAGCCAGGTCTATGTGTCAACAAGACATGATTTGATTGTCTATTAGGAGTAGGCCAAAAACAACTCCTCGCGCATATCCTTGGTTGTCTCCTTGAGGCACATGCCGGAGCCAATATCAACGATGTCAAAAGAACCCTAGGCGCTCACCTAGGCGAGCAAACGAGGCGAGGTGGAGCTTTGGTGCCTCGCCTTCACTACTCAAAAATTGACCACATATTAAACAGCAAATTAAAACAAGTTAGAGTTAGAACTGAAGAGAAACTTACATATCTTTGGCTGACATCTTTGTAAAACCAATTGCCAGAGCATGTTGTTTCCCCTCCGCCATTACGGCCTGAATAATATTCAACATCAGGTGTCAAGAAGATGCGTACAGTTTCACATAAAAGTCAGAATGTTATGGCATATAATTTAAAACCCGATAAACCAGACACACGACAAAAACCATGTATATGCATAAAAAATATTATTGCGTATACTAAAACACCAAAAAAACAGTATATAATATATACACAAAATATTACTAGATAGGTAAATAAACTCTAGCATGCATGCATGCAATTTTTAGGAACGTGAAGAGTGGGCACCCTATGTAAGTGCACGCCCGTAGACATACTATAAATATGGCAATATTTATTAACATCAGAGTTTCTAATCCATAAACTGGCCAGATAATCCAGGAAAACGGAACCTTGATGAACCACGATCAGGCTTTATCGATAGAGAGGCACCAAAACATCTTCCTCCTTCGGAAAATAGGATACCATCAACCTTACCATTGCAAAGTAAAAATTGTCTCAAAGGGTTACAATATCAAGAGAAAAAAAACACAGATTCTACATTCTTAGTCTCTACATTCTTTATCCAGGGATATTTAATGATAATTTTTCAAAGATAAAATCGTAGTTTCTCCATAACAATGTGCATTCACCAATGCAACCCCTTCTGGATATTAAAAATCATCATGTATTCTCTCCAGATGAATTACCGATTACTAAAAAACTCCCTTCTTGTCCACAATAAACAGATTCGTCTTAATTTCTCTCCAGATAAGAAGCCAATGTACCACTAATAAATCACATGTTTACAGAATACAGATTCCATTGCAATTGTAATATGTGGGATATGGTCTTAAGAATCAGTTTGAGAATCTAAAAAGATTCTCCATGTACCGATCACACGTTGGCATTTTCCGAATTAAGAATCAGTTTTTCCATAATAAAAATGACAACATACTAGACAAACATCACAAAAGTCACCAACAAACATCCTCCAAAAGTCAACGTGTTGAGCTTCATCAGATTATAACTTTTCATACCTTGAGTTTTTATTAAATGCAAGTCATTTAAATACACCAGCTAATTTCTTTAGATGGCAGCCCGTCAGAATGGGTTTCACCAAATCCAGTGAAGATGAAAGTTTCCACCTAAAAGTTGCACGGTTGCATTCTCTAATTAGAATTATCGGAAGAGGAGATGGTTTGAGCTGTTGGGTAATTGGATTATGTCATGATTCATTTATTGTGTGTCCAGCATGTGGCCATGTATTTCGTTCCATGTCTCCTACTCAAGAAGAGGGTGAGAATGAGATGGGCCTATATCTAGGTCCTCGTACTATGGATTTCAGTGAAAAAATAAATGAAGAAACTTGGCAAGAATGGTTATCATTTAACCCCCAACAACAAACTGTTCGGTTAGGCATGTCTTTCACAGCAAAAATAAAAGTTTTTTTGCATACATAAGTTCAATATGATAGGGTTAATTTGGGAAAAGGCTTTGTTATTATTGTTGTATACATGAGTTCAATATGAAAGTTATGGTTATTTGACTGCTAACCTTCTAGAATGTCAGTCACAATCAAGCAACCAAAATATTCAAACAAAGGACTAGCTTAGCGGTGAAGCCGGAAAACCATAATCTAGCCATTAAACAAGCATGCCTTCAAATCACAAAGTTGTGCTGTGAGAAAAAAGACCAACTTAACCCAACAAGAAGACATGCACAGCCCAACAAGAAGACATGCACATAATCATTTTCTTAGACTAATTTGAAATAAGTGGAAAACTCGTCAATGCCAGATCAATCCCCTTAACTTCGGATTAGATCTCAATGCACCTTAACCATTCAAACGCAGTAACCATGCATAACTTATTCTTACATGTCAATAACAAACATGAAAGAGGTGAAATGTGATTTCATTATGCTACCATTGCCATGCAAATGCAAACTCTGCGTATTACTCTGCTAATCAAAATGTAAAGGAGCAAATCATTCAGCCCCTCCCCCTCAGGGCACCACACATCTACAGTTACATGAGTTGCTGGCGTCTTCTGCTGAAGAAAAGTGTCAGTAGAGAAAACCTCCCCATGGAGTTTCTACGAGAATAGGCAATCAATTATTGATGAAGAGTGGACAGAAGCCGAAAATAAAAAGCAGAACCTTTATATAAAGATTAGGAGAAAACTCTACAGAAAGTAGGAGATAGAACAGTACATCAACGTAGCAAGTAAAAATCCCTTTGCAAGTAGGAATTCCAATCAAAAGTGGAAGATAAGACTTCCAAGTAAAAATACGCAATTAGGAGATTAAGAGAACTGTCTCAAAAAAGCAATAAAGCGATCGAAAGCCTTTGTGTCCAATTAGCAATTATAGACTCAAGATTCTAACATTTAAATAGCAGATGCCTACTTTTTAAAATGTCACAGATTACAGATGAGGATAATTTAAGTTTTTAACTAAGTGCTAAGACATGGAAACCTAACAAAAAAACCAAGTTTTTTTCCATTATCATCAGAAGAAAATTAGTGAACTTCCTCTCCCCCATCTTCCTCTTTGTGTGTCTTTAATTTCATTTTCCGCCATTTCCCCCTTTTTGAGGTTACGCAATAAGGCCACCTCAAATTAGGGAATCTTTGAAAATAGTCCAGTGAAGGTCATGGCTATGTCCCCAAAAGGCCATGAACAACTCAAGAGTATACCTAGAAGATGGTTTTTGTCCAAAACAAATTATTCAAACATCCATGACTACATTGTAACAACTAAAAGTTTGAACTATTACGCAATTTGAACTTAAAAATCTCACAAATAGGAAATAAAATTATGGGTTTTTATCACTTGTACCCCTCCGAGATATCGCAATTACAGTTATGCCCATGTCTTTTTGGTAATATCAGTTGTACCCCTCACTTCTTTCCCCGTTATCACTTGTGCCCTTCCGTCAGATTGACCATCAATGAGTTGACTTAACCATGATTTTTTCAAACCTTGGTGCAGTTAAGAGGGGTATTATTGTCCAAACTCCTCCTCTTCCCCCATCCTCTTCTTCCTTCTCCAACCTCCTCCTCCTTCCTCTCCGCTCGGAACTCCTCCCTCGGCCCTTGCCACGAGCTCCCCCCGCCCCGAGCTCCGCCCCGACCCCCCCCCCCCCGACCCCTCCCTGAGCTCCGCCCCAGCCTCCCTCCGCCCCGACCTCTCCCCGGCCCCTGCCCCGAGCTCCCCCCCCCCCCCCCGCCCCGAGCTCCGCCCCAGTTCAATCTGGAACTCACAGCTCAAGAAGGAACCTCAAGTTGTCGAGCTTTTGAGCTTCGGAGGGATCCCGCCGCTCAAGCTTTTGAATTGTTGCCTCCACAACGGATGGTGCGGTCGAGGTGGGAGGCGTAGGGGGAGCGGGGGTGGAAGGGGGAGGACTCGGACTGGGGCGGAGGGGCGGCAGGGGGTAGGGGGAGGTCGGGGCGACAGGGAGATCGGGGCGGAGGGGCGGCAGGGGGTGGGGGGAGGTTGGGGCAGGGGGCGGGGGGAGGTCGGGGCGGAGGGAGGCTGGGGCGGAGAGGGAGGAGAAGGAGGTTGGAGGAGGAGGAAGAGGATGGGGGAAGAGGAGGAAGAAGAAGAGGATGAGGAAGAGGGTGTAAAAGGACCATTAAACCCTTTTTTTTTAAATTAATTCTGCTTATGTCCTCAAAGTTAACGTTCGTTTGCACTGTGGATGGACGGTCACTAACCCGAAGGGCACAAGTGATAGATTGGCAAGAAGTGAGGGGCACAACTGATATTACCAAAAAGATAGGGGCATAACTAAAATTACGATATCTCGGAGGGGCACAAGTGATAAAAACCCAAATTATAAAGTAGAAAAAACGTATCGTAGAAATCGGGGAGGAAAATCATCGTGAGATTGCTTCTCTAGAGGCTCCAAATGAGGCACAGAAGCTCCAAAGAAGGAAATCAAACTCTCTCGAGATGAAAAAGGCAAATGGGCATCAAATCGAGGGAAATGTAGGACATATGGACCCCAATTCCCTTTAAAGGGGGCCAGGAATCTCTCATTGTAGGTGAATTTGCCACCATGTGAGAAAAAGATTGAAGGTCATTATTCATGCTAAGATTCTCTTCGTATCTTGGCTTCTGTAAGTATTTTCCCTCTTTTTCCTTATTATTTTATAGGAATTATATATTGTATGTTGTCTCACAATTCTTACTTTAAAAACATAAAATATAGGCTATATAAACCGTGGGACAATAAAAAGAATGATGGTATCATTAGGGCCATTTAGGTACCTTTTTATAAGCACTTGGAGGTGTTCACGCTAACATTTCAAACCATGAGTAAAAGATAACAAATGAAAGTTTGAACTGATTAGCAGTATGAAAGATCTTAGAGAACCTAACAAATATCCTTGATATTTTGGACTGTCTTGCTAGATGCAAGTCATTTCCTTTTAAATAAAAACAAATCTAAGTGCTACACTGTTAGAGAGATATTTCCACCAGAGGGTTACGCTTGTTTTTTATTATTCGGGTTTAGGATAGAGTTGATAGGATTTTGAATGTTTTATATGTTTACAATGTAATCTCAACATCTCTACTACACAAAGAAGCTAATTTTGGAACTTAGGAGACATATTTGAGTATTATTAGAATTGGAGTTTCCTCCACCTCTCCCTTTTCTCTCTCTCACATATTCGCGCTTCTTCTCTAAAAATCCCACATTCTGACCTATGTTTGCCTTCTTCTCCTCCTCTCTAATTTTGTCTCCGTCCCTAAAATTCGCAACACAACACAATGTATAACATGGTTACATAAATAAAGAACAAATGTGATGTTAAAATCATGACAAACAAAATAATTCCAGCACCCTTCTCTCATCAGAACAAAGAAACAATCATACTTTGCATCACAGTTAAAATCAAGGTTAGCATAGTGAGTTCAGACCATTAAAGGAAAGGGAACAAATCATGCAAATCAACAAAGTAAAATTAGATTAAAAGGTGAAAATATTACCACAGGGGATTCTTCTGGTACATCAATATCCAAGGAACCGCCTGGAGATGTAAGGCCAGGGCACATGATATTTGCACCAGAAAGCACGAACTTGATTGCACCTCTGTCCACTTGAAACTTCCTCATTACATCAGGGTCTGAAAGTTATCAAACAACTAAGGTAATGCCAATGGATCAGACACATCTAACAATGTTGTTGAATGTCCAAAAAGTACCATGCTTTATATGCCCACCCCCACCCAACCCACATTAATTCCACTCAGACACAACAAATACATATGGCAGAGAAATGGAAACTCCACACAACTTCTTGGTTTCCAACATGAAAAGAAGAGACTTCTTCGAACCAGTGATTTCAAACAATTTGCTAATTTTAACTAAAGCAGGAAATGCATTCTCAGATGTCAAATTGACTACCCATTTGATCGTTAACATGCCTAACTAAACTCATACTGAAAATGGTGGTGCAAGTGCAACTAGCTTGTGTTATTTCAATCTTTATGTTTGAAACTATATGGTACTTAATTTTTGGTGATTAATGGTGAAGTTTTTGGTGATTAATGGCAAAGATTTTGGGCATATACTTATATATTGGAGGCCCTTTTTTTTCTTTCTTTCAAAAAAGGCTATTTCAATCTGTCTGCTTTCTTTCTTTCACACATTTACAAAAAAAGTAGAAATTCATTAAAAAACTAAAAATCACAGACAATTCCGAAAACATAGGTAAAATAATACAATGATAGGTTTCGATGCAGATCCATATTTCTCACTGAGCTCGAATTGTACCCGCCATAGTATGCAATATTCCAAGTACGGTAATATAAATTTACAAGAGCTGATAGATCTAAGCGTATAATACAAATAAGAGTTAAAAAACATGTTTCAATGAATCGCTTGCAGATTTCATCACTCGCTTTCTTTATTTCAGCATTATGATTTAGAACTCCTTTTAAAATATTACTTGTAAATACACTAGAAGGAACCTAAGCTTGTGTTCGATATATACTCGTCCAAGTTCAAGGAGTGCAAGAACGGTTTATTTTCGTTTTAACAAAAAAGGTATCCCAAATTAACAAAAATCCTAACATGCAGTGATTTTAGTCCACTCTATACATAAAACAAGGTAGTTCAACAAGATGAACGCAAATGCCACAACAGCGCATTATATTCTCCAGGACCACTAAAAAATCCAAGTGAACCAAGGCCATTCATTTTAAGGAAGAGACAAGGATGGAAAGAAATTGCATGCCAAGATATTATATACAATGCTTTATCATATCCAATCCATGACCAATTTCAAGATCGTGTACAACTACAGAGTTATCTTCTCAAAAAGGAAATTCACTCATACATATAACATGGTGTATATTTTTCATAAATGACACTAAGAAATAGTTAAATATCAACACGGAGAACATGGAATTAGGGCCATCATGCAAGGACACTGTACATATATTAAGATCATGGATTCTTAACCAGCGTACCAAAAATAAGACATTATATCCACACATGAAATCGATACAATATCATAAGATTGTATTTTCCTTTACAAATGTGCAGCAGAATGATGAAACACCTCCCAGTTGGTTGAAACGTTGTCACAGAAATTACAACTTTTCAACTTTCAGTCATATATATTAATTTTCCGGGGGGGCGGGGGATCAGATCTCCAGGGATATATGTTGTCAAGCGAAGGGGCTAAGCTGGTGATACTAATCGAGGAGCTTGAGAACAGACTGAGGAACAGCATTACAAATCCCAAAAGGCATTCAGGTTGATCATCAGGCTACAACAAATGAACAGATACTGTGGGCTCCAAATGAGGCATTCGAATGGCAATGCATTTTATGGGGATAAGCATTATTCATATCTTGAAAGGCTAGTTAGTTCTGTGTCATTTTTTTCATTATAGATTCTGCCGACCGAAGTTCTTAAGCGTCTAGAGTCTTTGATGAGGTGATTCTTCTAGTCCTCATATGGGGAATCCATGGGGATTCTTCTGGTCCTCATATTGCCATGTTCTATTACATTCTCAACATATAATCTTTCACCACGAAAGTAACTCCATTCATGGCCAACAACATGACCCATAAAATTGTCACAACCAAGTTGTGACCGAGTCCAAATAAGCCCTTTTTTTTTTTGACACTCCAAATAAGCCCTTTTGCTGGTCCGTGGAAGCCTAAAAACTAACGGCACAACTACATGAAATCGAGGTGAGAACCGCAAGCTCTCACACCTCTTGTTAACCCCTCTGGATCCGGGTACCCGTTTACGCGCAATTCGCAATATATCATTCACATTTAATCACACAAGTTGTAAAAATGCAGGGAAAATTTTTTCGCGACTATGACATTCATTCATAACACATGACCACAAGTAAAAGAGACAGACATCACCAAAATTTCTTTTCATTAATATTCATAACCATTTACAACATGTACAAGCATATTCCATGCTACATCATATATCCCAAAATGTGACAAAAGAGATAGCATTTACATCATCATTATCTGAACAAAAACTACGACAAAGTAAACCATACCGTCGGGTGTACACTATATCTCCTGGAAGCATGTATGTACTGAGCGGCTACTAAACTGCAGGCTGTTTGCCTGCCACACACAATAGGAAGAAACGGCGTCAGCGGTTGCTGGTACCCCCCCCAAAAACTTATATAAAATAACAGGCATTTATTATTTACAAAAGAAAGCAAGCAGAAAGGCGAGAGCAACTCAAATTAAGATTTAATTCTACTTGCGAATGAAAACGGCTTTTCAGATTACTGGTAAGCATCTCAAATGTTGTCCCATAACCTGGCATTTCCCACATGTAACATTATTTCGATAGCAGTTGCGTAATTATGAGTGTGTGAGGGGGAATGCATATATCATTTTCCTTAGAGATCATGTTGGTTGGTGAAAGAATGGAAAAGTTGAGATTGTAAAGATCTATTGATTTATTTAAATTCTTGGGTAGAGAGAATGGTCTTTTGATCTTAACTTCTCACTTTCTCAACTTCAATGTTTCAGATATAACTCCAGATGTTGTAGATGTAGATATGGATGATCTATATATAGAATCGCCAAGTCTGTTTGGCGAAATAACTCAAGCGGTGAAGAAGCCTGCAAATGGCTCTTCCGTCTCGCCCTCTAGTTGGAAGGCCGGTCCAATAGAGGGATAGGTCTACTCCCCAACTACGCCACTGAGACGGGTGAGAGGGACTTCCCGGGAAGTCGCTCTAGAAAAACAGCCCGACCGGTAACGGGCAACCGAGCTCGTACGTAAAACTGAAAACCAAGGATCCCCCGCCTGGGTATCCTAAAACAGGGTCAACGGAACTGGTCTAAAGTCTGGATCCCAGCGAGGCGTAAAAACACTGCGAGCTCGCGTAAAAACCGTGTAAAAGACTGGAATCCTAGACCCGCGCACTTGGCGGCCGCTGCCCAAACCGGGCTTCCTTTCTTCCGCCCAGTTGAGGGTCACCGCGCCCTCGCACGGTCAGGTGTAGGGATCACCATGACCGGCACATACTAATTATCATCACATGTTGTAACAGATTTTGATTTGTTAATGAGATGTTGTTCCCATCTATCTCACTTTGATATAATATCACACATAATTCCATTGGCTTTTTATACCCCCATGTGAACCATATTTGAAACCTTTCCCAACAACTCATTCAGCCACATTTGTGAATCACATACCCAATATACAAGTCTTTGCTTAGAATTTACAAGATCCACTCTAAATCCATTTTGATCTTGACTCTGCTATCAGATTCTTAAGTTTTCGCACAATAGGAATTCCACTATGGTTGTACCATAAGGACTATTTAATAGCCTCACTTGAGTAGGGACCGGAAAGCAAAATAATTTTGATACAAAATAGTATATAGTCGTGCTATGTTAAGCTATATAATCGTGCTTATGATAGGCTGGCATAAGGAATCTTCCCAGATAGAAATTTACATTTGTTTTGGACAGAAGCCTTGAAATTTGTTATTTCTAAGGAACTTAAGGTTGTATTTGCTGGGAAATGATGGGTCAATGCAACAATAGAGAACCAAATATAGTTTCCTAACTTATCCTTTCTTATCTACAATTTCAGTGTAAAATGCCCTTCATAGTATAATTCATCTTATAACAAATAAGCACCTGTAATTCTACATAGCGTACATTGACATATCTGAAAGTGTTAATTATGTTTGTCCAGATAACCAGGAGAACATTGATCAGAAAATCCGTTGTGCACATATGTACAAGATGAGAAACACGAGCATGTAGCAATCTATACCTATTCTAAGTGTTCCCACCACTCATACCAAAGCCATAAAGGAGGCATGGGAAGAGAGTCAAGTAATAGTCTTAGTATGAGAGTGTTTTAGATGACACCATAATAAAGAGTTCAAACATTGTAGAGAGGGTATTATTACAAAGTAATGGCCATAATGCAAGTTGACAACAATGGAGTCGATGCGGCTGCAGCGGATTATGCAAAGGCAGTACCATGATTCGTTAACCAACCGCTAGTAGGGTATAGGTATGAGATTAAATCTACATTCCTTCTATAGTAACAATAATAAGATCATTGTATATATGTTTTCCTGTAATCAGCCTAGGGATTTGTTAAACGCCTAGTGATTTGTTAAACGATATTTGTATAGTGATAGCCTAAGGACACATGCATGGAAAACACTCCTGTATGCACTAGTTAATTTTCCCTGTATATTCAAATTACGAAGCTTGAAAAAAAAATATTTAACCTTTCATCTTTCAAACGGCCGCAAGGCAAACAAGCTACAATCAATTTGATGCCACATGCAAGAAAGGGAGGTACATCCAAGTACGGATCATACTCTTGTTGGCATGTGAGATGCTTATGTAATTTATAGTTTTAAATAAATATTAATGAAGCAAATGACCAATATATATATATCTATATCTATATATATATAACTGTACGTCACATATTATTTTGATCAATTCAAATATCCAGATCAAGGTGCACCAATTATTCTTTTGTATCTTAATACTCCAGTGATTTTCTGACAATGGGATAGTGATCTATGGAATGGAAGCAACTTGCATGAAAGATTCATACCCCCAGAATATATGATTGTACAATGTTCTTGAATAATAGCATATGTATGGGACTAAATCCACATTTAATCAAGAAATAACAATGTAAAATGGTCTTGAAACTGGGTCTAAATGCAACCATGGAAGGCTACAAGAGAGGAATTTAAACTTGTGCATTCATGGCAGCAAAGAAAGGTTAGGGTTGTACCTTATCTAGATTGGAGGGAAAAAATTGCATGCAACCGCTTTGGAATTTCCAGTATCTTGAAAGAAGGCTGCAACAAATGTTCCTTACTTTTCTCCTTGGATTTGAGGTAGCTCCAAAGTTTCAGGGCTGCAATAGTTCTGAAATGAAACTCCAACTGGAGATCTTCCAACTGTTGGAACTGGGCGGCAATTGGCTGAGGCAGAGGCTATTTTGGAGCAATGGCTTGCTGGAAATCAGCAACAATCGCTGCTAATGGCTTTTCTTTTCGGCTTGAGAGGAAACGAGATATCAAAGAAAGGTTTTGGGTGCCTTTATATAGAGGATGAGAAGGGGTTAAGTGAGGCCAAGTGGTGATAGGAAAGTGTTAAGTGTCAAAGAGGGAAAAGCCAAGTGGAACTTCCTGGAAAGCCGACTGATATAAAATTTTTTTTTTTTTTTTTAATTGATATACTTAAAGTTGACCATACACGAACATCAGACCTCGGATTTTGACGCACCATATCTTGATTTGACCGTCTCTGAATGACGATCGATATGAGTATAATGTTGATATACTTTCGGTCGAGTTTTGAATACCCGAAATTTTCGAATACGGTTTCGGTTTGAGGTTAAATTTTGTGATTTAAAATTATCAAACGACCTCCGATTGACGAACGGTCGATTCCGTTGGTCTTGTATCTTCGAATCGGATCTAATGACGGTCTCGGTTCGTTTCGCGGTTTCCGAATTTGCGTCGCGGCTTTTCACGGCGCGTATTACAAAGTGACCGATTTTTGGTCGATTTCGTTCGAACGACTTTTGATTCACTACTAATTGATCGTTTTAGGTTGTTTAGTATTGACCGATAACGTTTTTGGGTTCGTTAGACCCAAATTCGGACGACTTCGGTTTTGATTAGAAACCGGATGCTACACCTCTCTAATTGTGAAACACAAGAAGAACAAGTGGTCGGTGTCTTCATTCATCTCCATGACCACGCAATGCTGACGGGACCTCTCTACCCACGAAAGAGTCTGACCCTATGAGCCCACATCATCACCATTCACGTTGCATCAACCAAAGGAGCACCTTGACCCGCAAAGGGTCATAATACTCATATACTCGGTAGAGACGATTCTCAGATCAAAAATTGTGGTTGCGTATAGCATTTTCTACGCCTTCCAAATTGAGAAGTCACCATCAAGCCACGTCCAATGATCTGACCCCAAAGGACCCCAAACCCAGGGAAAACATCCAGAAGTGCCATAAACTCAACCACTCCTTGATCTTATAGCTTACAACGAAACCGAGGGCACTACACATCCTTGTCCCAAGCCTCGAAGTAGAAGCCACCCTATCTGCCGCCAAAGCAAAGAGCCAAGGAATCAATCGCACAACACTCCAGGTCTCGTCCAATTATCAAGCCAGATGGGAAATTCTCCTCTCGCCCAAAACTGGCCTAAAGAGATGTGCAACCACCGGTAACACCAAGCAAATGCCATCTCAGGAGATTAAAGGGACACGGAATCACCGCTCCCGCCAAGACATATCCGTCAAAACACCATTATATGCCTCCCCAAATCCGAGCCACCCACTTCATCTGCAAAGCCATGTTCATCTCCTCCGGATGGAATTACTGGTCATGCCCTGAAGGCATCTGCAAAGCCATGTTTTTACGATGGAAGGGAGCAGGGGGAGACAAAAATATCAAATGTGCTTTTATATATGTAATCATATAAATGAATCAGGTTAGACTATTGATTTTCTTCTAAAGGAAATTAGATTATTAGATAAAATGGTGTTATACAACACTATAAAAGTATCTTCAGTTGTATTAATGTATTATTACGAAATAGATATTTGTGAATAACAAAAGGAGAACGGTATCCATGTCAGTTTCAAATCAAATAAGAATACAAAAATTTATACAAAATGGATGTGATAGCGGATTGGACGTGAATATACATATAACCAAGGGCATCCCTCTTTCCTAGCCATTTAAGAATCCTTACATAAGAAAAATATCACCATTTAAATAGATTTTAGTATCTGAAATACATTCAAAGAATTTTAACGCACTGTATAATCTTGTTGGTTGTGGCTATACATTTTTTGAAGGATTTTGACAAAGACTGCGTGAAAAGTTGTGGCGAAGAGGACAGGACCACCCATGGACCGCCCATATGATAAGGACCTTTTTGCAATGACTTCTATTCTAGAGTGCCGCAACACTTCCAATTAACAATGTTTTTTTCTTTTTAATGAGTTTTATTGATAACTCGTAATCCTAGTTTGATTTTTCAAAACTTCCAGCCAAGTCTACAAAAGCTATAACTGGACACTTTGCCTAAAAAGTAAATTCACGGGGGGAGATAGTATGTTTCTTTTTTCAATAGAACAAGTGGATTAGGCAGGAGGATACCTTTTTTATTGTTAGATAAGTAATGAATACACATTGAATCTCCATTATCCTAGGGTAAACATTCTTTGCTCCCTCCCACAAAAAAGACTACATAGAGAAGACATGAATATTATACTACGAAAGAAGCAGAAAATTGGGGGGAAATATGAAAGTTGAGTGATACTTTACATTGATGGAGGAGTCTAAGTGTAGGCATGTAAGGACCATCACGCATATTGAAGAACAATGGCACATTGTTCACAACGACAAGATTCACATGATTCTGACTACAAATATAAACAAGAGAAATTTATTAAAATATACTTAATAACGGCACCTTTTGTATAAATTATAGAAAGCATACAGAAGAAGATACTGAAATAACCACGACATGCGAATGTTAGAGTTCATTAATATGGTTAAAGATCTTCCCAAGATATAATAGAATTATGTATGGTATGGAACTGTGGTTGCTAGAGAGCATTTTCATGACACATGAAAAATTCCCTCTGAGTTCAGGCAATCCTAGGTGCTTCATACAAGGATGTTTATGAAGAAGATTCCGCACGAATATCTGAAATATATTACTGCAAAATCTTAACATACATTTACAACAAACTACTTTTCCAGCCTTGTACATGAAGCCCCCTATAACTGCATGTTTCGGCGAACATTATATTTTCGAGAAGCCAGAACAGTATTATGAAAATACAATTATAGAAAAATTGATCGCAGAAACAGATACATGTTTCAGCATGGCCTAGAAATTCAGTGATCGGATGGTGAACAGCAAGCATAAATCAGATCCAAATGGGCCAATCGATCCCAATCAGTGCAACGCACGAAGCTAAATAAGTTGTGCGACTCAAGAACCAAGCCTTTGCCATCCAAATTAATCCAGACAGGGTCAACCAGATGAATAATGGTTAAATTTTAAATATCAACTTTTGCTAGTTTTGATAAAATAGATTTTAATCACATCACTTGTAATGAAGATAAAAAGCCCACTTACCATTTTGGGTTCTTTACATAGCTACCCTATGAGAATTTGTTATAAGAAATGTATTTCGGTATCTTTATATTTAAATAGTCGCCTTCCAAAAATGGTAACCTGCAACATCTTAATAAATGCATCTTGAATTAAACCCGCATACAAATTTCAGGTTCAATAAATGGGGAAGAACGTTTCGTTAATTGTGTTTGAATTGTTTCCAGTTGGCATGTAGTCATTTTGGGGTTTGGGCAACACCCCCATGTTCTGCATTATGCCTTTTCTTGGAGGTCGTTGTCATGTTCAACAACAGACACAGTAGTCGAAGATGGTATGGTCAGCGAGTTAGGTGGTAGCAAATCATCCTTTTTGTTGTACGTGTTACCCACGAAACAGTGGTCCTCGAAATCTCCTATGCCACTCCCTTCATGAATATGCATCATTTACTATATGCCCAGTTAAAGTCCACCCCCAACAAATCAATTCTCCTTGTTGGATTCCTTAAAGACATTGTTCAGCCCCCCCACACCCCCCACACCCCACCCCAACTCCTTTTTTATCATTTCCTCCAATCAAGGAGCATGCATGCAAATGACATTTAGCGTCTCTTCTCTCAGAATCATTTTTCAAGCAAAAGACTAAAGAAATGACTTAAATTAAATATAAAAAATTGATGGAGAAGATGTTGGCAGAAAATCAGTAACTGTGAAATTGTGGTGAATCTACTTGTAATCATCACTGTTGGGTAACTCTCCCAGCATGAAATCAATAGCAAGATGTTAATGCTCATTCCTTTGAAAATGTTGAGGGCCAAGTTCATACATTAAGGTCCTCCGATGGCCCCCTTCCTTCATAGGTGAGCATACAGATGACTGGACATCGGAAGCCGGTTCAAGCACCGGCTCACGACAGGGCATCAATCCTATCCTGCTTCATTTTTGACTCTCCTAGGCACCGAATTAGCCTAGTTAGACTCAGTCTGCCACAAAGAAAGTGGGAAAGGGTGGATGGTCGAGTGGTTGTGTTTTCACCCCTCCTCTTTGTTTTGAAAGATGTCTTCTTATTCCATCCTTTCCCGAATCCCCCTAGACTGAGGGGGTTGGTGTGGACTCCCATAAAAGGTCATGTATTTGAGACAACAAATAAGATCGGGCCCGTGTTTGTAACATTTGGAAATAAGGCCTGTAACTGAGAATTAGATGCATGTTGGGACCCTTTTGTAATTTACCCCATTAGCTAACTTGTTAAGAACCGCAACTTTACATAATATTCACAGACATGTCATGTGAATCATGATAAATAATAATAAGTTGTGATTTTGTGATTCATGACAATTATATAAAACATAAGCTCATGCTGACCCCTGTAAACTTTTTTGACATTGTCTTCGAATTCAAAAATGGCACCAAAAAGAAGAAAGAATATGATGGAGCCCGTTAATCTTGGTGAAGTTGTGTAGTCAAGGTTGCAAAAAGGGGTAGTCGGTACTCGATCTGTCAGGTCATTAAGGACTAAACGGCAATCGATCAACTAATCAGGATTTAGTCGGGCTTTAATCCGTTTAGATTTTTTTAATATTTTTAAATATATAAATCGTTTTTATACATATGTTCTTATATATTTACGTAGATTTATACATTTTTATACTATCATAAAGAAAGAAAAAGGAGTAATTGAATTCAAATAAAACATTAAGCATATTAGAATCAGTTTGCTTTAAAAAAACAAAAAATAAAAAATATATAGTATATCTAAGCAAAAATTGTCGACCTAGTCAGAATTAATCAATACTCGGTCAGCCACCCCACTGACTAGACTAGTCGAGCCAGGCAACCAACTTTTACAACACTGTGTTTAGTGATCCAATTGGACGGAGAACAAAAAAATAAAGGATGCAAGTACATGAGTTGAAACTTTTGTAAAAAGATCATTGCATGTGGTAATGGATGGTTGAAACGACATTAGGCGAAAAGCCACAGGAATGTGATTGGCAACCTAAATATACCTATCGAGGTGGAGAATGAAAATCATGTTGTATTTGATGAAGAAAGAGTGGGAAAAAAGATCATGTAAAGAGATGGAGGAGGTCCGACAAGGCGACAAGTGGGTGCATTTGCAATGCAGGGAGGGTCTAGTTTCGATGAATATGTACCCATTAGACATAGTTAGAGGTCTCATGGACATTTTGGTGGGAAAGTGAGGACTTGAAATGGCAAGAGTAAGTGGTGGAAGTGGAGCTAACTAAGAAAATGCAATACAAATCACATTAAATGCGTCTTTGAGAAAAGAAGAAAGGATGAGATATTGCCAAAGTATCGACAGAAATTTTATAAAAAGCATGTTCCTTATCAATGTTGGCAGTAATCCTTCATACGCAACAATTATAAAAAAAATGTCGGCAACTTTAAGAGGGGCTTGAAACCTTCAGTTATGCATGAATTCAGGACATGGGTATTTGAGGGAAGAAATGAATATCATAGAGGCATTGGTGGAGGATGCTAAGGCATCCTAAAAAGAGGTTAGATGAAGCATTATGTTAGACGATTGGACTAACATCAAAGGTCGTAATTTGATTAACATTTTTGGTGAATAACCCCGTAGTAAATGGTTCATAAAATCTATCAATGCTTCAGTTGAAATCAAGAATGCCATTTTTTCAAGTTGATTGATGAGGTTGTTGAGAGAAAGTTGGAGAAAGCATTGTCATACAAGTCGCTATTAATAATGTTGCGAATCACAATACAGTTAGGGAGGAGTTGATGGAGAAAAGAAAGCGTTTGTATTGAACTTAGTATGCAAAGCTAGGGAGGAGTTGATGGAGAAAAGAAAGCGTTTGTATTGAACTTAGTATGCAAAGCTCACTGCATCGATCATATGTTGAAGGATATCTTCAAATAGCCCTTGCACGAGTCAATTTTAAGAAGGCAAAAAAATTAACAACTACATTTATGCTCATCCTTGAATGATACCATTGTTAAGGAAACATGTTGATGAAGATTTGGTTCGCATGCCATCACTAATTTTGCCACCGCTTTTCATATATTGCAGAGGTCGATTCAAGCGAAATATCACCTTCAGTCATTTTTCACTTCAAAGACGTGGAAAAGCAGCTCTTACGCCTCTAAAACACCATAAAAAGTGTATAACAAATCGTTTAAAAAATATATCATTATGGCCCGGTGTAGCATATAGGGTCATGATGACAAAGCCATTTGTAATGGTGCTTAGAATGGTTGACACTGCAACATATCCTCTGACGGGATTCATTTATGAGGTCATGGATAGTTTGAATGAAGAGATCTCCCAAAACTAGAAAATACAAGCCTATATAGGCCTTTGTTGACAAGATGTGGGACAGGTAACTGCATATACATTTACATGCCGTACAATGCAAATATAAACCCACATTTAGAAATAATTACAAAGTGAAAGTTGAATGGCTATCTTATTTGGAAAGACTGAATGCTGATTGGGAGGAATATGGAGAAAATTGATTGTAATAGGATGCATTTATCAATGCAAGAGGGTTTTCAGTTGGTCAAGTGTCACCAACACATGGAAGAAGAGAAGTCATGTTATTTTACCTTTTGCATATCTATGTGCCAAATCCATTTCAAATTATACTTGTTTTAGCATAAATGTACTATCATTTAGAGCAGATTGGTGGAAAGCGTAGGGAGATAAAACTCTTGAACCGAAGAAGTTTGCAATGTGTATTTTGAGCTTGACATGTATGTAGTGCATCTACATATAAGCGAAATTAGAGCTCCTTCAATCATGAGATTTTTTCCAAGCTTGTCATGAGACTCATGACTTACATTCACATATGATATATGCATAGTGATGTAACATTTAACTTCTCAAACGTAGGTTCACACCAAAATAAGAAATAATTTGAGGCGGGAAAAACTCAACGGCCATGTCTTTTGCATGTTCAACTTCAATTCAACGACCATGTCTTCAAGTAAGGATGTATGCAACATGGGACAAGGAGAAAGCAAGGGCAACCACATCAGAAGGAAGTTCGACAAAGGAGGTTCGATGGTCATTCGATGGAGTGGGTATTGGCACCATGATGGACAATAACATTGTCGCAAAGATCCTCGATAATTCAATGGAAGAGGGAAAATGGCAAGTTTCCTGACAACGGTGTCCTCGTGGCCCTAGGTTTCCTCTATGTGTGGTTTGATGCTATCAGTGTAAAGGCCGAGCATATGGCCAAGAATTACGCACCCCCCTCGTCGATATATTTTAGTCACACTAACCCGAGTCTTCGTCAGGAAGATTGTACACAAAGAGGCTCTTGGCATAGGGTGTTTGAAACAGATGTTGATGATTCAAAGGTCAGAGACTTCATGAAGCTTATTGGTTGTTGATGGATAGTTGTTGTGCAAGGTTCCAACTTGCTCGATGGTATCATGAAGGGGAGGGTCTGACTAAGGAGCTTCAATTCGTAATGGACCACTTCGAGTGAGCACGTGCATGTGGTATTGATGTCGATGTGGCTTGGTTGAATGACAACTTACTTTGCCTTCGAGGTCTATCAAACTAGGGGGTGGAGAAGGTGCTTTCCTCAAGCCTAAGTGTTTTGTGGTGTACTCCATGGCATCGATAACATCTCTTAGAGAGTTTCTCGATGTGGATGAGCGCTGGCGGCCAAGGGTTCCAAGGGTCCCTCTCCAGTGTTGGGAGCATCGTTGTAGACATTGTTAATGATGTCTTGGATGATCATTATTTTCAAGGATCGATACCTGAAAGAGCCCTCACGAGTGGAGATGCATCTTCGTTGATCGATTGGTGTCGCTTTAGGTTGAAGAGTTGGTCGGAGACAAAGATCCCTAGATCAGAGATGCTGGCGACGGGGTTCTTTCCAATAATATCCCTAGCAAAAATTGAGGCAAATTCCATGAACCAGACTAAGGGCAAAGATTGTGGCAAGGCATTAAGGCTATAGAAAATGCTCATGTCATAGCCTTACTTGTCGATCATGCTAAATGGGTCAACCAATTCATCGACTGAAGTCGATGCGATAAAAAAACACAAACCAACCCAAACCCAATCTTAGTATGCATATCCAGTCCTGGTTATGCTTTATCATTGCCGGGTAGGTGTCGAATTCTAATGGATATCTCTATCTTGATGTAGGTTGGGATCTTAAACCCAAATGTGGAGAGCAAGATCATGCTAGTGATTGGGCTATCAAAGACCCCGAGGAGTACTCGATCATCCTCTTACCATGGGCTTCCATTCAGCAAGTGCCTATCACTTACGAGGAGGGTGCTTTCCACGGCAACCTCAGGAAATTACATGTGCAAAGAAATGCAGATGTGGGCGAAAGCAGACCTTTAGGTGGTGTGCCTAAAGAAAGTTGGTCATTTGAAGAAGGATTTTGGTCGCATTTTTACGGAAAAAGGGGGAGAACCGAAGCTTAGACTTGGGAAACAAGGATTTCAGAGAAAGGATCAAGGGCGAATGAATCAATCTTTTACTTGTTAAGTAGTGGAGTAGGGACCGCGTCACCCACACATTTAAAACTTGAAGAGTCTATGGCGAAGGAAGACATTATGCAGCTCATACGGGGTCAAGAGTTGAGGATAGCTGATGGTGGAACAACTTTTGCAAAAGGGAGAAAAGCTAATTATTGCATCATTGTGAATATCAGCATGTGTCAAGGTTCGATTGGCGATGTCTATCCCCTTGGCTGATCGATGAACTTCGTATTCAAATGTGTGAGGCGTGGGCATGATTGAGAAAAGGGCGGCGGTAGGTACGTTGCTTGCATTTTAGCAAGTGGATATTGGGTTCTTATAGGAAAACAAGATTGATCTTTTGGATAGAAAGAAGTTGAGATGTGTTTCTAGAACAAGCCTCTCGAAGTTCAAGGTTGTTGAGGCAGATAGGAGCCTTGGTGGTATTTTAGTGGGGTGGAATAGGTACAATTTTAGGTAGAATGATCAATTCATTTCTGTTGGATCACTTGCTTGGTTCTAGAATGCATTTTGGGTGGCATCGTCTTAGTTATGGCATCTATGTATGGTGAATCGAGGTCATCTCCAAATGTTAAGGTTTGTGCTCATTTTCGGCTTGTTCCCTCTAGATTTCCGAAGTCGACTTGGGTAGTTGGGGGTGACTTCAAATTAACACTTTAGTCTGAAGATCGCTTGAGGACCAGGTGTTGATGAATTCAGGATCCCATTTCTTCACACAAGTTGAGGAGTTGGAGTTGGAGGTCATGATGCTTCGAACAACAAGTATTCTTGAAGGAGCTCATCATCTAAGTTTCGAACTAATCGCTTCCTTCTTTCGAATGAGGTGCTTGAGATGTTCTCATTGGCGTTGGATCGTTTGTTGCCTCAATCACACACTTTAATCACACACCTATGTGTTTTGATAGCAATGAGGGTAGTCATTCATCCTCTCAATTTTGGCCTGAGCGTTTATGGTTGTTGGAAGATGATTTTCATGAGGTGTCTGAGTTTTGTGTTGGTCTATCGACGAAGGGTCCAGCCTTAAAGCGATTGGCCCTCAAACTATGTGAACTTCCTAAGATGATGGTTGCTTTCAGACGTGAGTCTCGAACATTGGAGGAGAGAAGGCATGTCACTGTGTTGGAGGAGAGTGTTTGGGCATGATGGCTTAAAGGGCGAGTAGGAGCTTGATGCTGACAAGTTGCTTAGCCATGGTACACACTAAGCGGCTATTGAGGAGGAGGAGGATAGGAAAAGAGAGAAGTTGAAGCAGAGATTGAGGCAAAATTACTTAAGAAGATGGACAAACTCTTAAAGATTTTCATGATGTAGCTAGCATAAAACCGAATTGTGAGGCTTTCCACGGTGAGAATGCAGTGATGGAGGCCGCTACACAACATTTCATTTCATATTCTCTAGCAGGCACCTTCTTGAGGAGCAGGTGGCTCAATTCAATGGGTAACACAAATTTCGGGGAGTATGCGAAAGTAACGATGCAAATGAATATGGTTATATCCATATCTGAGCAGCTATAGTATCTGTTTTGTACAGATTTTGACAAATGTATCAGTATCCATTCTAAAATGGATATGGGCATGGATATTTCCATAAACATATATATATGGTATTCGTATCCAACAATATCAATATTTGTATCTGTATTCATATTTAAAAAGGATAAGCCGATAAAGATGTGGTAACTATCTATATCGGATTGTTTCCAACCCTACTCGGAAGGCTTGACCATGCCTTTTGATTCGCAGGAGATCTGCAACGTTGTTTTTGGTCTAAACAAGGATGGGCTTACACGCCCAATGGCTTTCCAGTTCTCTTTTTTAGAGAATTTTGGGAGATAGTGACAGTTGATGTCTTTGATATGGTATTTCAATTCAATCAGGAAAATCTAGGATTTCTACCCAAGAAAGAAGTCTCTTCAGAGGGTATATGTTTTTTGCCATCATTGTGTTATCTAACATTGCGTATTTCATTGTGGCAAAGTTATAGGTTGGTTGGCTCAAGGGTGTCTTTGGAGAGGTTATTTCTTGACTGCAGTATGCTTTTCTCTTGAAAATACAGCTAATCAACATCGCGGCGATGGCCACAAAGATTAGATATGTCGGGAAAGCTCGGGCTCGATGATCCTAGCTCAAACTCAACTCAATAAGAGCTCGTTAATCGGGCTTAAAAAGCTATTGAGTCAGAGTCCAAGTCGGATAAACCATTCGTTAGGGTTATCGAGCCAGTTTGAGTTGAGGAGTATTCAACTCGCCAACTCAACTCGATAACTTGTTTTGATTTTATTACGCTTTTATACTTTTTCCATTCCGTATGTTCATAGACGACGTATAAATATGAGGAGAAAATGGTGTAGCACCAACAAATTATTTGGTGTTGTGTGATATTTATACAAACTCTCTTAATTTCTAACTTCTCTCCGATTTCCAATTCCATACGATTAAAACAATAACAAAAGTTAAAAACCCCATTCCTGCCATACTCGTTCCTCTCCACACTCGCAGCACTACAACTCCCCTCCTATCTCCAAACATTACTATTCACAACACAGCAAAGCCTCTTCTCACATTAAGTAGGGTCGACTACAGGGATTATTTGCCTCCATTCAGATCTACGCTGGGTCATTCTCGGGCTTAGATCCAAAAAAACTAAGATCCCATCGTATAGTCTCATTCCAACACTTCTTGGGCCTTCCTCGCACTCTTTTAGTCGGCTCAACATTCCAAAACTCGCATCTCCTGACCGGCGCATCAGGCATCAGCTGACCTCCTTTGCAAATGGCTAAACCACCTTAAGTGATTTTCTCGCATCTTATTCTCGATCAGAGCTACACCAACTTTCCTCCCGGTGCCATCATTCCAAATCCGATCTTTACGTGTGTGTGTATGTCCACACATCCATCTTAGCATTTTCATTTTTGCTACTGCCATTCTCTGCACATGTCTATGGTTCACAGGCCAACATTCAGATCCATAGAGCATAGCAGGTCAGTTGCTTTGTAAAACTTTCCTTTGATTTTCAAAGGAATTTTCTTATCACAGAGAACAGTAGTGGCTCCTCTCCACTTTAGTCAACCTGCATTTATTCTATTTGTAACATCTCCATCAATTTCCCCATCGTGTTGCAAAATAGATCCCAAGAATCTAAAAGAATCCCTCTTATCAATGTTATCATCACCAATCTTAACTTAACCTTGATTCATTCACCATTGCTTCCATCAAAAGTACACTCCATATATTCAATCTTAGCTCTAGTTATACGAAATCCTCTAGTCCCTGATGTATGTCTCCATATCTTAAGTTTTTCATTACTACATCTCTAGTCTCATCAATCAACACACTATCATCAGCGAATAACATACACCAAGGTATCTCATCCTGAATATGACTTGTCAACTCAACCATAACCAAAGTAAAAAGGAATGGACTCAAAGTTAAACCTTGACGCAGACCAATGTTGATGTCAAAATAGTCGGTCTTCCCAGACTGTATACTTAAACAAGATGAAGCCCTATCATACATATCATTTATGAGGTTAATGTATAGGACAGGTACTTGTCTCTTCTCCAAAACAATCCGCAATATCTCCCGTGGGATAGAATCATAAGCCTTCTCTAAATCAATAAAGATCATATGGAGGTTCTTCCTTTTAGCTACGTAAATCTTCATTGTTCTCCTCAGCAAGCGGATGGCTTCAAAAGTTGAGCGACATGGCATGAATCCGAATTGGTTTTCTTTTACTTTGAAAACTTGCCTCAACCTTCTTTCAATCACACGTTCCCAAATTTTCATAGTGTGACTCATCAGCTTGGTACCTCTGTAATTTGAACAATTTTGAATGTCTTCTTTGTTCTTATAAAGAGGCACCACGATGCTTCTCCTCTATTCTTCAGGTATTTTCTTGCTTCGCCAAATAACATTGAATAAATTTGTAAGCCAAGTCAACCCCGCTCACGTAAAACTCTCTAAACTTATATAGCCTATACCTTTCCCATGTCACATAACCTTCAAAGCCTCCCCTACTGCTTTCCTTTGTATTCATCTATAGCTTGCACGATTCAAGTAACTTTCACTGGTAGCTAGATTTCCCAAAGTGATCGCTCTATTTCTTTCACCAATGAAAAGCATATGGAAGTATTGCTTCCATCTATATCCTTCTGAGTAACAAGCGCGTGACCTTCCTCATCCTTAATGCATCTGACTTGAGAAAGATCTTTGATCTTTCTTTCTCTTGCTTTTGCCAGCCTAAATATATCCTTCTGGCCCTCCTTAGAGTCAAGATTTTTGTACAAAACTTCATAAGATTAACTTCGCTTATCGCCTTCTTTGCTTCCTTCTTCGTTGTTTTGTAGTTTGTGACAGATTCATCTGTTCTATCCTTAGACATAGCTTTAAAGCAAGCTCTTTTAATTTTGAACTTCTCTTGCACCCCTCCACTCCACAACCCAGTATTCTTTTGGTCTAGAGCTCCTCCCTTTGACTCGCCTAGCATCTCTTTAGCTACCCTTCGAATACAAGATGCTACCGCCCCCACATCTCATTTGCACTTCCGTTATAAGTCTTCTAAAACCTTCTCCCTAAAGTTTGATTGCTTCAATTGAAGATTCCAAACATTACTATTAATAAAGAAACTACTAATAAGATCAATTGCTTCTTCGAATAAACATCATATACATGGAATATAAAATCAGTTATCAGCATAATATAAAAAGGCTCGTAAGATGCTTGTGAGCCAACTCGAACTCAACGAGTTCGAGTTTGAGTCAACATTCCTGAACTCGAAGCTTAACGAGTCCAAGCTCAAGTCCGAGTTTTGTTATCATGTTTGACTCTGAGGCAGGGTTGACTCGTATCGTTCAACTTGATAGATACCCCTAATAGAGATCATCTAAGATTGGAAGAGGCTTAAGGACAAGGGAATGTTGTAGAAGGTAGACTTCTCAAAAGCGTGTGCTTGTGTGGAACGGCAATTCATATGGTTTTCTTTGCATCGTCAGGGATTCTAGAATTTTTTTAATTTATTGGATCAAATGATGCATTACTACTAGAGATGAAAATGAATATAAATATATTTGTATTCGTTCGTATTCACATTCGTCAAATAGAGGATATGGATGCCACTTTCTCGTATCTGGCGAATACAAATGCAAATGTTCAACATTCGCCGAATACAAATACGAATACGAATATAATATCCTCAACTTTGACGAATACGAATGTGAATACGAATGTTGAAAATTTTGAGGATACGAATATGAATATTTATTTTTTGAATGATACGAATATGGATACAAATACGAATACGAATACGAATGTTCAAATTCTGGATGATACCAATACTTACATGGTATAAAAAGAAGTAAGTTTGGTAAGCTTTCCTTTATTATTTAGTTATATCTTACGTTTTACTTTTATTATTTAGTTATTTTTATATACATATTCATTATTAAAATATTTAATATACTTTTTATACATTGGAAATTGTTATGAACCTAAAATGTTTATACCTTTTAAGTAAATATGCACATGTATAACATTCGTATATTAATTCGTATTCGTTTGTCAAATATCTGTATCCGAATTACCAATATTCGTTTAACATTCGTATTCGTATTTTGATGATTTGATTTTACATTTTACACATTCATGTGATATTTGTATTCGTATTCATATCCGGATTTTAAAAAGGATGAGGATATGGTAACACATATATTCGTATCCATATTCGATCGTTTTCATCCCTAATTACCACAACTCCTTGTGCGGTTATGATCAATGGTATGCCTCGAGTTGTCCATTTACACCCTCTAATTTGTTCTAATCATTGATGCATTGACTATCATGATGGATAGTGCAGTTAGAGGTGGTTACTGTGTTTAGTACAATCGATAGGAGATCTCGATACCTATCTACATTACGTTAATGACAAGTCCTTTTTGCAGAAGGTAGGGCCACAAAGTGAAAGGTCTCTCGGCAGTGTCAGACATGTTCGATGGTGTTTAAGGTTTAAGAATCAATAGAAATAAAAATGTGTGTGTTCCTTTTAGTTTGAGCATGGTCCATGGAAGAGAATGCAATGAGTGAGTCTTGGTTAAGGACTCCTAAGGATTGATTGTCGTTGCTTTATCTTGATTCGACATTGGTATGTGGGTAGTTTCTAAAGGTAGATTGGATTTGGATACCACTTGTGGAGAAGAACTTGAGGATATTGGTAGGTTATAACTTATAAGTTGGCATGCTTGTCCAGAGGTGGAAGAATGGTGTTGCTTAAGTTTGTTCTCACTGCGATCATTGTTTTCTTCCTCTTATTCCAGCTCTGTATAGTCGGTATTAGAGAAAGACTTGATCCTATAGGTTCTTGTAGTCCTCCAAAGGAAATTCTTCATGAATTCCTTTGATTTATTGGAACTCGAAAAATAGTTACTATGAAGAAGAGCTATGATAGATATGGTTTCTTAACTTGAAGAAAATGAATATGGCTCTCCTTTCCAAGTGAATTTACCGCATCTGGTGTGACAATTTTGGATTTAATATGTTGCCTTATACGAAGGATCTATGTTGCTTCTCTAAGTTTATCGGGATCTACGAGATCGATTAGATCGCCCAAGACATTCTATAGGAGTAGTTGTTTTGTTCTTCCCGGGGTCATACCATTATTGGGTGATGGGTGTGGCTTTAGCTTCCAGGGCGATGACGGGATACAAGCTTGTAAAACACAATTGATTAACACGTTCAGACGGTCTATTTAGTCTACAAGGTGGGGCGGTCGCTCCAACTAAGGCTAATCGACCCTTGTCGGCCAACCGACTAAAAGGCTCATTTAGTCGCCCGACTAGGCCAATTAGTTGGTCATTTTTTCTGGGACTATTTTCTCTGCTTGTTTTAGTGCAAACTTAATCTAAGATGCTTAGTGTGCTTAATATTTGATTGGAATTCAATCGTTTCTTTTATTTCATTATGATAGTATAGCAAATGTACAAATTGAAGTAAATATATAAGAATATATGCATATAAAATGGTTTATTTATTTCAAATAATTAAAAAAATATAAACCTACTAAGTTCTGACTAAATATGTTTAGTCGTTCGATTGCAGATTAATCCTTAGTGACCCAATCGACCGAGTATCAACTATCGACTTTTGCAACCGTGATGTGATATAGGATGGACATGTGTGTTTACGTTTCCCCGAGTGTTTGATCTAGTTCCATATAAGGAAGTGCAAGTTGCTAGCACTTGGGATGGAGATACTTACATCATGGCTTTCAACTATGATCTCTCTGATCAAAGGCTGGAAGAATTCGTATCTTTAATGGATATTTTGGCACATTGTGATTCGCCCTCTTTTGGTAGATTCCATTGGTCTTGGTTGGATGGTAGGTTTTTTGGTTAAGAAAGCCTATAAGATCCCATGGGAACGTGGTGTTTGACCCTAGGGGTGCAACTCGACTACAAAAGTATTTGGGGATGGAAGGTCTCAATATCAGACAAAGTGTTCTTATGGCTCTTGAGACGTGAGAGTAATGACTTGTGCCAATAAAGCTTCTTATGTACCTTACTCGACTAAGGTGCAGATTCGAACCACCTTTTTTTGGAATGCATGAAATACAAGGAGGTTTGGGACAATGATGCCCTGTCTAGGCTATAAATTGACAGAGCTTCCAAATGTTGAGCATTTATAGACTCTGAATGGAGGGAATCCGAAAAAATTAGAATGATGGCTCTTGCTTTGTTGCATACATTGCGGTTGGCTAGAAATGGGGTAGTCTTCCAAATTGGAAAGATTATATACAAAGAATAATGTTGAACATGTCAGGGTATTGTTGGAGTCATGGTCTTTGTGATATCAAGTGATTACAGTTTAATATAACTGGTACTTTTAATCCTATGAATAAATGAAGTTTTTGAATGCTCTTTTCTCTCAAAAAAGTTAAAGCAAAAAGAAGTAAGGAAGAAGACATTGGAAGACCCCCCTGCTTACACAATGTCAACTCATATGATGAATGAGTTTTTGAACTCCTACTTTATGATCAAGAATACCCTTGAAGGATGACTTTTGGAACTCCTACTCATATGATGAATGAGTTTTTGAACTCCTACTTTATGAGGTTGAAACTTGAAATGAGCTTGACGCAAGAATACCCTTAAAGGATGACCTTTTTTGAAAAAAGAGGGGGTTTGACGCAAGAATACCCTTAAAGGATGACCTTTTTTGAAAAAAGAGGGGGGGCGCACAAGTGTCCGTCCAAAGATTTGAACCCTAATCTTTTGGATGGTAGGCACACTGCACTACCTTAAAGGATGGCATGCCCTATGATGATTTGTTGAGAAAGGAATGGGAGGAAACAATCCCAAAAGAAGAAACAAAAGAAACAACATGGGAAAGATAACAAGGAGATAGACTTTGACGATTCTTTATATCCTAAAATAACTTTCTTGAGAAGCATGCTTATAACTTTGAATAATTTTATTTTGTAGGAAAAAGTTATGTTGACGAGAATGAATCCCAAGAAAGTGAAGGACATATCGAGGGTGATGAAGATTGTATAGATCTGGGAGTGTAGTATAATGATAAATAGAGCGGTGAAGCAAATTCCGACATCCAATCAACGAGCCGAGGACACCGTTTCGAAGAGGATGACGAGGTTCATTCGTATCTCGCATGCATTTTACGCAAGGCACACCAAAAATGTCAGTTTGGGGTGGCAGAGAAATATGGGAGAACGCTCCTGCAGGTACTGATCTCGACCATATCGCCTTGTCGTTGGTCCAAACATCTCATTGATATCATTTTCACGTCGATTTGGTGTACATCCGATACATCAAATGCAAACCCAAATTCTGTATCGTATATCGTTTTCTTCCGTGTTTTCCAAGAGTTTTATTAAGGAGAAAAAATGAAACTTATGTCAGATTGATCAGATTTTAATGATATATCCATAAATCTAATTAGTTTCGAATTGGATAAAAAATTTGGACACGAAATCTCAGATCAAGCGTTGTTTCCAGCACTCATCGATCAGCGCCAATGTCTTGATCAATCAGGACTGTTAAGGATTCAATGAGTAGTAAAGATAATAGCAATGGCATCGAAGAGGAAATTGATCCTAATGATGCTTAGAACAGCAGAAAATGATATAAATGATGAATCCATGATGTCGTTGACATTTGTGTGTTTGGAAACTTGATCCTATTGTGATTGTGATATAAACATTATGTATATGTTGATTTATAATTGTCATGACTCGTATATAAAAAAAAGTCCAAAGTTGGAATTGTTTATGTTTTCTTAATACCTATGTTGCATAAAAATTGTTATTTTCATAATGTATTTTCATGTCTAGCATATTAGTACAAAATTCTTTATTTTCAACAGAGGAACCTTGACAGACTAGAAGTTTGCATCTTGCCTCAATGATAGAAAACCACCTATGTCTACCTCACATGTTTTAACACCTGGCAAACTACAAGCTAAGACCATTAGGATACCATGTTAAAAAATAGGAAGAGATTTAGTACTGTGAAAGAGTGGCATGCAGTCTTTACATATGACCAATGGGGCGATCACAAAGAGAATCGAAAAAATACAAAACATAGAACAACCCTTGAGCTTATAATATAACTCTCTACATTGGTAAATTTCAAATTCAAAGAAAATAGGTCTTTGTTCAAAACAAGAGGCTCGCAGTAACAGAATTTATGGCCTTTGTGTGCTAATTCATAATCAATTGTGGTATAAATCATAACTTACTTTAAATAGTTTTCCAAATAGGAGGTATCATTTGCTTCCTCCGAGAGAGAGAAAAGTGATGAAGACTAAAAGAACAGTATTTTAACATGAACATCAGAAATACTATCAACATTTTCAGTATAGAGGTGTTCCCGAACCGAAGGGGACGGAAAGATTGGGGGTTATAATCATGGAATGGTATAATTCCAAGTGGCTGCATAGACCATAGGACTTATTGTCCCACAATTAAGTGATTATCAATCTTGATATCAGTGTCATAAAAAAGGCATCCAATTAAAGTATGTTGCAGTGCTATTTAACATTCCAGTCGTCGAGCAAGGCAAAACAAAGGCTGGAAGGTTAAAATAAAATGACTGACCACTTAACAACAATGAGGGGTGCTTTCTTTGGAAGAAGATCATCAAGCACGGGTTCGAGACCAGGATACTGCAGCAGATGTCAGGTATTAGGTTGACTGGTGCAAATCATGTCAGCTGCCATAATATTATATTATAAAACTAAACCTCATCAGCTATGCTCTGTCGAATTCTGCGCTGCACTGATGCCTTAACTTGATTTTGTGCAGATACATCTTCAGAAGAGAATCTGCGTAAATAAAAAAGGAAGAGAATCTGCACCTCAGAAAATCAAGATTGAATTCCTCCAGGAAAAAAAGAAATTCAAAATTAAATCCAAGAAATTGGAGTACACAAGAATATCCATATGATGCTGAAAATTTGGAAAATCCATTTCCAATTCCACCCAAACAATGTGTTACCTTTCCATGGACGGTTTTGGGGAATTCATAGTTCAGTGTTACAGGACAGATTTGCAGCAAAGCCACCATTCTGCATCACACTTTGACCACAGAGAAGGGTATAAGTGTTTGTCCTTTCTTTTTCATAATTTCCTCCTCTTTTCCTAGTGTGGTCGTGTTGCATGCACATGGTTTTCCAAAAAAATAGCAAGACCTTCTCCCACTATAAGTAGGGCCGGCTACATGGATTCTTACTCAAATCCATGTTGAAAGATTCGATTACTTTGTACGCTGGTGGTTGACTACCTAACGCAACCCCTACAAATGGAGATTTGAACATGGTCTTTTGGGTGGTAGGCACACTGCACGACCACTAGGCCATTTAAGTGGGTTATGTAAACATTTTTTTGGAACCAATATTCAACATTTTTCAGAGCATAATAACTTTCTACAGGGCAAAATCCCAATATGGGGACATACAAACACACCTTTTTCCTTGGAAGAAAAATGAAATTTACTCTACAGTCACTCATTCCCTTAATTACATCACACCTTAATCTTCTATACTGGCAATATAAATGTCAAACTGAGACGATATCATATGCCCTCAGCCAAAGCCTAAGACTGCTAGTGTTGACCCAACAAAATTATGTTTTCATAGGTATGCTCCACCAACCCAAGACATTCTCATTGCTCTCGTACCAGACCTGTTATGACAGAAAAAAGTTGGTCCACATCCTTCTCACCACTCCCATCAATGGGATGCTATTTTCAAGGTTAATACTCCAGTTTCTTCAAAAGACCTTCATCACCAGCCTCTTCATCCTCGGTAACCAAGCACATGATGTAAGCACACCCTCAGCAATACCTTAGCCTTCAGAACACGCAACGGTCCAAGGTGAAGATCAAATCAGTCTTGAGGGTGAATTCTTAGACCTTTGTACGCATCCTTCACTAGAAAAATTGACATTCCTCCACTCCCAAGCACTAATCAGATCATCTCTTGGAGTTACTCCGCTCAATCTGGCAATGTCATCAAGGAAGAAAACTCCAGTAATCTCTGATCCAATTGGGGAGGCAGCATCATCAGCCATATCCTAACCCAGCACTGCACGACCAATGCCTGCCTGCCCATCAGCTGAGGACAAACAACCTGGAGTAGGACTCAATTAAAACTCCTTCCTTGCCCAGTCACAGTCATCAAGCAATAATCCATGTGTTCTTAAATTTTTATTTCCCCAAGCATCATCAAATCGAGGAGCTCCCCGATTTCTTCAACATTGCCAAGGTGCAATCCAGACAGCTAAAGCCCGAAGTGTTTTACCGGCAATCCCCAAACATTGGTGTTGCTGGAACATTGAATGCCCAATGGATGACAAAGAAAAGGAATTTTTATCCCAAGAACCCTGTAAACTTTGTAAATTACTGTTTCGGCCTTTGAAACATCGATATTCCTCCCTCGATCCGTAAACTTGCTAACCCTTACCGCAAAGACCTTGTGATTAACCATCATCCATTTGTCCATTAAATTTAACCGTATTCCGTTAAAAAGAGGTGCATATTACCCTCTTTGTTTAGCAAATTTACAAAAGATGACACACATCTTCTTCCCTGACCCTCCTCCTTACGTTCCCTTCCCATCCACCTCTCCTGCGTCGTTTCTGACATCCCTTGCACCGCCCTCGACCTCCCAACCCTCCCTATGAGCCACCACCGACCTGCACCTCCTCCAGGCCACCTCTCACCCCCGACCTCCTCCGCCTCTGCCCACTCCACCTCCTCCCCTTACCTTGCCCCGCCTCCAGCCACCTCCTCAAGGCCGATGCCCACCTCCCCAACCTCTGCCTCATCCCCTTCCCAACCTCCTCCAAGCCGACGGCCGCCTCCCCAACCTCCACTTCCTCCCCTTTCCAACCTCTTCCAGGTCGCCGCCCACCTCCCCAACCTCCGCCTCCTCCCCTCCCTAATCTCCTCCAGGTCGTTGCTCGCCTCCCCAACCTCCGCCTCCTCCCCTCCTCAACCTCCTCCAGGACGCCGCCCACCGCCCTAACCTCTTCCAGGCAGCCGCCCACCTCCCCAACCTCCACCTCCTCTCCTCTCCAACCTCCTCCAGGATGTTTCCCACCTCCCCAACCTCTGCCACTCCCTGACCTACACCCCCTCCAGGACCTCCGCCCACCGCCGACCTCCCCAATATCTGCCGCTCCCCGACCTACTTCCCCTCCATGACTTCCAACCACCCCGACCTCTCCAACCTCTGCCCCTCCCGACCTACACCCCTCCTGGGCCTCCATCTCCCCGCCCACTCCACCTCCTCCCCTCACATTGCTCCGCCCCCAGCCGCCTCCTCCAGGTCATTCGTCCAACCCCGTACTCCCCACCACCACTCCACATCCTCTTCCTCGACAGTCACGTTGTTGCTGAATCCCTAGGCGGCTCCACCTCCGTCATCTCTAACATCAGTCGTCTGTGTGCCGGGAGAAGAAGGGAGAGAGGGTGATCTTTGGAAAGAGCAAGGATGTGGAATATCTATCGTTGAATTTTCATTGGTTAGATTAACTTAAGGCTAATCCAAGCAATTGACTCAAATAAATTTAAATTTAGCAGTAGGGTATGTGGGGTAAGACGGAGCAAGTTTACAAGATCGAGGGAGGAATATCGATGTTTCAAAAGTTGAGAAGGTAATTTACAAAGTTTATAGGGTTCCTTGAGTAAAAATCACAAAAGAAAAATGAAAGACAAATTTTAGATTTTAAAAGGATGTCAAGAACTTCTATTGTCCACTCTATCTTCACTGTGAATACGTGTCATCATGTGTTTTTGTTAATAACTTCCCGTGGAAGATCGGTCAAGATCTTGGCGGTGTATTAGGCAATCAGGTTAGCTAGGAATGCTTTAGTTTTCAAAAATGATCGACATTATGTGAAGAATGTGATGGCACATGCTTCTTGCATATGTAAACTTCGGACAACACTTGTAAATATGCATAGTGAATAAATGTCATTTTTTGCACCCTCTTCCTTTTCAAAAGAAAAACTCGCACGGGAGGAAGTCACGCACCAAGGAGCAGCATCACCTTCCTTCCTCCGTATGAGACAATGTAAATCAAAATGCATATTCCTAGGCAGAAACAGGAATCCATTCAGGACATTGCACTGAGCACCCTCAGATGTGCGGGAAGTCATATCCAAATCATAATCTACTTCTATCCAAGTAACATACAGCAACCTCAAGAGCATCATCTCAAGCACCATCTTGCTCTATCCCATACGAATCCAAACAAACACTGAGAATAGCACGCTTCCTTTAGATCAATAACAACCCAAAGCAACTCCTCACTTACCAACAATCAATCATAACAATGTCATTTAAGTAAAGCCGATAAGAGAACATCCAACGTCAAATATTATTACTAGAATACTAGGGCAGTAGTATGAACAAAATCAGCAGAATCTACCCCGATTGGCCGAACGAAACAACTGTAAATCGTAGGTGGAATGGGGAAAAACCCTAATTTTGAGCAGGAGAGGGATTTGCTTTGATGGAAAGCTGAGAAGGAGAGATCGATGAGGAGTCTAAGAGAGGAATGAGAAAGAGAGCTCACTTCTTGAACATGATAACACGATGTACGGGTGGAGAGGAATGGGACGCTGTGCCGCGCGAGCTCGACCAACGGAGAGGGGAGGGCGTCCGGGGAAGTCCGATCGGATTGCCGAACGGTGAGGGCGAGGAGCGGGGGATTATTTATAGCTCCGTTGTGCCAACGGCGCGTGGTTAGTAAGCGGAATGGTGAAACTTCGGTTTTTTAGTAAATTTTTGCTACAGTTAATTTCTTATTAAGGATTTTACGAAATTATTGTTCATTATACTTTTAATTTGTTAAAAGAAAAACTCATGAAATATGGTGTAGTATGTTCGTTTAACCAATCGCTTTAAGATGATGAAGAACTTAACCCGCAAGAATTTTCTAATAGAATAATAAAATCTTGTACGATTTTTTTTAAAATGTTTAGATTATATTGGACAAGCATGTTGGTATCGTGTTTGGGTTAACCTTGATCCAAGCTTGAACCAAAAAATTATCGGGTTTGTATCTTGGTACTGGCTTAACCCACCAATTTTAAACTTGGGTCTGGCTAGACTGAGTCAGTCTAGTCCAATTCACATCCCTGAATGGGAGGATGAAGGGTTACGTCAACAATTATCTAAAGCAAATAATGTGGCTTAATTCATATCTTTAAAAAAATCTTTTTCCCGATAAGGTGATGAAAATTATCACAATAGTTGTAGTTGATAATGATGATCTTTCTGCAAATATAGAATTGATGAAGATACCATATACATATCTCTAATAGAATGTACAATCTACTTACTTATTTGATTTAAAACGAAAACAATGAAAATATATTCTTGTATGTACATCATTCCGTAACAAGATGTGCATGCAAGGAAAAACTTGTAAGTATAACAACATTCTTTTAAAAAAAATAAATCGAAAATATTAAAAAAGGAAATAAATTCCTTTTGAATATATTGAGTTATCATTGATTTCTATCATCGTCAGATAGCTTCCATAAAGCACAAAAAAATACACAATGTGTGTCCTTGCCACAAATTCTTAACTCCAAGTTCAATCTTTAGAGCCCCCTTCCATCCATCTCATGAGTATAACAAAGGCAATTGTGTCTCGAGTACTGTACACAATGTATGTAACTTTGATCCTATACCTATCTCGTCCATTTTATTTGTGTTCATTCCTTGAATAGGTAGTCAATGTTTCTTTTTGCAACAAGGAGATGCAATGAAATAGGTTACTCTTTTTCCATCCTAATATATTCAGTAAAGAATTGGATGGAATTAATTATATGCGTACACATGGTGATATTATTTAGTTAAATAATGTAATGAACACAATAAGAACATTCGGTGTTTGCATGCATATTTACATATGAAGTGTTGCCATTAGAATATATAAATACCTTCATTTGTGCATATTCACATGATTATTCACTTTCGACCTTGTTTACTTTAACTATATAACAAATCCATCGTGGCATTTCTCTTGATATAGTTTGGTACATATCAATCAACATGTATTGCTCTTGCTGTTTTATGTTCTTTTCCAATACTTCCTTTAAAAAATATCGTATTTGATTCTTCTCGAATATTATGAAAGTATCCATTTACTCTTAAAGATATCATTAAAATCATAGATGTAGCTGCAATCCACGCGCTTCTTTCATCACATTGTTAAATCACTATGATAAGTAGGCAATCATGTGTCCACAACTATGTATATCATCCTTCAATCCATATGATTAGCTACCATTATCACGTGATTTCATCCAATCACATGATTTTTTTAAGAATAAAAATATCATTCATAATGCCATCAGATCTCTTGGAGAATTTTCGCCTTCTTTCAATATAGGATCGATTATGGATAAACCATATTTTATGCCAATTCTTTAGCATGCACGTGACAAAGACAACATCAGTAAATGAATCAGTTTTCAGTCGAAAAATAACTGTTAACATCTTTCAAGCATTGGAATCAATCACTAATAAAGCAAATATAATCAGGATCAATTATTTAATAAGAAGCTAAAGACATCTCTAGTTTTTTGTTTGTTATGCTATTGAATGATAATTAATC
Source organism: Ottelia alismoides (assembly GCA_037367405.1). Taxonomy (NCBI): domain Eukaryota; kingdom Viridiplantae; phylum Streptophyta; class Magnoliopsida; order Alismatales; family Hydrocharitaceae; genus Ottelia; species Ottelia alismoides. Next base: position 1,522,454 of record JAZKJV010000272.1, read on the forward strand.
AAAAATAGTAATTTCCCATATATGTCAGTAGTAGTCATTGCACAAACATATCTTTCATATAAATGTGTATCATCTATACCGAGCACTTGCCAACAACATCTACATACTTTTTCACGAAGGGCCACCAATGGGACAAAATAATTTTTAGAAATGAATGAATCCAATATCATTCGTAGGCTCATCTTGACCTAATTATATGCTTCAGGGCTAGAATGTCTAAGAGCACACATAAATATTCATGTAACATGATTTCTTTTTACTGTTGCAAAGAAATCTTCTCTAGCATTCAAAGTTATCATATCATTAATTTTATTTTGCAAGTCAATGTTGAATCTTTCTGTATTGTAGCATGTGCCATTGGTTCTTCCCCTTTAAATAACGGTAATATTTACTGAGTAATGAAAACAAATGTGCCTCGACAGAGCTTGAACAATAACATTGAATTTCTACTTTATTGTTCACAGATATATCATGTAATATATCAATCATCATGTGACTTACTCTTAAATGTTTGCAAACACCATCCATAATCTTTATGTATGTATATAACAACAAAGATATGTTTGATTTATACATCAAATATATATATACATTAGATGTGCTTCATCAAGCTCCATTTCTTAATATCATATATTAGATCTTTTACTCTTGTAACTTCTACCTAGTAAATAGTATCTCCTTGATATGGACCATAATTTTCTTCCAAAAATTCTTCATTGTCAACTATTGCATGTTCACGATCAGATGCATTAGGTAGCTCCTATATTTAATTCCTTCGTGGCATCATTGTTATCGCCAAAATATGTATATTGTCTAACTTCATTTTCTAGGGACTATTAAAAGATTGTAAATTTAATAGGAAGTTCTTCATTTTCATTTACTTGTGAAATGAATTCAAGGGTTCAACCATATCCTCAATAATGTTATTCTGATCAATAGTTTTTACTTCAACACAATACTTGGCTAATCATTATATTATTCAACAAGGAAGAATATTGGACTTACAATGATGTATCAAGTGGAAATTTTGTAGATTTAAAAATTATGGTTAATAGATCTATGTAGAATAGTTGATGCAGGAACATCAAGTTTTATTTTTATCGCCAACATGTGCCTGCACAATATGATAATAAGGAAATATTGTTGGAATGTCATCTACTAAGAAAATAGACATGTACATGTAAGGAAACACTAGTTTGAATTTTTCCAATTAAATATCATTTTTCCTAACTAATAAGAATAAAGGAGTTCCCATCGACTGACCTTTTGGAAACATTGAGTTTTTAAATGCTAATTGTGTTTTTTAATCAATGCTTTTAAGGTAAACCATGAAGCATGATCAAAATTAAGTTACAATTACATTAAAAATTTAAGTAGTAGATGTTATTTTTTCTATAATTTATAAAACAATATAATTTCATTTTAATTAAAATTTTCATGTCAATTTATCTTTCAAGTCTATAAACTTGCCAGTTACATGCTCCGCACCCCCTTGTGTTCTTTTATTTGTCCTAAAACCCATGTAAACTTACTAATTCTTACATCACAGACTCATGGTTAACTCCCACCCATTTGATCGTTAAAGTTATCCATATTAAAAATGTTAAGTATACCATTATTGTTCATTAAAATTACAAACCCGTACCATTCATATTCCTCCTCCCCTCCCTTCCTATACTCGTCGCCACGTGATCGACGTCGTGGATGAAGATGTTATGGTGGGATGGGTGAATTGATCTGCCCTTACCCACTCAGATTTGGTACCTAATTCATGTGGAAGTTATTAATATAGATACTTGTATATCATACTTTTGGAAGTATGGAAATTTGGTGCTATGAAAAGTGGAGCAAATGATAATCACATGCCTTCCATAGTGGTGTGCAAGTTGTAGTGATCATCGCCATTCTCGAATGGGATGTTTCATTTTGCTTGATAGGTAGCTATAACAAATTGAGCAGAAATCCATTGCCTTGTGCAGAGTTAGCACTTTTGATAACCTTCATTTCTCACAAGGACATAATTTTAGCTTCCCATAGGAAGATATCAGATAAGGAGAAAGGAAAGGGAACGACATCACTATAGTTGTCACATAGGATTATTATATCAAAAGAACACTTTGTGACCAAACAACTCATGTGGAGTTCAATAAGAAAGGGGGACATGGTAAAGTAAGGGCTGATTCATCTACTTGAGAGCATGTTGATATTGTGGTTGATGTTTCTGCTTTGGATATGAACCAAGAATCCAGTTCGAGTAAACAACAATTTATAATAGCGAGGGGTGATGATGGTGATCATTTTGCATTGTTTCCCAAGTGGGTTGGGGCGATCGATGGTAGTATTTAGATGATGTTTTCCAAACAAGAACTCCACCCCCTCTTCTCCTTGTTCTTCAATGATCCACATGATGACCCCACCCTTTATACGAATGACTATGGTAGCTGATCGTGGAGGTGATGGGCCTCCTCGGAACATGACACTGGCCATCCCAATTGTAATAGGTTAATGGGAAGGAGATGAGCTGTCAGTGCCATGTTATCGTCGAGGTACTCGAGGAAGATATGCCCCAAGATTGATGGCATGGGTGCATGTTTGGGTAGATGAGGAGAGCATGGGTTGATGCCCTAGGCGATGATGCCACTTATGGGAGGAGGAAGGACAATGGTAGCTCTGCTTGATGGTGCTGCTCTTGGCGGTGGTGTCGATATTGGGTTGCCAAAAAGGAATAGGAAGAAGAACCCGTGGATTTTGTTGTGATTTGATTAATTTGGTATTAACTCAAGCAAATTAACTCCATGAGAGTTAGACTAATGGTAGAGATTTGATGTTAACTAAAGAAATTTTTATTGATTTTGGGATTGCTACAAAGAAAAGTACGATAGATGAGTAACTGTTAAAATTTACAAGGTTTGTTGTGTGAAAGTCCTTTTTTAAAATTAAATGCTAACTGCAATCACATCATTTGAACAATATCGATTTTATAAAAAAGAAATAGTTTGCGAATGAGAAATTAAATTTTGCATATGAATATTAATAATGATTATAAAGTAATATTACCTTGAAATTAATGGCAAATTATTTTACAAAAAATTAGCCTTTGTGAACTCAAACAAAACCCTATAAAAATCACATGTAAATCCAACACAATAACACACAATGAAAGATAAAGGTCAACATGAAATACATAAAATTTTACATGTAAAATTGATTTAAAAAAGGATGATGGGAGTATTTAAAGAAGTAGAGATGGAAGAAGAGAGGAGTTTACCAAATTCCAAGACCAAGCTTTCTTTTTCGGGGAATCTGAAGTAGAGATGGATAGCGAGTAGACGAGACAAAAGACTAGAGTTCAAGCTTCAACATAATTGATCAGCATGATAGACCAAGGAAGGTAGATATGATAGGTGGATTCATCCATTAGGAAAAGGCAATAGAGGTGAGGAAAATCATTGGTTTTTAACCATCTTATTTTAATTTAAGCTTTTCTAGTGTCTTTCCCCTTTATAGTATAATTAGGGAGTGTCTTTCCCCTTTATAGTAGAATTAGGGAAGATGAAGGACAAAAAGGGAAAGAGAGGGAGGGGATCAAGGGTTTCTCTTCTTTGAATGGATTATTTTTTATATGTTGCTATGCAAGTAGAGCCATAAAAGTAAGTGGGTTTTTTTCATTGGGAGGATGTATTAATACGAGGATCAATTTGGGTCAACAATCGACTATCATCTTGACACTTTAGGTATTGAAATGAACCAATACTATTATGATATTAGAGGCACTAAAATAGAGGAGACCCTTACCTATTCTGCATCTGAAGGGCTTTACTTACACTATTTCAATACCTAATTTGCTAAAATGAAGATGACTAATTATTTCATATTGAGGCACTGTATTGGGCATGTAGATCCTATTTCAACATATGTGTTGTCTTTACGAGTCTCTTCATCCTCTGTTGACATCCCAAGTGCCAAGATATCACTACAAGAAATCTATCGATTTACTAGCATGACCTAGTGACAACTAGTAAGCGTTCTGTGATCGCAATAGTTAATGTGAGCATTTTGCCCCCCAACTAGTGGTTGCATAGCTAAATATGCGACCATAAGTTTGAAGCGGGCAATTTGACGCGTCATTATGCGGCCATAATGTGGTCACATATTGTAGTTGCATATTCTGCTAAACAGAACAACAGAACCAATACCCTTTCTCATTCCACCCTACTCCTCTTCTTTCCCTAGCTACATCCTTGACCTTTCATCTCTTCCTCTCTCTTCCATCTCATCCTCTATTGTACCACCATCCTCCATCATCGTGGAGAAGATGAGCCACGACTCTTGTGGAAAAGCTCTTTCTCTTACATCACCGACCACCAGTGAGCATCTCCTTCATCTCATCCTCCTGTTACTTAGGTATATCTCTCGTCCTTTAATTTTCTCATGTAATAGTTTAATTTTTGTTTTGATTTGCAATGAGTATGTATATTCATTTAAAAAGTACTGTAGGTATTTGTTGAAATATCTAAGACATATTATCTAATTGGAGGTGTACTAAATATAATTTATAATGTGATTTTTTCTGTAATATGTGATTTCATTATCATGTGGGAATTAGAAATGCATTTTGTATATGTGGTTGTGTTGAAGTCAGTGTGTGTGAAAGTTAGGGTAATATATATTTCGAATATTCATGTGCTTGATGTTAATGCTTAATATAATTTCATTTGTTGTGCATATTTTAACTGTAAATAGTTGTATACTATGTGTTTGTTAGATAGGCCGATCATATAGATTGCATTTTAGGGTATTGCACGAAATCGTACAAAACTTCATTCATGCATGTGTCCTTCTACACTAGTTAAGTATGACCCCGCATAACGGGAGGCGTGTGCAACATATTTTAAAGAGTGATGCCCCCAACATGTGTTATATATATATTTATTTTTTTTCACTGCTCATGAAGCCAAGATATGCTTCAGTGCTTCTTCTTTCTCTCCTCCTCAGTCCGCATCTCCTGCTACGTTCGAACTGCGAGCTGATTAGATTGTTGAGCTTCCCACGTAAAGTCTGAGGATAGAGCAAACACGAACAATCTGTGGCATTTTTAACAATGATTATTTTTCTTAGATGTCAGATTGTTTCTATCTCTAATTTCATATGGTCTGTGCTTTTACGACAAATGATGGGTACGAGTCTACCACTGTCGAAGACAACTACAAGTACAAAGCCAGTCTCCTCGCTCGATGAAATCAGTACCGATCGTCTGGTTAAAAGTTGGAACTCTTCAAAGATCGGACTTCTTTAGATCAATGCCACGATTTACGGGCTTACTGTCAACAAAGACAGTGCAGGTTAAGGTGGATATATAAAGGTCAATGAGTGGTCACTTAAATCGTATAGCTCCAGATTAGCGAAATATATATCATACGCAAACCATGCGTTCAAGAGAAATTGCATCATGCATGAAGAAATTGTGCCACGCATATGCTTACCAATCCCCTTTCCAAATCCAATAGATTTTAATATGGTAATTAAAGTAGCCAAACCCAGCCATCTTATTAGCTGCATATATACAGCAGCCAACTTAACAAGCTTAACCTTTCTCAATGTTTATCTTCAATACCTATCTCGACGTTTATATAAGCACAGAGTTCGACAGAATTTATCTCAACTCCGTCCCTGATCTAAACTAATGACTTCATGCCCTGTCTTAGTTTCACGACTTGTAATGTCCGATACTTCTCGTATATACAAAGGCCGTTGCCGCTTCTTATCTTGCACCAATCCATCAGCAATATCAAAGTTGTTGTTCATCAAATTTCGTAGACATTAAATTATTAAGAATTCGTGGTACTGGTACTATCTCTGCTGTTCGTATCCAGTACGCATGCGGCACGCATTTATACCTCCGCTGTGGTGTACCACTACAACAATTAGAGAGCAGCTCCTCTGCTGGCCAGCAGAGTCTGCTGTACCACGTGGGCCGCTCGATCAAGATCGAGCGGTTCACACGATTTCAGGGTTAAAGTGGCCCTTTGCGTGTGAACCGCTCGATCATGATCGAGCGGCCCACGTGGTACAGCAGGCCTCTGCTGCCCAGCAGAGGATCCTTGCTACAACAATTAAGATCTATAATAATAATTTTTCTGTTAACCACAACGAATAAAACGTCACTAATATATGAATTCGTGATTTGATGCAAAAGACATTGTTATATAATTAAGGATGCAAAAGGACGGATACGGATATAGGCATATTACCATATCCTTATCTGATTTTGAATACAAATACAGATGCGGATATGGATATTAACAGATATTAAAATTATCTTACTATATCCTTAAAAAACGGATACGGATGTAAAACGGATATTGATCGCATACGAGTAATGTTAGAAATACTCTATATAATTGACTTAAATATATACGAATTGGATGGAAAACACATGATATAAATTTATTAAATGTAATTGGATTATAAAAATTATACAAATATGATAAATTAAAGGAGGTATAAAATTATGTTATATATGGTTAAAAATAAATCTATGACTATATTTATATACAAAAATGGATATACGGATACGTATGTTTACGGATGTCAAAACGATATCCATATCCATATCCATTTTAAAGCGGATACGGATACGGATGTCAAAAACTGTATAAAACAGATACGGTGACAGATCGAATACGGATATATCCGTAACCGTTTGCATCCCTATCTATAAGCCCTTGCTAAATTTTTAGCAAAGACTACCAAACGTTGAGAAAATTGACATTGCCACAAATAAAAATTGTCATGAAATTAAGCTTTTACACTAAAAAAACCGTTGTCATTTGGATATGTCAACAATTCTTTGTCACTATTTATCTGCTTTTTTTGATGTAATTTATTCTTTACAGTATGTTTGAAATTTCTCCAATCTTGATTTTGAAAAGCAAATGTCCAGCCATCCACATAAATGTTTTTAGAAAATAAGAACTCTACCGCAAAAAAGCTAGATGTATATATGCAAAAGCTATATATATATATAGGGTTTAATAGGATTGTCCCCACCTCATAGCTGTGAATTCTTTTTGTTTTTTCTGGAAAATACCGGTATGTATTTTCATTATTATACCCCTCTAATATGTCATTCCAGTTTAATAAAAAACAGAGACTCATATGCCCTCCATCTAAAACATATAATTTTAACGGTATTAGAATTGTTGTAATCGACATGTTTTGAATGAATGGCATATGAGTGTCTATTTCCGACAAAATTGGAATGATCTATTAGAGAGATATAGTGATGAAAATACATGACAGTATTGTCCAAAAAATACACCAAAATATGGAGTGGGAACAACCCCATTAAACTCATATACACACACATAAGAAAGCTTGTGTTTATCAACAATGGAATGGTGAATGTATCTTATTAGTCAACGCCATGGAAATGAAGTGACGCTTTTGTTTGTTAAGTTCATGATTTAATCGTAATATGTGATGATCAAAAACAATCGTCACGTGCAAAGATATGTAGACTGAGGCAACTCACAAGATGAGCTTCAAGAATTGAGATTTGTGAAAAACTAATTTATCTTATCCGCTAAATCAGTCCATCATGTGCAATGAATGTTGTGATCCACTTCATGCAAGAACCAATTAATATCTGTCTAATTATGTTTGTAAGAATTTGTGCTTTACTTAAAAAAGTAACTTCTCAAGAGAATTCTTTTTATAAAGGGACAATAACTAGGGACAATAACTAATAAGTGAATGCAACACTGAAGCAGACATGGCTGGATCAATTGATGACAGGGGAGCTCCACAACCAACCATTGTCTTTATCTATATAAAAATCTCATCATATATAGAAGCAAGAGACAATCTATGTGCCAAGTTACAAAAGTTCTATGGGTTAAAAATACGTCCAACCCAAGTCGCCAATGAAGCTTTGTTACGACAAATAGCATTGTAATGTATGACCACACCTAGCACATTGCGACAATAGGCCTTTGATCTATTGAACCATGTTTTCCATGCAGTACCCATCTGCTTGAATACGATTGCATTCCTCTCTGTTCAAACGGTACACAAAAGCACCGTTCCTCTCTGTTCAAACGGTACACAAAAGCACCGATGATAGCTTACTTTTGCCAAGGAGTCTTCTACATGTAGGATTGATATATATTATTGATTGGTAAGTGTTAGAAATCGAGATTGCGGAAGCATAATACTAGAGATAAAGAATAAACATGAAGCAACACCGGGATTTACGTGGAACCCTACTCTCGAAGGAGCGGGAGAACGCCTCAAAAGGCTTGTGTTTTCTATTCACTTTTCTCATATGATACAATGAGTGCGGAGCTTCTTATATAGCCCCCACTGAGTCTCTAAGTCCCACAAATAGTAGACGTGGGACTAAATCATTGGATGTGGTAATTGGACCCTGAAGGGATCCAATTACCCATCACTATATGTGACGTATATACCCCAACAATAAGTTAGTGTTGTATAAATAAATACATTGCATTTTCCATGTAAATGTACCCTCTCATGATATTGTTATGTTTTTTGTGTACAACTTCCATGCAAAAAAGCCATAAGTGAAGGTATCTCCAGCAATACACCACTCAGTGCATATCATAAGGTCAATGCCTTAAAAGGGGCCTCCCATGTGGTCAGTAAGCTCATCTTTACCCAAAAAGATATCTTGTGACCCTCATACTTGATTATTCTATTCCAAGATTGCTATTAATATTTGATGCTAGCATCATTATAAAGATAAATTTGTATAAGAGCATATAAGATATAATGCTCAGCATTGTCATGCATGCCAAAGTTGTGCGCAAGCATAATAGAGTGAAAAAGATGCTTTTCTACCAGGTCTATTTGTCCAGGAACACTTACCTCCGAAAAAATGATAGTTAAGCTATCAGTGCTCCCGTTTCAAGTTAGAATGCAGTTCTTAATTCTCTCCATCTGAATCTTGCACAACCTTGGTCATCTTCGCTCTTTTTGCTTTAATAATCACGCCTCCATCTTCCTCGTTTGAATCAGAAGCTTCGGCTACTGAGGCACTATTTTCACGCTCCGGTGATGCTTCTTCAACATTACCATTTCTCCCTGTTGGACGTGTGCCTTCTTCAGGGGAAACATTAGCAAGTTCTTCAGGGTTCCCTTGACTAGGATCACATTCCGGTCTCTGTGACCGCTCTCGCATCTCTTCATGCATGCCGTTCTTTTTTGGGCCAATAATCCTGAAGTCTCTGGCAGTGCTGCGTTTTGCGTTCCGCATATAATTAACCTTGGTAAGTTTTCCGAGCTTAATGAGATATTTTTCATAATCTTCTATCTGAAAAATCAGGTCAGGAATGCACTTGTTCTCCCTTTTGATCTTGTTCAGAATTCCTCGAACTTGTGCACTCTCAAGCTGATTCTGCATTTCAACGAGTACATTATTACCAAAAAAACTCGATAGAAAGACATAAAGATCAACAAATTAGGCAACTAAAACAAAAAGAAGTTAGTACCTGTTGCGTCAGAGCCAAAAAGTTGTAAAGTGGAATGGTTAACATTTTACATGTTACTTCTGCTAGCTTCTGAAACTTTTGACCTGGAAAAGACTGTTTAAAGCCTTTGGGAGCGATATGAAGCTTCACCATGTGAGCCATAATCTTATAAAACTTTGCGGTCAACTTTAGCAGCAACTCCGCTTGAGAATCTAAAGATGGAACATTTCATCATTTCTTAGAAAGGCAAGTACTGTCATCTAAGCTAACTTCTTTCCTAATGTAAGATAACTAGACTAAGCCCTTCTGACAGTAATATAGATTTGCAACTGAAATAGAAATTTTACTACCAGAATAAGCCATGTTGGCAGCATATGCAAAAGTTCAAAGGGGAAAAAGGGGAATTGCAAAAAAAATAATTTTGGATATGAATGGCTGATCATATATTATATTTCAAAAAAATGCTTGTGACGTCTGGCAACTTGCCTTTAAGATTCATTTCTGCAAAATAAGCTAGCAAGTTTACTAGAGCTTCAGTCCTGGAGTACAATGCTTCTTCCAATAATAGCACCAACGATCCTTCTCCAAACACGCTATTCTTTCCAGGATATGTATGTCCTGAATCCTTATATGTTAATGACTTCAACTTTGTTAAGGTCCAATCAAGATCAGCAAGAACGGTTTCTATTAGCAGGAGTAGCTCAGAACAGATACTTAGCGCTGTTAAATCATTTATAATTGGACATGTTTCAGAAATTTTCAGGTTGTCAGAAGCCATGACATTTAACAATTCTGAAGCCATGAATTGTGCGATAGATAAATCTTCAGGAGGTGAACATAGAAAAATAGCTAGCCCTGCCATCCTTCTTGCTGCTTTGGGATTTTCTACAGCAAAACTTCTGCAGAGATCTGCAGCCCAGTCACCGTGTAAGCTTCTTAACTTTCTCGTCAGTCGATTTCCAATCGTCAGCATGATGTCAGAAAGAACCTGAGAGAAATTGTAATAGTTAAAGACCATTTACATTAAAGTTGACATATTAATGAAAAATCAGAGGAAAAAGTCCACTATAAGCAACTTGTCAAGTGTACAAACCATTCAAATGCGTTGAGTCCTGACCCGTCAAACCCCGAAGTTGTAATATGAGGCTACGACATGCTCTATTAATGAGGGACAAAGCCTCCAATCAGGAACAGGAGAAACTTTAGGACAAAGCCTCCAAAATCAAATCTGAAAACGTTATATTTACTGGTCGAGCGGTTATTAGTGTACACAAATCTAGTTAAAATGGTAATTTTTATTAGAATTAAGAGCTTCACCGCGAGGGAGAGTTTGTTGAAGATGAAAACATAATGGCACTTGCAACAAACAAGTAGAGTCACTTGTTCTTCAAGTGCCCAGGCTCGGTAGACTTGTGGAGAAATGTGGATATTCCGGGTCTTCAATGGAGCGATAGGAACTCCTTTCGGGCATCTATTAGTAGAAGTTGGACTGGTTCAGAAGAATGGAGAACAAAGATCTGTGCATTTGTTTGGTCACTGTGTTTAGCCAGATATGTTGTGATTTTCAAGTTTATTTTGAAAATGTCCTAGGACATGTCAGGACACTTCTTGAAACTTGACGGATGTAATTTTTACACTTTTTGAAAATTGACGGATGTAATTTTTACTTTTGTTTTTAATTATATTCTTTGGATGGACCTCTAAAGATCTATCCCACCGTTTTCTTCAAAAAAAACAAGTAGAGTTTGATACGGTAACATGCCCGAATCATGATGAAATTTCCAATCAAAAGCACGAGGTTAAAAATGCAAACCCTTTACAGTATTACTCCCCATCAACCTCACCAAAGCCTTAAATTTCAGATTTCAATTTCATTTCGCCAAACCCGAGAAATTTCAGAGAATTTCTTGAAATTTCGATGAAATCGTCAGAAATCACGGAAATGACTCTAAACTTGATTTTTCTCAAAAATTTAAGTACTTCAATGTTTTTAAATGAATAAATAATATAGATACACATGCTTGTCTGTGAAATAGAAGCGTAAATATAAGATTTAAAGTAGTATCATCATCATAATCTCTACACATGCTAATGAATAAATATGATAGATATACATGCTTGTTTGTGAAATAGAAGCTTAAATATAAGATTTAAAGTAGTATCATCATCATAATCTCTACACATGTTAATATGTAGTTGCAGCATGCTGCACAGACTAAATTTGAAGCAGGAGCCATGATATTTACCTCTTCAACCAAAATGGGGGTGAAACACAACATAACAAATCATATTATCAAAAAAAATAAAGAACAAAAATACAATGTTAGGTTTGACTTAATTCAACTCAAGTAGCACGCATTTAACAAATTAATTTGAATTTACATCGTAAATTTCAAAATTAACAAAAGAAGTTTGTTCAAATAATATAAAGCTCTCTAAAAACTCAACACACAAGCAGATAAATGGGCAAAAGTACACCAATATCTGCGAATTTGGTGTAAAGCAAATGCGAGATCCCCTTATTTTTATCGTTTGGCAGAAAGGACACAATTTTGGTGAAAGTTTTGTGCACATTTCCCTGAATTCCTGGAAAAGGAAATAAGGTAGCATTTCGATTTCGTTGACCTGAAGAAACGGAACTTTGGTTCAATTTAATTGAATTTCGTCGAAATTTGAGGTCATGAACCTCCCATCCAGAGGGGTTCCCAAAGAGATGTAGCTTTGTGGACATTTCTTTATGCACTCACATATTGCTAAAGAGGTAGATTCTAGAACACTCTGCCTGCAAGTAAGCTAACACATGCAAAGCCTGACAATGATGTGGTATTATGAGCAAGGAAATGGAATCTATTTACAAGAATCAGACATAGAAAACAGTTAAATTTGCCAAATGGGCTACAGTATTGGGTGGCAAATAGGTCTTCAAAAAATCTATCAGATCGAGTCATGGCATATTTTGATATTTAACTAAAGATCAACAGTATCATGTAAGAACTAAATTCATTGACGTGAGATATCACTTTTCCAAATCAAAAAAGAATCAAGGCAAAAAATATTGGGAGAAGTGGTGATCCCCAACAAGGGTTAAAAGAGGATCAAACTGAAATGGAACACCATTTGAACTTGCTTGGTGTTGATAATTGGTAGTAACATCAAAAGCAATAAAAATTGACCATTATATATGTTCATCAGGGAATTCAATCAACAATTTGAAAAATGGAATCTTATGCATTTTAATAATATTTTTTCAAATACGAAATAAGGTCATCGAGCATCCTCTTTCGGGTTACTTCGTATCGGTCACTTTAGTAACGTCGGGATAGCTTTTCCCTTGTGTGGTCTAATATATGTGATCTGCAAGTATTATAGAGGGTTTTTACCCGCTGAGCTTCATTGAACCTTGCATTCTGTTATGATTCTATCAGTATCATTGATTGGAACTAAGAAAGAAGCATGGTGGCTGGTTAACGGGGGTCTTCATCTACTCTCGAATGCTAACTATATAAGTTATGGAAGTGCGAGTACCAGTCGAAAGAGGTATGACATTCTGTTCAGAGAGCCCCCATTCCCACTAGATACGAGATCCAAATCACAACAACAACAAAGCCTTTTCCCACAGTAAGTAGGGTTGGCTACATGAATTATTTATCTCCTTTCATATCAATCTTGGGTAATTATCGAGCTTAGATCCGAAAAAACTAAGATCTCTTCGGATAGTTTCATTCCAACACTTCTTGTGCCCGCTCTCTCTTAGCCGGCTCAACATCCCAAAACTCGCATCTCTTAACTGGGGCATCAACCGACCTCCTTTGCAAATGGCCAAACTACTTTAAGCGGTTTTCTCTCATCTTATCTTCAATCGTAGCTATACCGACTTTCCTTCTGGTTGCATCATTGCGAATCTGATCTTTACGTGTATGTCCACACATCCATCTTAGCATTTTCATTTATGCTACTGCAATTCTCTGCACATGTTTATGGTTCGCCGGCCAACATTCACATCCATAGAGCATAACAGGTTCCATGGCTGCTTTGTAAAACTTTCCATTGATTTTCAAAGGAATTTTCTTATCACATAGAACGGTATAGGCTCCTCTCCATTTTAGCCAACCTGCATTTACTATATGAGTAACATCTCCGTCAATTTCCCCATCATGTTACAAAATAGTTCCCAAGTATCTAAAAGAACCTCTTTTGAATGTTATATGCACCTTGATTTCTTCATCATTGCTTCCATTAAAAGTGTACTCCATATATCCAGTTTTAGCCCTACTTATACGAATCCTTTAGTCTCTAATGCATGTCTCCAAATCTCAAGCTTCTCATTTACTATATATCTAGTCTCATCAATCAATACAATATCATCAATGAATAGCATACACCCTCATCATGAATGTGACTAGTCAACTCGTCCACAATCAAAGTAAAATGGAATTAACTCAAAGCTGAACCTTGATGCAAACCAATGTTGATGTCGAAATAGTCAATCTTCCTAGACTGAATCCTTACACAACATGAAGCCCTATCATACATATTCTTTATAAGGTTAATGTATAGGACATGTATTATGAGATCCAAATATATAGTTAAAAAGTTTTATAAGAAAAATTAAATAGAGAGATTTTGTATGGTTTATAGACCTGAAGAGACCTAAAGTACACCTCCTACGGCTAAGTTCTCAGTCTTTCACATTGACAATGACCTATAAGAACTAGGCTATCCACCGCTTTTAAGCTAGTTTGCATAAGTCCGAGCAAAGATCAACACTCAATCCATATCAAGGTTGTAGAAATCGATAGTCTGTACTCGATCGGCCGGGTCACAGAATAAGATTAATCAACAGTCAGACAACTAATCGAATTTAGTCGACCTTTAATTAGTTTGAATTTTTATTATATATATCACTTTTATACATATATTATTACATATTTGCATATATTTGCACATTTGTATATTATTATAATGAAATAAAAGAAATAATTGAATTTAAACAAAATGTTGAGAATATTAAAATAAGTTTGATTTTTTTATTAATTTTAAATATATAAATAATTTATATACATATATTCTTATATATTTACATAGATTTGTACAATTCTATAATATCATAATGGAATAAAAGAAAAAACTGAATTTGAATAAAATATTAAGAATATTAGAATAAGGTTGTAGAAATCAGTAGTTGGTACTTGTTGGAAAAGAAAAGAGCTCACCCATGTGTTTAGTACCACATGGGGGAGCGGTCACTATTGGGTCTGTCCGTGGGGTTATATAAGTAGCCCCACACCCCCTGTACTCATTGAGAACTTCAATAGAAGAAATGCCCAATTCAGGGGCTTCTCCCGTGGTTTCATCCCGCTCCTTCTGGAGTAGGGTTCCACGTTAAAATCTTTGTTCTTATTGTTCTATCTTTATTTCCGATTCCGCTTTCGCATTCTATTTTTTCTACATGGTATCAGAGCCAGGTTCGATTCTCGCGGATTATTTTTCATGTTCTTTGTTTCCAAGATTCGATTGTTCACTTGAAGATTATTGTGTTCGGATCTGGTCATGTTCTAGGGTTTTTTTTTGAAACCCTAATATTGCAAGTTGAGTTGTTATTTCTGAAGATTTTTTTTGGAAGATCATGCGCCCTTGTCAGATCGGCGGAGGATTTGTCCTCCAACTCATTCCCCACATATTCAAATGAAAAAGAGGCACGTTATCCTCGGACCGATGTTCGTCGAGAAGACCACAGCCCTCCTCCGCGGACAACGGCATCCCATGCCGCTCCAAGGTCCACGCGGCCCTGCGCATCTTCTCCACGCGGCCCCGTTGCGCGGCCCCGAACGGCGCACCCCCGCGCATCTTCTCCAGACTCGACAGCAGTTTCTCTCGTCTCGCGCAGGCGGCGCGAGACCTCTCCCGGCGATATCGCCCTTCAAGCACCTTCTCACGGCGGGGTGCGCCGAGCCCGAGCAGCAGTGCAACACAAGGGCGACGCATGAGATCTCCGGCAGCAAGCTACCGTACTCGCGGGAGATCCATATCGCAGGCGCTACTCCTCCCCTTCCCCGGAGCCGTAGGCGTTGGTGGCGCAATTCCTAGATCTCCCTCGCGGGAGCGTAACGGCGGCGTCGGGTTCCCAAACGGGGAACCCATTGGGTTTTAGCCCTAAGGCGGGACGCATTTATTAAAAAAATGGGGGGGGCACGTTGGATGTATTAAAAAGAAAAAAAGGAATATGATATTTTAGGCCCAAGTGAGCTGCTCTGAAGAAAAAAAAGAGGGGAATAGCCGTGTTCAAAAAAAAAGGGGGGGAGAAAGCAATGAGGATACGGTTTTTTTAAAAAAAAGGGGGAGAGAGATGAAAAAGAAATTTTGAGAGAGGTGTTTGGGCCTAAAATTAGGCCGTATGTTGTTTCAAAAAAAGGTGCATACAAAAAAAAGACCGTACGCAAGTAAAAAAACAGAAAAGCAAAAAAAATTGATGTGAAAAAAAATCGCGTACAAAAAAAAGAAAAAAATTTGATGTGAATAAAAAGGAAAAAAATCGCATACAAAAAAAAGAAAAAAGTCGTACGCATAAAAATTTGATTCATGTTTGTTTCTCCCAACTTGTCTATTATTTTCATTATTCTCACAAGTTTGGGAGAAAGGGGGAGTAAAAGCCATATGCATCCTACATCATTGACTGACAGACCAAACACTCTGGATTTCACAGAATATCAAGCCATCTTCACTGTGCATCGATCTTTGTCGTGGTGTCTCTATCCTCGACATCTACTCCGCACTGGATTTGTTTTCTTCAAGGCACGACGGAGACAAAGTCCGGTGACCTGCAGTCTCGACTGAGACAGAGATCCGGTGACCATGCAGGCACGACAGAGACAGGTTGATGACCTTCCAGGCACGACAGAGATACGTTCCGGTGACCTGATATACCCGTCAGCAAGCGGGTTTGTCTACCAGTTGCGGATACATACGTTTATTGTGGTGATTTCAAGTGAAGATGTAATGATGTATATTTTTCTTTATTGTTGCAAGTTGCAGCTGTCCCAGCTACCAACTTGAGGGGGAGTGTTGGAAAAGAAAAGAGCTCACCCATGTGTTTAGTACCACATGGGGGAGCGGTCACTATTGGGTCTGTCCGTGGGGTTATATAAGGATCCCCACACCCCCTGTACTCATTGAGAACTTCAATAGAAGAAATGCCCAATTTAGGGGCTTCTCCCGTGGTTTCATCCCGCTCCTTCTGGAGTAGGGTTCCACGTTAAAATCTTTGTTCTTATTGTTCTATCTTTATTTCCGATTCCGCTTTCGCATTCTATTTTTTCTACAGTACTCAATCGGACAGGTCATTGACTAAGATTAATCAACAGTTGGGCAACTAATCAGATTTAATCAGCCTTTAGTCGATTTGAATTTTTTTATTATTTTAAATATATAAATACTTTTTATACATATATTCTTATATATTTACATAGATTAGTACATTTCTATACTATCATAATGAAATAAAAGAAAATTGGAATAAAATATTGAGCATATTAAAATAAGTTTGCCTTTCAAAAAAGCAAAAAAAAATAAAAAAATGATTTCCCAATGCAAAAATTGTTTGACTAGTCGACCATTTAATCAGACCGAATAGTCGACTGCCTGACTATTGACCTATTAGTCAATAGTCAATCAACCACACCACTGACTAGACTAGTTGGATTATCGGGCTAGTCGACAAACTTTTACAGCACCAATCCATATCTTATCCAACAAAAGTAACATGCACGGAGACACATCTTTTATAGCCTATCAAAGACAAAAGTGACCCCATGTGCATACAATTCCTTTGTGTCGTATGCCACATTCTCAATATTATACCTTTCGCCCTTAAAGACCATCGCATATCTTTCTATACAAATAGATCGAACAACCGCTAGTGGCCAGTTCCTCCCTTATGACCTCCAGTATACCTAGTTCCATCTATCCACTGCTCTGGATCTGAAGCTCGCCTAAAAGATGTCTTCGCCCTTCACATCTAACCACAAAATTCACATCCCTCCCCAAATTACATTTGCAATCAAACTCTTGAAAAACTTGTGTTTCGCATCTTCCTCCCACTACCATACACAAGACAAATGTCAAAATCCGCCCCACACATACTTTTGCACAACATGGTAACTAACTTTCCACACATCACCAACCACACACTTTTAAAAGTGGATTGACTTTCCACAACAACCTGTAAGGTAAAAATCAGATCGGGTACAGATGATACGCATCCCCAGTGCTCCATACGCTCGAGAGAGCATATTTCTCCCCACGACTCCCACAAGTCCAACTCATGGTCCACCAACTTCATTCTCTCAGGCATCAAGACTTATCAGCAATCCTCTCATTTGACTGTAGTGCAAAACCTAGGCAATGTACTGCCCAACACATGTTTACCATCGCATAATTGTTCTTGGGAAGATCTATGCCAACACCCCTCTCACATTCATGTCATGCAGCCATAATATGAAAACCTTGTTCCCCAATCTTCTCCCAAAAATGGCCCTACCTTAGGTAACAGGTATACCAACCCCCTCTAGAATATCACATAATATCTCCTTGGCAGACATGCTCTCTCCTTCGGCTTAAGGAATCTATCACAAAGCTCGTCCCCCTCCCAACAACTAAACCCAATTGGCCAGCATCGCATCACAAAACGCCCTTAAACTCCAAAGCCCAAACTACCCTATCTCTTCATCTTACTAACCACCTTCTGCCTGACCAGACACATTATGTCCACCATCATCCGCACATTCCACAAGAACTACCTCCATACTGCCTTTGTCGACGGTTGAACATGTGGAAGAGGGGGACAAACATTAGAACTGTCCGCAACAAATATATAAAGTGAGAGCACATTCTGATGTAACCAACTCTAATAACATGGTAAAAAAGCTTGGTCTAGAGTGCAGATTGGTGGTAAGCTATGACAAAAACTTCTTTCTCCAGCAACCAAGATCAGTAATCATAAAAATAAAATTAAAATTGCTCGTAAGAAAAAGAGCTAATTTTACCTCACACTCATGAAAAAACGACAGCTCGAGAAACTCCAAGTATAAAGGTCTCAACTTTTTCGTTAGAAAGATATTTGCATAAAGTTCTTGCTCATTCATTTCAAGATTTTGTTCATGGCAGCTGTTGTCATGAGCAAGCACGTCATTTTCGTCTGTGTTCAAGAGTGCTAGATTCTTAATCAAACCAAAAAAAGATGTATTATCTGGACACACCTTAATTAATTCGTATAAGCAAGATAATGATACGCAAATTTCTTCCAATCCACTTCCACTCTTTTTCCCTTTATTTTCTTTCTTCTTTTGGCCCCTTTCAGAATTGTATCTCAATTTAAACAACCTTATTGATTGGAACAATGGCAATGCCAATGAAGTAATATATTCATCTACCCAACTCTCCAAAGGATCACCATCTCTCAAGAACAATATAGATTTTAATTGATGGTGAAAAGCTTTAGCAGAAAATGATATCAATCTCAAATAATGGTCCAAGGTCATGTGACAGGATGTTTGACCATTACTCTGACATACTGTTTGACTGCTTAAGTTGTTAACTTCACATCCAGTAATCGCAGCGACAAACAATTGCTGAATGCTTGAACTTGACATAAATGAATTTCTTGCTTCAGTCAATTTTAAAAATGGAACACGATGAACCTCCTTTGCCTCATTATCCAGACAATCTGATACTTCTGGGACTCTTTTAGACCATTTCCTTGCATTTTGTCTTTTTATTGATTGAAAATCTTTCTCCAAAGATTCGTGTACATTAATAAGCTCTAAAACTTCTAACTCAAGGCCTTGCTTTTGCAAATCCGTGGCTTTTTTCATTTCAGAAGCTGCTATGTCGATAAAAACTTCAGTAATTCCACATAATAACCACGTACAGTAACTTCTTTGGTCTCCTAGAAGAGAGCAAGAGCTGGGCTCTTCCCTGTGACCAATCATGTCTGATCTGACAAAAAAATGACAGAAATCCATAAAAGAATCTCCAGAAAAACTTTAAGACTGAAATCTATGCATTCAAACACAAACCTTCTAAGCTAGCACTCCTCAAAGCTTTCCTTATCCCTGAAAGGGCATTAAAAAATAACTCTTGAAATGATGGTTTGGCTACCTGCACATGTCTAATAGATCCAAATAAGACATTGGCATTGAAAGATAACTCAATTATTTCATATCTATTTTATATTTTGATTTATGGAGATGATTAGTACTTTTGACAAGATCATTTCAAATGCAAAAAAAATCATAGCATTGACCTGTCAAAAGAAAATCTAGATTTCTCGACGTGATGGTAAGAAGATATGCTATTGCCGTCAATATTATACTTTTCAAAAGTGACAGGTTAGATAATAAAAGGTGTTGGCAATAGATTCGAATTGTTCTGTGGCGGACATCTGGGACGACCATTCTTTGTTCCCTCATTTCATATTGGAGCTTTTGGATAAGCGAATGAGTGAGCTTTTGGTGATGCTAGAGGACTTGGAGAGCATTGATGGGCCCACGAAAGGGTGGAATTGTTGGAGGTGGTGTGATGGGTCTCTCTCTGTTGGGAAGGCATAAAGGGCTTTGAAAGGCCCAATGACTTTTGACCCTGGGGTGTGTGGCTAATTGTAAAAGAACTTGAGGTGAAAAATTCATGCACGCGTGAAAGTCTTTATGTGGTTGTATAGGAGGGGAAGATTGTTGATTGGCAACAGATCTGCTCGGTTCGTTCAGGCTGCTGACCCTGGTTGTTGTCGTTGTCAGGAGGATGTCGAGGATGCAGATCACCTTTTCTTCAAGTGAAGGAGCTCCCTGGAGACTTGGGACTTATTTGGGAATCACTTGGTGTCTACGGATGATGCTTCGGGCTTTTGGAAATCTATAGGTATGGACTGGCATGGTACAGTAAAGGAGAGGTCGAGTCGTGTGGCAATGATTTGGGCCCTTTAGTTAGCCAGAAACGGGGTGGTGTTTCGACAAGATTATTTCTACGGTGGAAACATAGTGGAGCATGCAAAGGTGCTAGTAGAAAGTTGGAGCTTGTAATTTTTTAATTTCTTTACATGTAATAGGCATGTGCATTTTTTGGTGATTAAATGAAGTTTTTGGGCACATACTTGTATGGTGAAGGTCCTTTTTCTTCCAAAAAAAAATGAATAAAAAGAAAAGAATCAAAATAATCATCCACCAAATATTGTCGCCCAATAAAAAGATCCGAGAGCTGGCAACATGAGGTGGAAGAGCACTTTTATACACTTGGGAACACCAAGTCTTTGCATGCATGTAAGAAGAATGCAACAAAGAGTAGATAGATTTCATTATCTACCAAAGTATACAAAAGTGAAAGAATTTCCTTTAAGTTCCCATAATGCGTTGGCTGCGACACTCTCACCAATCCTCCAGCGAGTGTGGAGGGGAAGAAGGCAGTTTCAACCCCATCGAAGGAGAAAGGTAGTCAGCAATGGAATAGATCTTGAATAACATAAGGTAATTAATGAAGTTTTATCCACATCTCATTTCCTTAAAAGGTGTAATCTTCCAACTGTTTAAATATAAGGAAATTGTTGTTACTTGTCAGGATTTAAAGTGTCAAGCATGACCCATACTTGAAGTGAACTACTTAACTGTGCGCATCACAGTGAAACAATATAAATTTGCAGTTATTCTATAGATATTGCAGCATGTACAACTCACTATCACCTCAATTTCCTGGGAAAGAGAGAAACCAAGGAATGCTCGTGAAAATTCTGATGGCTGGTCTCCTTTTGCTATAATCTGTGACTGAAGGAAAAGAATCCGAGAAACACATGAAAGAAGGGAATCCAAAGGTTCCTCCAGATAAACTCTATCATTAACCAATTTGACGCAGTCATGGATTTTAAGGGGAAAAGTCGGATCCTGAATACAATCCAGAAAGCAAATAATAAGCAAGATGGATCAAGAAATACTTTTAGTAAAACAAGAATAGTCTATATCCAAG
Organism: Ottelia alismoides; assembly: GCA_037367405.1. Classification (NCBI taxonomy): domain Eukaryota; kingdom Viridiplantae; phylum Streptophyta; class Magnoliopsida; order Alismatales; family Hydrocharitaceae; genus Ottelia; species Ottelia alismoides. The sequence continues at coordinate 1,543,951 of JAZKJV010000272.1, forward strand.
AAATGCTTAAAAATAATGAACAATGTTTTGAACAAACTTGTAACCTGTTTGTAAAACCGAAGGAAATGTGGCCACAAAAACTCAAGTACGGCTCCAGAAACAGAAGGGTCGATAACAACGAGTTTTAGAAGACCGTGATATACAGCCTCTTTTATTCTGGCCTATGAATAGTCAATCAGCAAGCATAAAAATCACCATATCAAGGAATACAGTAAACGAAGTGTATAAAATATAGATTTAGAAATAACAATGGACCTCTTGAGAAAGGGATCTATAGAGCAATCCATTTAGCTCATGAAACAGACGAAGGCCCACTTTAGAAGGTATATCCGTATGTTGGCTGCTGCTAGCCTGACTAGATGATTCCTTGAGGGAGTTTAATTCCTTTTTCCGGGATCTGCTTTCCTCCAAAATCAACTCTAAAATTACATTAATAGCTGCAAGACGAATGGTCTCCTCTCTTCTAAACAGAGCTTTCCTTGAAACTAAAATTATATAATCCTTCAAAATTTGCAGAGAGAATATTGTTAGGTTATCAGATTTTACACAGCAAAAAGAGCGAGAAAGACATGCGGAAAGTGTGACAACTGTAGTGTTGGTGAACCCGATTACTTAATTGTCCAACTCTATTTATTTATCCGGCCTTGATTCCCTATTTTCCCCCAAGTTGACTCCAAAGTTGTTGCAGTACTCTTTATTAGGGCTTCATTGTATTTACCAATAATCGGTTGAACTTGATTAAACCAAGATTTCTTAGTTGTTTACTTGGGCTTGAACTAATTGGACTGGGCGTCCAATTATGTCAGGAAGAACCTAATTGCAAAGAAAACAAATTAGACCTTACAACTTTAAGTTAAGCACAGACTAGATAGTAAAAGAAACTAAGTCTGGGCTGAAGGCAAACCTTTACCCCCCCCCCCCCCCCCACACACACACACCTTACATTAGAATAATGCAAGCAGTTGGAAAAAGTGTGCTCTTTTGCTAAGCTTCAACCCTATCCCCTCTACAAAATAAATGACTATGGAGGCAGACAACCCCATCTTGATACCCTAGAAAACCAGGTCCTAGAACTTCACCTCATCCTTGTTAAAAAAACCGTAGCCTAAAAATCATGTACCCATGTAGCAATTGTATAGCCGAAGTCTGGATCTGGAGTTCATTATCTATGTGCTAACGCCGGGCTTAGGTGAGTTTTTTAAAAAAGAAAAATGGCATTCACCGTAAAGGTGCGCATCCAAGAACTTCATATATTCACAAGTTTTAAGAGTATGAAGCAACAAGAAGATGTAGCCAAAAAAAGACCAGAACCCAGACAAAAACTCTGCTTATGCAATCACACTTGACATAAAATCTTTCCTGACAATGCCCACACCGTTTCTAGCCAGTCACAAAGCTCACACCCAAGCCGCATTCAGTGATATGTCCCTGTCAAAACCACACCAATCCGAGACTAACAAAATCCAAGATTTCAAAGGCCCAACCAGTTGTTACTCGAGGTAGGTCAACTTTGTCCCACGCCTACTTGGACTTTCCACATAAAAAGAATAGACAGTCTATGTTTTTAACCTTTGCCGCAGCCGAACAACAAACAAATGAAGTAGTAGTCCCCCGAAAAAGCCTAGCATGGCGAGCATCAATCATCGCTCTCCCTCGTCTCAAATACCCAAGGATGACTTTGACCCAGACGGACACCTTACAACTCCAAATCCTCTTGCAATCGGGACGCAACCCCCCAGATCAAAAATCACATAACATAAAATCAACCGTCACAAACAGTCAAATTATCTCAACCAGATAAAGAGCAGTCATAGCCACCCAGAAAATCCATCAAAGATATGAACTCCTCCGGTGCTTAATCAGAGATATGAGATCTGAAAAGCAAATATGGGCCCCACCATCCCAGGACTTCGCAACCCGCACTTCCGGATAGATGACAAAGCAAACAACCGAGAGAACCGTTCACACAAGGCCACATCCTTCACCTATTCATCACGTCAGAAGTTGAAAACCTAAAACCACAACCATCCCCCAAAACAGTTTGCAAGGAAGTCAAGGTATCAAAAAGCACGGAACAGAGATCCCTCTAGAAAGTCGAGGGAAATCTATCAGACTTCGGGCAAACAAGGAAGCACAGAGAACCTTGTATATCTTTCGAACCATAGAACAACGAAAATCAAACCCATAACCCCATATGTGGCAAATCCATTTGGACAGAAGAGCCTAATTCATCTCCTTTAGGCTAGGACATCTAACATATGCCATCGGTTTTCTGCATTGTAATCAACTTCGACTCGACCAATGGAATACCCGAGGACTAACCTGAGGACCAAAAAAATATCTCATTAGAGACTCAAGCATGCTTTTATTACCTGCCAGAAGTAGCTCGGAAAAGAGGAAGAAAACAGGGATAGCAGAAAAGATAGACTTTATCGACACCAATTTCCAATCCCTTGAAAGGCAGGTCGACTTCCAGCCAGCCAACCTCTTCTCAACATTTTTGATCCCCAAGGCACCCGCGGCCAATCGCATTGAGGACTTTCGTCCTATCTCTATCTCGAATGGGATCTATTTAATTATTGCTAAGGTCTTGGCCAGGAGGCTTGCTCCCCTTCTGGCTTCGCTTATCTCGCCCTTGCAGGCAACCTTTATTCGTGGGCGGCATATCTCGGATTGCTTCGCAGTGGCCTCCGAGATGGTTGCGGCGTGGAGGAAGTCTAATGCAAAGGGGATTCTTTGGAAGATCGATTTCGCTAAGGCCTATGACTGCCTCGATTGGCGTTTTTTGTGGTCGGTGCTGAGGCGGAGGGGCTTCCCGGAGGCGTGGATCTCGTGGGTGCGGCGATGTGTCTCCACGGCATCACTATCCATTTTGCTTAATGGTAGCCCGGTCGGGGATTTTTTCCAGCCAAGGAGGGGGTGAGACAGGGGTGTCCTCTCGCACCTCTTCTCTTTGTCTGGCGGCTGATGTTTTGCCTCGTATGATTGATGGAGTGGTTGCGGCGGGCCTACCCGGGATGTAATATTGGGTATTTCATGTCCCAATTATTCAGTTCGTCGACGACACTATTTGCTTTATCGAGGGGGGCCCACTGAGGTATCCGGTATGGCTACTACTCTTCAACTTTTCAGTGAGGTCTCGGGACTCTTGATTAATGGGACAAAGTCTAAGGTGGTACCCTTCGGCATGTCGCAGGCGGAGGTTTTGGAATGTGCTCAGCTCCTGGGATCCAATCCAGTGCCCTCCCCTTTGATTATCTCGGACTGCCCTTAGCTGTCAGACGTGTTCGACTCCGTGATTGGAAGGTCGTGGTGGAGAAGATGGAGGCTCGCCTAGCTGGGTGGTGAGCGGCTTTATTATCCAGGTGGGCGGCGGGGTTCTTCTCAAAGCGGTGCTATCCTCTATTCCTATTTATTTCTTCTCGGTTCGTGGTATGCCGGAAGGGATTCGATTGCGCTTGGAGAGGTGTATGCGTGGTTTCTTGTGGGGTCGGAAGGGGGAGGGGAGAAGGGGGTTCATCTGGTGGGGTGGGATGATGTATCTCGGCCCAAGCGGGTTGGGGGCTTGGGGGTCAGGCGCCTAAAACTGGTTAATGATGCTCTACTGCTTAAGTGGGCTTCAAGGGTTTGGGGAAGTGAGGAGAATTTTATGATTAATATCCTGCGGGAATTGCTGGGAGAGGATTTGATGGGCATTACTCGGGGACTCGTTCCGCCACCTTTCTCCATTTTGGCGAGGAGTGATGAATGTTTTTATGCATAATTGCTTGCTATTTAAACCGGTACTGGGCAAGGGGAATCTTTTCGTTCTGGTCCGATGACTGGTCCGGAAGGGGTGTTCTCAATGATACTTTCCTGCGTCTTTTTGCTTTGGTGGAGGATAAGGAGGCGTCGGTAGCCTCGTGCTGGGAGAATGACTGTTGGAGTCCTCGGATTGGTGCGAACCTTTCGGATCAACGTTTGGACGATCTGCTCTCGTTAATGGGTCAGCTTGCTGACGTTGCCCAACCGAATGATGGTCGGGACCACTGGGCTTGGAAGGATGGGTCTTTTTCCACGAGGAAGGCGTACTTTGCTCTCGTTCCTAGCAATCATGTCGACGACGATATTTTTGTGCGTGACTGCAGATTCTTGTGGGGCCTGAAGTTACCTGAGCGCATTGGCATATTCTATGGCTTCTTCGCAGGGGAAGACTATTGACTCGTGGTCGGTGTGCAACTTTATTTCCTAATGTTGGGTCGATGTGCGGCCTTTGTGGTGAGGAGCGGGAAACAATCACTCACCTTTTCTTCGATTGCGGCCCCGTTCATGAACTTTGGGTGGATCTTGATTGGGTAAATTCCGTCTCATTTCCTGCTTTATGCGAGAGTTTGGTGAATTCAAGGGGCAGGGACAGGAGCATTTACTGGATCCGATAGCGAGGTTGTGGAGCATATGGCTGGGGAGGAATGAGGCCCTCTTTGCGGGCCAGAGATTCTACAGGGAAAACAATTCTATCCGTGCTACGCGTCTTCTGGAGGATTGGTGTCCTGGGTAGGATGGCTTTGGTTGTATGGGGGGGCCATTGCTTTAGGATACCCAATCGGGTATTCCTTTTTGCTTTACCTGTTTAGCTTTTCTGTAAAATCTCTTTACATTTTTGTTTTTAATATATTGGGGTGAACACCGTCGAGTGTATCCCCCTCTTTTGAGCGTCAAAAAAAAACATTTTCCGTCAAAGGAAGCTAGTCAGAATGTCAAAGTCTGCCACAGACGAATGTCAAACAAGATGGTGCAAGGAAAGACAAGCTCGAGGAGTCTTCAACCATGATTCACAAAAGGAAATCTCCTCAAAATTCAGACCAAAGGACACAAAAGTGGATGTACTCTTGTTGAGCATCACCTGACACGTCTCCAAACACATCTAGGATTACAAATATCCTTTGCAGCTCAATGCTCTACCTTCCACAAAGAGGATTGTGTCCATCTAAATATGGTAAGATAGGTAAAGATAACTTCTCACTATTGTAACCAACCCAATAGTTACCGCGTACAGCTCTAGACACCATAATCAAGAACAAAGAGGTAACTGACACCCATACCCCATCCCTTTATGCGACAAGAAAAACACCACCACAATGTAGTCCATTGATCAAAGCAACAAAAGAAACAGTGGTAATGCACCGCTTCATCTGTGAAATCCATAATTACATAGGAAAAGCCACACCGATGGAAAGAATCTCAGATGAAATGCCATCCTCATAATCAAACTATGAACGCCACCCTTTCCAAAGCAACCCCTAGACCTTATGTTCTTTCACTTAGAGATGATCTCCATGTTGTCCATTAAATGCCTCCAAGAAAGAAAGACAAGTTGGGTTGGAAAATGGCATTCCCAACTACTCCCCTAAGCTGATTAGCTAATAGTTTCGCCACAATCATATATGTGGCAAAGGCCTTAAATGTCGGATTTTAGTTTCGTTTCGATAAGCCTGGAAAGAGAAATTCGGTGGAATTTCAATGGAATTTCGGTGAAATAACCGGAAATTAGGGAAATTACTTGAAAAACCGTTTTTTATAAAAATACATATTTCTAATATTCTTTAACTCAATAATGAAATAGTAAGATAGTTTTTTGCTAATAGTAAGGTCTTATTACGATATGTTACATTAAATTTCCATCCAACCGTCCCAACAGTCAAAAAAGTAGTATGTTGCTCCGAATTTGAACCAAATTTGGAAGCGTAATTAGAAGCCATTGGTTTCTCCTCTTGAACATGAAGAGAATGGTATATGTGAGAACATCTTCAATAAGAATGAGGTGGCAAATATGATAAATACTAATTAAAACATATATATCAAAATAAAGAAAAAAACAAAAAAAATAAAAATACCTTCAGTTAAAACTTAAATCTAACTCTTAAATCTTGTGTCTAAATGATTTGGTTTAGATTTAGATAAAAAAATATAGGAACTAATTAAAGAAACTTCTTTAAACAATGTAAATCACTCTAACAACTTAACACATTAGCGAATAAATAAGTGAAAATTCATTAAAATATGCAAAATTTGATGAAGACGAAGGGTATATTCTCCCATGGTGGTTCTTAGGGGGATGTAGATGTTGTGGGGAAGGAGAATGATATTGGGGAATGAAAGTGGAAGATCGTCCATCACCGTAAGCACAACCAAAATCTTTGGTGGTTCCAAAGAGGGGTATAGATGTTGTCGGTGTGGTTCTTATAGCCACCGACGATAGGAGTACAAGATGAGTAAGGAATGGCATCCTCAAGAGACCATGAGTGAGCACCTAAGGATAGGGGAGATTCACCACAACTATCGCTTTATGTTGATTTGTTGTTGCCAAGGCCTTTAAAAACGTGATTGGCGGATCAAGACAGTTTTCCATCATCGAGGCAACCGTAAGCCTTCAAGCGGTCGAGGCGTAAGCCTTATTTTTTAGATGAATAACTATACAAATCTAGAATTTTGTACTAGTATGATAGAAATGATAATACACTATGAATCTATGCAAATTGCAACATATAGTATAACATATCAAGAGATTCAAGACATCAAAAGTAACCCCCAATTTTGAGTTTGTTTATATGATTCAAGTTCAACAATCAGTAATCAAAATATCAATAACGTCAATAATATCACAAAAGATATAAAATTTCCAAACACAAAAGTGATAAAACAATATCATGGATTCAAGTTATCTTCTACTTTGCTAACTAAGCATTTTTAGGATCAAATTCCCCTGCCATGGTATCATCCTCATTTTATTATTATCGAATCCTCCAAAGAGTCATCATCATAGCGCACACCTGCATCATCTTCACCATCTTCATACGCATGTCCTTTGCTTTCTTGGAATTCATCCTCATAGACATTGACAATACTTTTCCTATAGAATAAAAGCATTGAAACTTAGAACCATGCTTCTCAATAAATTTAATTTAGGATATAAAGGAAAAATTCTATCTCTTTGTTGCATTTCTTATGTGGTTTTTCTTTTGTTTCTTCTTCTGTGATTGGTTCCCTCCCCTCCGTTCCTCAACAGTGTCATCCTCGACATTGTTGTAAAAGTCGGCCGACTAGGCCGATTAGTCGGCCCGATTAGTCGAGTCGGTGGGGTAGCCGACTCGACTAGGCCTAGTCGGCCATTAATCGGTCAACCCGACTAATCGGGCCGACTAATCGGCCTATTCGGCCGACTACAAGGCCAACTTTTACATAGAGATTTTTAAATTTTTTAGTTTTTCGATTTTTTTTAAAAGCAAACTTATTCTAATACGCTTAATATTATATTTAAAGATAATTACTTCTTTTATTTCATGATGATAGTATAGCAAATGTATAAATCAATGTAAATATATAAGAATATGTGCATAAAAATTTATTTGTATATTTAAAATAATAAAAAATCAGAACCGACTAATGGCCGACTAAATCCGATCAGTCACCCGATTGCCGATTAGTCCTTAGTCAGTGACCCCGCGACCGAGTACCGACTACCGCTTTCTGCAACCTTGATGCTCGATATTGGGCATCTCATCCTCAAGATGCTATGCTTACATCAAATTCACAAAAAGTTTAGCCTTACTTTACATTATTACAATGATCAAAAAGTCCTTAAGCTTTTCGCATGCACTATTACATTCTCCATGCACATTCATCCACCTCGGAATATAGAACCATTCCCCCACAAGTTACATCGACCATAAAATAGCCACCACCAAAAACTTTGTGGAGATGCTCCCATGTACTATTTCATCCGGAAACTCTCAAAACCACACGACAAATAGAGCCATTAGTACCAGCTGAAGGACCCCCGATCTCCCTTACTTTTGATCAGTAGGTGCAACAATGGTCTCAAACTGTTCAACAGCACGACCAGAGGTAGGGTAACCATGCTTTTGATAACGAGTGTCCTCGAAATGCCCCATACAACTGCAACATGTGCATTAAGGATGAGGATGCTCATTTCCCCTGTCACGGACTCCATGTCCTCTGAATTGAGTCGATCTCCCTCTACCTCGTGATTTCACCACAACAGAGAAGGTATAAGATGTAAACTAGAAGGCACGATGATTCTGCTTAATCAGTTGTATGTCTCCTCCATGGGGAGGATTGAGGCACTGGAAAGAAGCCAGATATGTGTTGCATCATAGTTGGAATAAGAAAACACCAACCATTGTGGTGTTTCTGTAGATCAACTGCTGATGAAATACTAGCACAGTGGAGCATGAAGCTATGGAGCTTCTCGAACATGCCCCTCAGACTGAAATAGAAGGCGTGGAGCAAACGACCATCATGTGTTTTGTTCTGAATATGTCATATTGAAGCTTAAAAGCATGTCTCGTTCTTCGCCTGAGAATAAGTAGTGGCAAAAAATGTCCCACAACGCCTTATATGTAGACTGATGCAGGATGTCATTAACTATCTCTATTGTGAGAGTGTCGAAAAGCCATACGTGAGTCCATGCATTGTCCTGCTTCAATGACATGTGGGCACTAATCTTATTAGTTGGCTCAGATTCTGTCAGGATTACTCTTTATTGTGGCTTTACATGATGCTCATAAACCGCATCGCCCACAACTCATAGTTAGTCCCATCCATCTTGATGATGGAACATGAGCCTTTGAATGCTCCAGATGATGGGGATAAAGTCAACCTTGCTTGCCATGATGGAAGGAGACTCGGGAAGGGCACGAGTGGGAGAAATATCAGTCATTTTCTTCACGACCACAGAGAACATGCTGTGTATGTGGGACTTAGATTACAACCTTCCCCATCACCCTCGGTGGTGCTCTAGAGCTCACCGGTTGTATTTAGATGATCTGATCCAATCTGAACTGCCCTAAAATAGTCGCTCGGAAGATGAGAAGAGAGCATTATGGAGCGTTGTTGAGTCATGGTGCACCGTGTGTGACTGTTGGGCACAGATGCACGAGACTGCAAGACTGCTTGGCGACGGTGGGCGTCGAGCGAGACCGTTGGGTGGTGACTCGGGGCCATGAGGGGGGCAGTTGGGCAGAGATGTTGGGTGGTGGTGCCGTGTGTTGGGTGGTGGTGATGTATGCAATAGAGAGAGAAAGAGAAGGGACAATGGTTAGGGTTAAGGTATCAAGAGGATATCAGAATTCTAGTACAAGACCGTCGCTCTGATACGATGCAGAAAGAAATGTAACATGTTTAATATGAGTTTATAGGGCTCCCCTATATAGTGGAGAAACCTTAGAGTGTGATACACGAGAAAAAATACATAGAAAAGGAAATTACATATAGAAAGAAATATATTATATATATTTCATATGACATCTTGTTCCACGTGCCTTTGACTTGCGCACCTTCCTGACTTGCACCATCCTTTATGTTATGAGGGGAGCTGGGTGGTTTATGTTTAATTGAGGAATTTAGATGGCTTTCGAATCTCTGTAGTAAAGGTGTATGACCAGGTTAATGGTGGGAGATGTACAAAGATGTGGTGGAATCTACAAAGAGCAAAGGAGTCGGATGATATACCTTTTATGTTGGTGAGTTTGATGTGACCTTGAACATAGATGATCAACTTTGGGGAGGTAGTAATGAGTTGGGGTTGGTTGATTACCCGATGCAAGGATGTAGGTTCACATAGCAAAATTCCCCATATATGTCAACCATTTACAGGTTATTGGCATCCATGGTGATTATATGTGCCTTCTAATTATCGGCAATTACAACAAGATATATGCCTTTTTCATACAACACATCTCTGATATGGTCATCTGTTGGAGTATAAGTTGTATGCGCCTATTGTGGTGTAGCAGGGTAAATGGATCCTGGAGGAGATCCATTTACCCCATCCAGTGTTTAGTCCCACATCGTCTAACGGTGGGACTTAGAGGCTCAGGAGAGGCTATATAAGGAGCCCCAGACCTCCTGTACTCATTGAGAAAAAGAAATGCATAGCATGCCCCTTTGAGGGCTTCTCCCGTGGTTTCATCCCGCTCCTCACGGAGTAGGGTTCCACGTAAAATCTCGTTCTTCTTTTCTTGTTATTTATCTTTTTCCATGTTACGCTTCCGCTTCTGATTTTCTAACATGGTATCAGAGCGGGTCGATTCTCGTGGATTTTTCGAGTTCTTTATTTTTGGAGATTCGTTTCTAGGGTTCTATGTTCGTGAAGATTTATTAGTTGAGAAATATTGTTGTTTGTTCAAAGTTTGAGATCTAGGGTTTTGTTTAAACCCTGAAAGTTCCAGTTGATTCGGCGGCAGCACCACCTCGCCTCAAGGCCCCAGCTGTTGCCGTTGTATCAGCCCTCGCCAGCTCCTGCTCGTGCCAAAGAAAGACCCAGGCGATCCCCCTGTTTTCTCCTCCAAGCAGCGTGAGAACATGCCTCGAAATCCCAGCGTTTCCTTCCCAGTCCGAGCGGTTGAATCCCGCGCGCCATCGCGCAGCCGCGAGCCTGCACGCATGCCCTGCAGCAAAGTCCCAGATTCAGTTAAAAAAAATCGCACATAACGTGCGCTGGCGGTGCGCAAGACACGGCACGAGAAAAAAAAAGAAGAAAGCCCTCCAGGCCCCAGGCGGCGGGCCCTTTGCCGCCAATCTCCTCCATCTCGCAACCCCTCGGCATCGAAGACGCGCCCAGGCGACGCTCTCCCCGCTCCCCGCGCACGGAGCCATGGCGATAACTGCTCCATCTGCTCCTTGCGGCGCCTCCCTCTCAGAGGCGGTGCCCCCACACAGGCGGGGAGATTCCTCCTAGGCTACAGGCGACGCCCATGCGTTGAAGACTCAGTCCCATGTCATCTCCTGCCGGCGGCTCGGCGCAGCCCAACCCACGGCGCCTCCCCGAACCCATTTTCCCTCCTGCGGCAACTCCGGCGACGCTCCATCTCAGGCGCTAGAGCGCCTCCACGAGTAAAGAAGAACCCCCATCAGGGGAGGGGTGTGCGGCGCTCCATCGAAAGGAGGGTTCCCATGTTTGGAACCCTAGACAAGAGTAGTGGGCCCCATAAAAAAAAAGGAAAGGCCTATATGCTGGTGGCATTTAAAAAAAAAGAGGGTGGCCCAATTAGGCTGTATGTCCCTGAACAAAAAGGAAGGCAGGGGGTGCATGGTTTGACAGGTCGAGAGTTAGAAAAAAAGCTGTGATTTTTTTTTTAAAAAAAAAGGAGGCCGAGGTTTGGTTTAAAAAAAGAAAAAAAAAGAGAAAAAAAGAGAGGTGGATTGATTTAAAAAAAAGGCGTGTACAAAGAAAAGCCATACGCAAAAGTTTAAAAAAATGAAAAGCCGTAAAAAAAATTTGGAACAGCTTACGAAGAAAAAAAATGTGACGGCTTAAAAAAATGAAAATGAAAAGCCGCAAGTATGTTTTGTTTACCCCTATTTATCTTGTCTTCTCCCAACTTGGTCGACGTCCATGTTTTCCGACAAGTATGGGAGAAAGGGGGAGTATATGTAGAGTCATAGGTCTATTTATGATCCAGATTCCAGATTCAGATGCCAGTCTCCAGACCAGCCAGTTGATCAGACTCTACAGTTCGGTTTCAGACTCGACGATTGTCTTCCGAGTCCTTCAGTTTCAGACACGCACAAGTGTGCGGTCATTTTCAGATGAGCATAAGTTGCCATCTTTTGGTTCACGGTCCCCATCATTCTTCTTGTTGTCAAGCCAGAGTTTTCATGTGAGCCATAGGGACTCCAGAGCAGAGGACCATTCCCTATGCCATTAAGGGCAAGGGTTTTCATGTGGTATCATAGGTACACCAGAGCAGTGCACCATTCTCTGAGCCAGATGGGAGAGACACAGTTCTCCGACGAGGGAGACTTCAGGCGCAGTTTCAGACTTGATGGTCAGATTCCGAGTCTTTCAGTTGACTCACACTCCAGCCCGTTCGTCCTCCTCACCTGCACGGCATGAGAAGCAACGTCCTCGACTGCAGCATGTGCGCGTTGGGTTGATATTGTCCATAGTGTCTTGTAGCGTTGAGTTGAGTTTCTGTCTGTTTTGTCCAAGCTGAGCATTGCATGCTCCAGCTTGAGGGGGAGTGTTGGAGTATAAGTTGTATGCGCCTATTGTGTTGTAGCAGGGTAAATGGATCCCGGAGGAGATCCATTTACCCCATCCAGTGTTTAGTCCCACATCGTCTAACGGTGGGACTTAGAGGCTCTGGAGAGGCTATATAAGGAGCCCCAGACCTCCTGTACTCATTGAGAAAAAGAAATGCATAGCATGCCCCTTTGAGGGCTTCTCCCGTGGTTTCATCCCGCTCCTCACGGAGTAGGGTTCCACGTAAAAATCTCGTTCTTCTTTTCTTGTTATTTATCTTTTTCCATGTTACGCTTCCGCTTCCGATTTTCTAACATCATCAAATGAGGACATCTGTCATGGAATGTACTTTGAGTTCGAACATGCATGGTTGCTCGGGCCAGGTTTTCAACATATGGTGGAGGAACGATGCCACTACATACAACACACCTAAGAGCTTGAGGATGAAGCTTGGATCCTTACATGCACGTTGGATGCATTACAGGCCGTCAAAAGAAGATGGGACAGCTGGATGCAATGCTGCAAAATTTAGTTGGCTTTGGTCTCTTACAACCGAAGTTGACTTCCTCTTTCTAAACCCCCACTCTTGTTTTTGGATATGCTAATGTTCGGTTTGAATGCATTGAGATCAATTCTCAAGAGAACCTGTAGTTCAATTCTTTCGAATAAGAATCGATCTGAAGATTGTCTAGTTAAGCCTTTGCATGCCCTCGAATCTTACAAATGTGATATAAATTATATATGCTTTCCGGACCATCAATTAACGGGATAAATTATCAGATACAAGCCTCTGAAAGTGGGTGTGCATTTTATACATCAAGGTGTGGTTTACAAATTCTTTTGTCAGAAGCTTTTTTAGTGTGTGTCATCAAATAAGTATATGCATATTAGGCCTTTGTGACAGAATCAGTTGCAGTTGGCAGCGTTTACCACCAAAAACAGTGTCTTTTTGGAGTTTGTGTCAAAGAATACTTTGGTGAAATGGAATAGATGGACTATGTAGTAGAAAATCACCAAAAGATATGAACTGTGTTTTTTGGGCCTATAAAAGAGATTGGGCTATTTCTCTATGAATTTTGGCAGCATCCTCCTTTTGTTTCTTTTCTAGATAAACAGGGAAGTTGAATGTTTAAATCACCAAACTTCAACAGATCGTGTAATTTAAAGCCAGCTCCTGGTTGATCCGTTTTAAAAGACATGCTAAAAAAGAAAATAATATAATAAGAGAATGGTATGGATCTTTGTTGCTCCCTCTGCATACTTGGAGTTCACGACTAAATTTAGTTAATGGTAATATGCCAAGAGCTGTTGCAAGAGCAATTCTGTCGGACATGAACGTAAAATAATCTAACAATTCCTTCAAGCGGGCAACATGATCTAACATGGGATAGGGAAAAATGCCGGGCAAGATCAGAAAGAAGCCTGAAAACAAGAATAAAATGCACACACTATTATCAACAAAAAATACATATAAGTGTATTGAAACTCTTAATTATTCAAGAGACTAGAAAGCATAAATAAAATATATATGACTGTGTTCCCATACTTGATTATTGACAAACTCTGTTGAGGCTTCAATGCCAAAATTCGGAATTTGCACTGTTCGACTATCTGCATTTACAATTACAAGGATAATATCAAAAACAAAGAATCACAGGCAACAAGACGACAACTAGATACCTCGAAGATGATGCAAAAGAGATTGTCTCAAAACAGCCGAATGCACCAAGTATAAATTGAAAGATTGTAGTAACTAAATTAAATGGGGGAAGACATATTTCACTGTAGCATGCAATGTATATGCAGCCGCAGTGGCTGTAAGTTGTAACAGATACAGGCTCGTGAAGAGGCAGTCATTAGTTTGTGATGTTATCTAGAAACTGCAGAGAGCTTCAAAGAAAGGAGGGAGGCTGAATCCCAGGATTAGTAACCTTAAATTTGTTTGAAGAATTGTGTCGTTCATAAATCAACAGGAAGACCACCAAGACAAACTTTTTAGTTAACACTCGAGTTTTGATATGTCACAAAAATGATGGGGGGTAAGTGCAAGTATATAACTCCCAAAACCCTTAAAATTTTAAACTTAATGTGCCTCATGCGCATAGATCACAGACTGAAAAGATGATCAACTTTTTTGTACTTCTATCTACAATGTGATAGATCATGATCATAAAATTAGCTTCATTCCATTTTGTCTGTTCTGGATCAAGTTATTAGGATGCAAAACTTATCCCACAGAGTATAATTTGGCATTCGATGGCATTGCATATTCAAACCCCATCGATCTTTTAGCTTCGGTTCTACTTGTATAATCACATTCAAAACCAGCATCAACTTAAATATTTGTCTCTGTCAAATTCAACATCTCGGAATGAATGAACTCCGAACAATTCTTATTTTTCTAACAATGGTTTTAAGCATCAGGTACAACAATCATCTTTCAGCATATCAAAAATCTCTCGTCCTCCAGCTTCAATCTGAACAATACTTCACTTTTTGGATTGACGCCGATTTCGATTATAGATGACAAGAAGAAACTATAACAACCGAGGCAGTGAATTAATTCCTCATTAGGTGCGGTGAATCTTCAAAACATCAACCAGGCAGATTATTCTGGTGAAACAATCACGAACCTCATTCCTTGCCATATCGTGGATCTCAAAAAGTGTCCTCAACATCCGTATACCAAGCTCCTCAATGCCCAGCAACTTATCAGTATCCTCCAGCCCCTTGCAATTCTCGGTATCAGCGGACTCAAGCAAAACAAAACCAAACTGTACAATGCTAGGAACCACATGCTCTCTCCCATGCTACTCTCAGAAACCTACAAATGCAGGAAAACTAATAAATCCACGGTCATTTTTCTAATCAAAAGCAATTTACACAATACATGAACTCACCGCTCTCATCAATGACTCCTCCATTCGCTTCACCTTCCTTGTACATTCCTCCTTCAACTCCTCTGGAATCCACTTGCATTGTCTGAAAATATTAACTGCAATAAACAGCAGCAGCGGCAATAACAATAAATGGAAAAAACAAGAAATCAAACAGTGAAGAATTCATTCACCTTGAGGAATCGATAGTCCTTGTATGCTGTAAGAACAACCGATCGCAGAATCCCCATAGCGCTTTCCCCGAACCGTCGAACCCGTGCAACCGCCATCACCACAAGCACGGTGAAGTGATTGAGAATGCCAGCATCCGACTTCACGACTGCCATCACCTCCTGCGCAAGCGACGGGTCCTGCTTCACAGCAAAGCTCACGTGCATCAACACAGTCCCCTCCACCTGTCTCACCACCGCTGGCGACCCTGTGATCGTCCTCCTCCCATCAAAAAACCCCAACACCCCCCTCACCACGTCCCTCCTGCCGAAGCCCTTGGACGCCAGGATCAGGAATTGGTACGTGAGGGAAGGAAGGTCCTGGATGTCCACCGCCTTCATCCCATGGAATGCCTTTGCGAGAAATTCCGGTGCCCGCGATCTTGATCGGGGAGGGAATTCCTTGAGGAGGGAGACTATTTTGATCACCACGGCCTTGGACCAGTCAACGGAGAGAAGCGAGTCGGTAGCGGTGTCCGCATCAGCAGCGTCGGCAAGGGAAATGGAGAGGGGAGGAGGTCGAGGTGGAGTGCGTCCTCGATGGAGGAGACGGAGGGGAGGTCGGAGAGGAGGAGGAGGATGAATGGGAGGAGGTGGGGTTTGGGGAGGGAAGGGAGGTGGAGGGAGATGAGGTGGAGGAGGCGGGAGGGGTCCGGGGAGCGGAGGAGGGGGAGAGGGAGGCGGAGGAGGGAGGAGAGGAGGGAGGGGGGAGGGGAGCGGGAGAGGAGGGAGAGGAGCGAGGAGAGGTAGGATGGGGTTGAGGGGGAGAGGGGTTGGGGAAAGAGAGGAGGGTGGAGTGGGGGGATGGAGGCGGGAGGGTGGCGGAGGGGTCTTGGGCGAGGAGGATGATGTCGTCGGAGGTAATGGGTGAAGGAGTTGGTGGGGATGAGAGGCGGTGATCATGGCTGGAGTGAGGTAGGGGAAGTGGTGGTCGGATGAGACCACAGTGGGGGGGCTTTGAGGTTTTGGAAGACGGTCTCACTGGTGCGTGAGGCGCGCGCGAATTCACGGTTTTGGTTGGTTTTTATTATTGTGGAATATTTACACCCATGATCCTCCTTGATTGAGTAAATGCATTCTAACTCTCCATAATTTGCGTTTGGACCTCCGAATAGTAATTTCTGTTTATACCTAACCCTGCATTTTTACACTGCCAATTCAACCATTTACTTGAATTATTCTAACTAGGTTCAATCTTGGATTGATAATCGTTTTATTCTTTTAATATCCCACCCTACCCTCGACCCTTGTTGCCATTGCAACTTTGCCACCTACCCCTCCCCCTTCCATCCCCCAACTGACACCATCACCACCCCATCCTTGTTGATGACAGAGCCTGTCGTTATCGAGTGGAAGAACATATGTCGTCATGTACCGCTCGTTGCGATGGTTGGTTAAGTGTCCCATGCAGGTACATGCATTGGTTGCGGGATGATGGTAGACTTTTTCGAAAAATTTTCGCAAGATCAGGAAACTTTTTCGCACATAACATCACGTGGATCCTTGTTATGCACTGCTTGTTCGAGTCCAACTAGACTGTGATAATTATTTCATCCATCACGCGCACTATTGTCGTTGTCATGTAGACCAAGATAGTTGAAGCTATAAGCATTCTAGAGGGAGCCAAATTACACCATTGCGTATTCAAGTCGACCGCACCCGGGACGAAAGTTGCCATAGACCCAGGGTCGTCCCTGAGGCTAGTTTGCGAGTGCAATGGTTCAGGACCCCATCAACATTAGGGGTCTATATTTTATATTTATCTAACTTTAGTTTAGAAAAAAATAGTATATGTCTTAATGAGACCTTAGAGAATCAAATTATTATAAAACAACTCATCGAAAAATGAGCTCTTGTGGAATCAAAATTTTCGATGAAACATGTCGTTGAAAAATGAGCCCTTATGGAATCAATTTTCGATGAAACAACTCATCAAAAAATGAGTTTTTATAGAATCAAATTTTCAATGAACATACTCTATGGCTAAAAGTTCAATTTTTTTGGAATTATATAAGTACACATTGTTCATTGAATTTTTTGATAAGGGCCTTTTTTTTCTTTTGCCTAGAGCTACGAAATATCGGGGACAACACTGCATAGACCAACTGATATGGAACATGAGAAGGGGAGAGATATGAACCTCTTGTCTTGAACAAGTCATACCTCGAGTTGAATGAGAGTCATGGTAGAATTGGAGAGAGCGACGAGATTCAGGGAAGAGGGTGGAGGTGGACCAATCTCTATATCGAGGGGTCCAGGGTTGGTGAAGGCGTTGTTGGATATGATGGGGGAACCCTAGCGAAAGAGGTGTGTCGGAGCCAGTGGTTGCATTGATTAGCTTGGTATACCTCCAACCAAGAACCATTGGGAAGATGCTAGAGGACGTACGGGTGTTCATTGTTGCATAGGGTGCTTTTGGTGGAAATATAATGGAGATAGGTAGAAGTGCAATTACACACCACATGGAGGAGAGGTTTGTGGCATTTCCTGGAGTAGGCAATTACTGGTTGATGGCTAGGGGATTTGCATAACCTCCATGATGGGTTCAGGGGATATTGGTGGAGGCGCATGGAGCGACAATTGAAGTGGAGGGGATGGAAGGCATGTTGTAGAGGGGATTCAATGGATGTTCGTACAAGTCGTATTTACTAGAGGAGGGGAGAGCAAGGGCGCATAAAGTGCTAAAGTACTAAAACTCGATTATCAACCTGATTCAGTATCCAAAATAGAGAAATAAGGACTCTAGCTTATAGTATTCTTCGAGACCTTTACAAGAAGCTCATGAACATTGAAAACGAACACCATATCCGAAAGTTACGTGTGAAGTGCGATTGTAGCTTTTTGAACACCAACTCGAGCCATGTATAAGATAAGTAGCTAGACCACGTAGCTCACTTCACCGAGTGGGTTTGCCGGAGCACCGTCGGAGACCTCGTCGGAACTCTACCGTTGGGGATTTTTCCGACCTCCAACATTCGATTAGAAGGTGCAGTTTCGAAAGAGGACGACGAGGTCCACATCGTGATAGCATGTATTTCACGCTAAGCATCTCAAAATTACAGATTCGATGATGGAGGAGATATCCGAGGAATGACCTCCAAAGGTACGGATTTTATTTCCGTCTTGTTGCTGGGTCACATCACATGCATTTCATACATCATGTATAAGCCGTTTTCGCAATGATCCATTGCCCTGGATCACCCTTGATTTTCGCATGCAAGGTCAGATTTCAGATCATATCGCCACCTTCCATTGCGATTTTCTGATATATCTGATGATCTCAAAAATATGAAACTTGTGTTAGAATTACCCTTTTTCCATGCTCCATACACACATATTTGTTTTGAAGTCGGAGAGAAATAATCGGATACGAAATTGGGCCACCCGTCGCATTCAACTGCATTTTCCAATAATTTTCTTGATCGAAAAAAATATGAAATATGTGTCATAATTCTCCTTGTTGAATAATCTGTCCATGCTTGTGACTTTTTTTACGTAAGCCCGTAAATTGAAATCGGGCTCGGGCTGGGCTAGGTTGGACCCGGCCTGATGCTCATCCCTACTCCCAAGGTAAACCCCTCTTTGAGGGGTTTACCCCCCTCACTCCTTCTTTTCTCACTCATAAGTGGGGCCTACTTTTTATCTTTTTTAAAAAATAAATAAATCAATTCCCTATCATCAATTCCATCAAAAAAATAATATATATATCATCATATCATATAA
Source organism: Ottelia alismoides (assembly GCA_037367405.1). NCBI lineage: Eukaryota > Viridiplantae > Streptophyta > Magnoliopsida > Alismatales > Hydrocharitaceae > Ottelia > Ottelia alismoides. Next base: position 1,562,805 of record JAZKJV010000272.1, read on the forward strand.
AAATTATAAACTACTCTACTTTTACTCACTTTTAAAAACTCCAATACAATCACATCACAATAACTACTCACTTTTTCGAACTTCAATATAATCGCATCACAATAAACCCACTTCTAACCCACCCACGGTTTAACCCTCTATCCAAACACCAAAACTCAAAAATAGGTCACATGCAACCAGTTTACCCACCTAAACCCACTATCCAAACACACCTTTAAAGTTTCCGTATTTTCATCTCCTCCGTTAATCCCCGTTGTGATGAACTTATTTGATTCGTGTGAAATTATGTCTCGAGTTGCTCCGAAGAAGTACTAAAAATCACAGCACACAAGTTTGTGGTGTTTATAGTTGAAATTTCACAACTCAATTACGTGTCGTCATTGATTCTAAACAAATAGAGCATGCTTATGTGCCACTCCATAATCCTAATAATTGTATATGAATGGGGTAATTCTCTGATTTTATTAGTTTCCTATGTATGCATAGGTTTTCCTCTTTGACTATTCATTCACTACAATGGTTATCCTAATCTTCATTCAGGAGAAGGGTATAAAATATATTCGGCATGATCTACAATGATAAACGGCATTTTGTGTCTCGACGAGGATTCTCTCTTACAATATCTGATTCTTTCCGGGGACCTATGTGGATACGATGATATTCCAATCAGTGTCGTCCCTGATATTTTATGGGTCCTAGGCAAAAGGAAAAAAGGAGGTCTTTACAATTTTTTTAATAAGTGCAAATTGTCCCTAGTGTGTTTAGCATCAAGTATAAAATAAAATATTCAATTTTCGGGGAACAATCAACACTTATATAATCTCATTAAATTTTTGATTTTAGCATTGAGTTATTCACCGAAAAATCGAATTTATAGTAAGGATGAAAATGGATACGAATATGTCAGAATATTTGCTTACCATATTCACAAAATTACTGGATATGGATATCAGTATCTGACTAAATCGAAAACGAATATGGAACATGGAAATAAGGCCTATCCAATCCGTATCCTGTCTGTTTTCATCCCTAATTTATAGGGGCCTATTGTTTCACCGACAAATACTATTTTATTCCTAAATTAAAAATCAGATTACATGTAAACCGGACTCCCTAAAATTAATGGGCCCTGGGCAATTGCACTTCAAACAATGCCCAGGGTCGGCCCTGATTCCAATGGTATATATCGTTAAAATTAATTCTAAAATACGACCGTTTTCAAATCAAATTTTATAAGCACAATTATCGCACCGCAGTTTTTTTTATTGTATGGAGGACTTTTATTTCATTTTGCAACGATTAAATCTTCTCCGATGTGAATATTATTAATCCTTCACTTCCAATTTTTCTCTACTGGAGTTATTAAAAATATAGATCATAAAGGCAATTGTTTTTTACTTTGATGTACTCAATCTAACAACTGGTGTTGCTTGCCATTCGATGAAATTTTTGTGGACACCAGATGTTTGTAATGTTTTTCCAATACATATTTAACATATTTGAACATCAACTCTAACTGTGATTTTCTTCGCACCCCAGTTTACAAATTACAGATATAGCATTTCCCTTTTATGTTCTGATGTCCATTCATTGTTCTAATCCATGCTCATGATGTGAATATTATTAAGGGTAAATTACAATTTTGGTCCTCCATCTATGGGTCATATCCCAGAATGGGTCATAATCTTTCGGATCCCAGGACCATTTAGAAAATGGAAGTTTTGGGGTTCATGACAAATATGCCTTTGTTGGGAAGGGAATGGGAGTTGAATTCCAACTTTTAAACAAGGGCATACTCGTCATTAGCCTCAAAAAGTTCCTTACATTAATGATCATGGGACCCGAATCGTTACAATTTAAAGATCGGGACCCAAATTGTAATTTATCCTATTATTAATTCTTCACTTCCATTTTTCTATGCCGGGATTCCTCTGTAGCCAAAGTATGAACAATTTGTTTTCGCTATCTCGCGAGCTTCCGTGACATATTATCTAGGCATGGGAGTGTTTTAATTTGAGTGTTCTTCTACCCACAGCACTTTATTTTCCATTAACCTTGTTTAAAAGAATTTCTGCTTCTGGTTAGATTGTTTTTTGGAACTTTGAGACATGGTTCAAGCATCCCAAAAATATTTGAAGGCATTTCTTTTAATTCATTTCATCGATATTTTTCAAGCAAACACCATTACATGGTAGGTTCCTTATCTTATTTTGTATCCCATAAAAGTATAGAGTTTGAAAGAACTTCAGTTTTTTTTGCATAGAAAACAAGTCCATTTTCCTTTACATATCAGGTGTTTCCAATCGTCGATCACGATTGTTGTAGAATATTGAGACATCAGCAATTTACATGGAGTCTGTTCTTAATAGTTGTTTGATGTGGTCGCTTTGTAACAACCATATAATCGAGTCGAAATGAGACCAATGCATATTTCCTGAATCGATTCTCTTGGGATAAGTCTCGAATGTAACGAACTAGTTGTTTGGAAATCAGGATCGGTTGAGTATCCCCAACTCAAGCGGACGTTAACTTTGGGGATACAAACGGAAATAATTTTGAAAAAGAGTGATGGAAAGTCATCCCCCCCCACCCATCTTCCTCCTCTTCCCCCTTCTCTTCCTCCTCAGCCTCTTGCTCCTCCTCCATCGCCTCCTCACTCAGCCCTTAGCCCCCCCCCCCCCCCCCCCCCCCCCGGCCCCAACGCCTCCCCCCGCCCCGCTCCTCCTCTATCGCCTCCTCCACCTAAGCTCCTCCCTCTGCCCCTCCGCCTCCGCTCCTCCCCCAGCTCCTCCTCTCCCGCTTCCTCCGTCGCTTCCCGCTTCCTCCGTCGCGAGCTACTCCCCTCGCCCCCATCTCCTCTCCCCATGCCTCTCCATCTTCCCCCATTCCTCCTCCACCACCTCCTCCGCCACGAGCTCCTCCCTCTGCCCCCACGCCTCCCCTCCACCCCCGATCCTCCCCCATCTCCTCCTCTGTCACCTCTTCTGCCCTGAGCTCCTCCCCTCGCCCCCATCTCCTATCCCCGTGCCTACACCTCCCGCCCCCAGCTCCTCCTCCTATGTCGCAAGGCAAGGTTCGAACCATCATGCATTGATTTCCTCCGTCGGAGTCTCATGATGCTCCTCTGAGCTTCGATTTCTCGAGGAGGAGGAGGAGGATAATGATGAAATGAGAGAGAGGAAAAGGATGAATAGAGGAGGTGGTGGCGGGGAGATGGGTGGGGGATATTTGGATGATTATGCTCCTCTAAAATGTACCATCATTTGACAAATCATTGTTAAGTTCACCTCAATGACGACTAAAGTTACAGAAAGGGCACACATGATAAAACGTCAAGAAGTTGTGGGCACAACTGGTATTCCCAAAAAGAGCGGGGCATAGTTGATATTGTAATGTCTCGAAAGGGCATAACCGATAAAAACTATAGAAAATAACTTTACATAATGTCTATCTATACACACAAGACTTTTCACTGTAAATAATATGTAGTCTACAAGTAGGCATCCATTTTGAAGAAATTGCGGGGATTAAATCGCCACGATTAAATCACTCTTAATTCGTTTCTTGTAGACATGGTCTTTGACGATTCATGATTTATCTCTCTCGAAAGTATATAGCGAGGATGATTGTGAATTGTCACTATGAGACAATTAGCAAATTATCCTCTAACATAACGAATTGATTATTTGGCCCAGTCTAAATATAAAACAAATCTACGCTTGGTCAACGAAGATTACGAATCCAATCCACTTTAAATAATATTTTAATATGTGAAACGTATTCGCAAAAGTTCCAATAACAAACGTCAAGCGCATTCACATTAATTCTAATTATTCTGGATCTATATTTGCATTAACAAAAATACCATTTCTATGGATCTTTTTCAAATACTACTGTGTATCAATTGACAATAATACGAAGTTATCGTCCTTGTTATCTTAATTGACATTTTTTAGGATGTACGACCAGTAGTCTAATTCGGAATCGTGTGTTGCATCCGCGAATGTTTGAAGATGATATCAGAAGAATTGTATAGACCATGTATATTGATTTGATATATAAATTACATCTAATATCATGCTTCAAACTATTTTGAGTTATATGATCGGGTCAGACATCAAATTAACCACCTCTCTATTTGTCTCTAAACAATTTTGGATCAACTTCCAACTCTTTAGATGTATAATTTGGTTCATATGAATGAGATTTAATCTGATTAAATCTCATTCATATGACTTATGAGTAGATTCATTATAATCTGTCAGTTTCGTTGGTTCCTTGGAATGGAGGTTTTGTGGTATATAATCTAGTACGATCGCATCGAACTCATGAATTCTTAACAATCATTCATCATATGTATCAGAAGATTTGGAATAATCGAATGTCTATCCTCTCATTCGACAATGGATTTCTCAATTAACTGCTCGGCAACAATATCAATCATATGTTTTCCAAAGGCATGTATTAACACAATCAATTTTTGTATCTTGTTTCCCAAATATGATAAAACATGATGGAATTCATTATGACACAAATATCTCACAGTTATCTCTTGTATCTTGATTCGGTAAGAATGAATATATATGTGATACTTTTTGACAGATCACACATCTCGATGCCGTCGTATACACACCATCTAATCAATATATGGACCTTGTTAGGTCATCAATACAGTGGTACACCAAAGGTATACACTCATATATATAGATTTATACATGTCTCAATGTAAAAGATGTTTGCATGTTCATGACAATATACGATACGTATCTTAGTACTCGATATCATCAAGTTAACTCTCTGCGCTGACCTATTCGATACCTTCGAATTTCTATTCATGTATGGAATCGATCTAACTCTTTACATTTACAACCCTACACCAGCCTATATGATAGAACTATTTAGATCAATCATCGTATGACATCTAAATGTCCATGGCACTTCTCCCAGTCCATATCGAGGACCTCATCATCAATGCAAAGATCAATTCTGTTTTATTCCAATCGCGGGATGATATAATTCACGATAACTCTTATTGTGTAATAGCTTGCGATAGTCTCATGTGTCCAACACCCCGCACCCGGCAACGAGCCTTGGCTGCCACTATGCCATAAGGTTGCACAATAAGTAGGGCTGTCAGAAAATTCTCAGGTTCGACGTCTACTTAGATTCGACTCGCTAAAGGTTCGATTCAAAAATAAACAAACCGAACCTAAGCATGAGTTGGGGCTCGATTAAATAAACAAATCGAACCTCAAAAACATATGTTCGCTCAGGTTCAGTTCGTTAAACGTTCGATTATATAAGCACACATATACATAAAAGTATATATAAATACATATTTTATATATATAAGGGAAAAAAGACATTTTATTATAACACAAGGGTTATTCTCTTATTTTTTTCAAACTCATTCAGTCATCCACTCATTAAGTCCCTATTCCCGACCCCCCCACAAAAGCCTCCCCTGCGGGCTATGACACTGCCCTATTCTTAAAGAAACATTTAACGAGCCGAACCGAACCTTTACGAACTTTAACGGAACCGAACCGAAACTGGTTACAGTTTTCATTTTATCTAGCCGAACCGAACTCGATCCTTAAAGTATGCTAACTGAACCGAGCCTGTACTGATTCGCTCAGGTTGAGCTCGTTTACACCCCTAACAACAAGCTTTGCAAATGTCTTCGATTGAATAGATAGTTTATTATCCAAGGCATATCACGATTCTCAAGAAAAAAGTCCACGTCATATATGATCAGTATTGTATATAGTGTGCATTCATTCAACACATGCTTTAAGATTTAGATTTTTTTCATAACATAATCACAGGACAAGGAGCCTGCAACTCATACACATGCAACTTACATGCTCATCACCTCTCAACGATTCAGTTGTATTGAGAAATAAAAAATGTACAACTTCCTGTGGTGCATGATCCGATGGCCGCTCATCACATAAATGAACGGTTGATGGAGGTGATGAACACACAACCTCCGTATAGCTCAGCTGCATATAACTTTTTTCATGTAATCATGTTTAATTTTTGCATGAATTATGCCTTTGATGAGTAACAAATATTGATAAGTATTCATAGTATTGTATTAATATGAATTTTGAGATTACTAGACTATGCTATTTGCTACTTCAACTTATTTATCTATTTTACATAACCAAACTTCAAATGCATGTCTTACTCAACGTTGCATATCAATTTGTGCGATGATTATGATGTCTCTACTGTACAACACTTGTATTTGGATGTGTGTGTGTATATATATATATATATTAGCAAATAAGTGTGTATTTTCATATATTTATTTGTTGATGAAAGACATACCCAAAAAGCTTGATTTTTAGAAAAAATATAAATATTTTTAAATCATTTCCACGATTTCTTTTACAATTATGGCGACAGGTCGATGTCATGTCAGTTTTTGAGGTTGGCGAAACGACACCGAAATCGACATTTAAAGTCCATATACTCGGTCAAACATCTTTTTTTACACGTAGTTATCACGACCAAGAAACTCACTATAGATAACGATCATCCTCTATATGATCATGTCTTGTTACAAACTCTATCAACTTATTATATGCTTAGTTTCTTTAGCTCCGTGCATCTCTTCCATTCTATTTGGTTCGTTGTTTTGATGGTTTTAATGTACAACTTTTGTTTGCTCAAAATAAAAGACTCGCATTGACAACATGTGAGCAATAACCGACATGGTTCATCAATACATCTCTGTACGCCCATTTTAATTTTGTCCAACTTTGCTAAATACCCCTTGTCAACTCCTCGTATATTTGAATTAGATATACACCTTCTCGTCTCATCTGTTTCCAAAAGCCTTTATTTCAAGTAGATTACAGAAGGAGTCTAACATTAAAGTCACCTATATTACTCCTCCACTCCTTCTTCGCCTTCTAAACTTTCATATGACAACCTTGAAACCTCACCGAACATTATTCTACAACCCCAACATCGTAGAATAAATTTCCATTGTTTCTTACACGAATAAAGTGTATCAAAGTATAGGTGAAGGTTATCATTTGTTCTTCCATGATTTAATTGGATGAAAATGAAAGGGATCAATCTCAATGTTTTAAAAATCGAACATGACATTGAATCGGCAGTTTTCTATTTGGTCGAATCGGGTCGGACCAGCGATGATGTCAGCATGACATCATCATTCATATCATATTGGGAAAAAAACGAACCATGCTTAATTTACTTGTTCGACCGGTCGAACAGATTTTTTTAACCGATAAAATCAGATACATATATGTAAATATGTATTTATATATGAATGAAACAATCGTGTAAAATGTCAAATCTTTCAATAGAATAACATGATTGTCTAGTTCGAGTAAAACTTTATAAATTTTCTAGCATTATATATGAATACAATATTGCAATAATTTATTCATAGTTGTTTCTAGAAAAATATTATAAGAAAGTATTGACACAAGTTATATTCTAGAAAAGAGAGGGACATAACTGAAATCACAAAAGTTAAGAAGAGCACACATGATAAAAATCTCATTATTGCATTATTTAAATATCTATTTTTTGAAAATATACTAAACCATAAAAAATGGGTCAACCGGTCCAACTACTCGGGTCAACCCGATCCAACCGCCGATCGGACGTGATTTTTTATTTTCTTTTTTTTTAAAATTAACTACATAAAACCGGCCGAATCGACTGGGTCGGTGCCGGTTCGCGGTCTAACCGGTCCAACAGGCTGTTTCCGGTCCGGTTTTTTAAACCATCATCAATCATGGAATAACAGGATTAATGCAAAGGGATAAATTCAGGATAAATCGCAAAGGGGCAATATATTAACGGACTCGATCTAAACCATCGCACCCATGAAGTCTCACGAGTCCACGGCGCCCCTCCATGGCATCTCGTCGCCCTCCTCCCGTCCTCTCCGCTTCATCTCGGTAGCGCCTCCGTTGGACGCATGGCCGCGCGATCGTTAATCTCCGCGCTGCTCCTGCTCTTCCCCCTCCTCCCCGACGTCTTCACAGCCCCAGGTCAGATTTCCCGCCCCCTCGTCCCGTGCTTACAGTCCTCCGTTGTCTCCGACACATCAGACTCGATCCTCACTCTACACTTTACCCCATTCAATCAAGGAATCGGAAATAAGATGTCCGATCCGCTCCCATGTGATTATTTAGAAACATTTTGGTATTGAAAACAGTAATCGACACAGTGGGAGCTGATTACTAAAATACCGCAATAAAGATGACACCGTCATAATGCGACATACATGTGACAGTTCACGAACAAGAAATTGATGCGTTCGTGTCATGATTATTGCTTCCTCAAGCTTCAATCTGTCCTGCTTTTCCCCAATAATCTAGGGTACCTAATTTTTATATGAAATGAATACCTCGAGATTCCAAGGATAACTAATCACATCTCATTTTGAGAATTCATCATCGATGCATTGTGGCACCGATGCTGCATTTTTGGCAATGGAACAAGTAACATTGGTGTCACGAGACACCAACCAATGTCACATCCTCAAACTGCGGCATGCATATCACATTCTGAAAACACGATATTATCACTATACTTTAGTAATTAGTTCTTTTTCTTGAAAGGATAGTATTACTTCTTACTGTATCATACACAAAGAATTAGATTTTTCTATGTTTACGAAATTTCCTCATGTAGGATGGGTCAAAAATGTTTCATGGTATTGAGTGTTTTCTCCTATCTCAGATGGTTCTGTGGTCAGGCTATGCAGTAACTAGTAACTTTGTCGCAGCGGCAGGAGTGTGCTGTATGCTGTCTTTTTGGAGTTGTTGATCCAGTGGAGGTTTAGTTTGCATAGTTGGTTTCATTTATAAAATGGTCTAGGTGTTAAATCTCCTGCATACAAGTCTAATATCCTCAGTTGATTAGTTCGTACTTGCAGTTTTAGCTTTCACACGCGTTAAATAAAAATTTTCATTTAAAGACTGCAAAGGATCGAGCTGGCAGTGATATATGTGAGCCAGCACTCAAAAGACGATTGTAGTATCGTATATGTAGTGATCATAGTAATATGCCATCTAGAACTATTTTATCTTCATCACGCTTGTGTATACGGGAAATGGTTTACTTGGCTTATATAAAGGGGTTTTCAACAATATGGTCCCTTCCATCAATTTCTCTCTAGGAGCTTAAAGTCAATGTTGAGATCTAGGGTGATCCTGTGGGATGGAACATTGACATCTTGGAGGTGTCCAAGGTTATGGAGGCGAGGTCCTTGATGTTGGTGGTGATGATTCATAGGGTAGACGAGTTGCTTTTTTTGCTCTCTACGATATATGGCTCCTCTATGTCGCTCAATGCTCCGGGAAGATCCGTGTTTTGCGAGGTCAAGATTCTCCGACCTTTCGTGACCAATCATCAGAGATTTCAATACCACTTTGTTAGTTGCGGATCGACCTCACATATTGGGGGGGGATCATGGTTCTCATGACTTCATCAACTTTTCGAGTGGCTTATCCTTAGAGGCACCAGATGCTTGCAACTTCAAACACACTTGGTGGAATTCGTCGATGTGTTCTCGTATTTATTGGCTCCTTAGCTTGATGGAGCTTCTGAAGGCCTTCCATCTAGCTACGGTGAAGTCTTTGCCTCGCTCTCATTTCAACCGCACCCCTTTATGCTGGGCGACATGATAGTCTAGCCTTCCGGGCGGCATGTTTCGTTGCAAGTGCTCATGGTTGCTAAAGGAGGGTTTTCAGGATTGGATTGCTCTCTGTTGGAGGGGTGTTCCCTCTTTTGCTTTTGCATTTAGAGACACATCAACACATCTCAATGATCCACACTTAATGTTGTTGGTATTCAAAAAGGATCTTTGATGCAAGAGAGAGGAGGGGAGGGCTCTAACACAGGAGGAGGTGGTAAGATCGGAAAACTTGTAAGACTTCAGGGAGCTAATAAGAGTCGGAAAAGTTGGCAAGGGCAGAACATGCAAAATCCTACTGGAAGAGGATAAAAAGTGAGAGGTGTAGTGGACAAGGTTTAAAAAAAGTGATGTGTAATGAGGCGGTTTCCTCATCATCGAGATGTGGTGTAAGTATCACTTTTAAGAAAAAAGCTTCAAGTACACATTGAAAGAGATATTTCTTAAGCATAGTCATACTCATACGAGTCATACCTATAACATTGGCATGAAATAAGATCAAAGATCAATCCAAAGTAAGAAAAAAGGGATGTGGATTCTAAAGACCATATAATCTTATTTATAACTGTTGGTAGAAAAACAAGAGATAATTATTTCTGAGAACCCTAGGCTCTCTTATATAGAGGAGAGACCTATGGGTAAATTACATAAGGCGGAAAAACAGAAATACAAATAAGAAAACGATACATGTAGAATATAGAAATACACAAATATCTCTACACTCCCCCTCAAGATGGAGCATAGATATCAATCATGCTCAGCTTGAACGAACACTTCTGGAATGGTCTCTCTGAGTAATGGCTTAGTAAAGATATCTGATGTTTGTTCTCCAGAACTAACATGAGAAGTAGAAATCAAGCCCTTCTGAATCATATTTCTGGTATAATGACAGCCTACCTCGATATGTTTTGTTCTCTCATGGAACGCAGGGTTGTTTGCAATAAACAGAGCAGCCTGGTTATCACAATGTAACTCCATGGGTAGAGGAACCTCTATATGCAAATCAACTAATACTGCTCGAACCCACATCATTTCTGTACTTGCTTGCGCTATAGCCCTATATTCGGATTCAACACTTGATCTCGTTACAACTGTTTGTTTCTTGTTTTTCCAAGAAACAAGAGAACTGCCAACAAACATTGCAAATCCCGAAGTCGATTTTCTATCCTTAGGACAACCTGCATAGTCTGCGTCAGTGTATGCAGATACAGAGAGAGTTTCTCCTTTCTTGAAGAGTAATCCTGCACCTGGAGACGATTTTAGATATCTCAATATCATGTATACATCATCCATATGTACTTGTCGAGGCTGCTCCATGAACTGACTCACTCGACTCACTGCAAAGGCGATACTCGGTCCAGTGATTGTAACATAAAGAAGTTTTCCCTCACCATCTCTCTGTATCTTCTCTTGTCGACTTCATCTGTATCATCATCATATAGCTTCATGCTAGGATCCATAGGAGTAGTAGAAGGTCGACACCCGATCATGCCCATCTCTGCAAGCATGTCTGTAACATACTTTTTTTGGGTCATCACAAGACCCTGTGCATTTCTAGCAAATTCCAACCCTAAGAAATACCTTAGGCTACGCAGGTCCTTAGTCACAAATTGACTGCCCAGAAAATCTTTTGCCATCTTGATTCCCTGCTCATCATCTCCTGTAATAACTATATCATCAACATAAACCATGATAGCAACTGTACCTCTGGATGTTCTCTGCACAAACAAAGAGTGATCTGCATTTGACCTCTTGAACCTCTGTCGTTCAATCAGATCTAAAAGCTTTTGGAACCATGCCCTAGGACTCTGTTTAAGGCCATATATTGCCTTATGGAGCCTACAAACCTGTTGACACTCCCCCTCAGCAGCAAACTCCGGAGACTGCTGTATATAGACCTCCTCTTGTAGATCTCCATACAGAAATGCATTTTTAACATCAAGTTGGAATAAGGGTCAGTCACGCACCACAACAACTGAAAGGAGAACATGCAAAGTGGAATGTCGAGCAACCGGAGAGAACGTGTCCATGTAATCAACTCCATAGGTCTGCGTAAAACCACGTGCCACCAACCTTGCTTTGTAACGATCAAGGCTCCCATCTGTATGGTGTTTAACAGTAAACACCCATTTGCAACTAACAACAGACGCTCTGGGAGGAGGAGGAGAAACTAGACTCCAGGTGCCACGGGACTGCAAAGCGGCCATTTCCTCTTCCATAGCGTGACGCCATTTGCTATCTCGCAATGCATCCTGGTAAGTCCGTGGAATTTCCACGACAGATAGAGCAACTGCAAATTTCTGGAAGTCTCCTGTAAGACGATGAAAGGAAACCTGAGAAGCAAGCGAGTAGGATGCACAAGTATGCCTCTGCTTCCTAATGGCGATAGGTACGTCCAGGTTCTCAGGAATCTCATCCTGCACCGATCCCTGTATAGATACATCTCTAGAGCCATCGTTAGAAACCATGTTATCAGAACAAACCTGGGGCATGCTAGATGACGGGCAATGACCATGAGCAGAAGGGAGACGACGAGTATAGAGTTTTGGTAATGGTGGAACCACGGTCACATGCATATGAGGTGGTGGAGGTGGTGGTGGTATGACTGGTACAGGAGATAACTGACTCGTAGGAGGAGGTGACATGTAGATCTCAGTGTCAGATTCGGGAGTAGTCATTCTGTCACCTGTAGGAGAGAAAAACATCACAGATAAAAAGAATGTGACATCGACGCTAACAAAGTATTTTCCACGTAAAGGATCAAAGCAACGATATCCCTTCTGAGTTCTGGAGTACCCTACAAACACACATTTGACAGCCCTGGGAGAGAGCTTATCAAGACCTGGAGCCGACTGGTGGACAAACGCGATAGAGCCAAATACACGGGGCGTAAGAGAGAACAACTCATTCTCAGGAAAAGCTATAGAGAAAGGAGTCTTCTCACCCAAGACAGACGAGGGCATGCGATTTACTAGATAACAAGCAATGAGAACTGCATCACCCCAAAAAGAATGTGGAGCATGACTCTGAATAAGTAGGGTCCGAGTGATATCCATTAGATGACGATGTTTCCGCTCTGCAACACCATTTTGTTGTGAAGTGTAAGCATATGATGTTTGATGAATTATACCACGAGAGGAAAAGAACAAGGAAAGTGTACGAGTACAAAACTCCATAGCATTGTCGGAACACACAATTTTCACAGTAGAAGAGAAAATATTTTGAACTTCATTGATGAACATTTGGATCACATCTCCTGCTTCAGATTTATTCTTTAATAGAAACACCCAAGACAAGCGAGAAAAATCATCTACTGCAACAAGATAAAACCCGTGTCCCTGATGATCAGGTACACGACTGAGACCCCAAATATCAATATGGACTAACTTAAAAAGAGAGCTACTGCTCCGACTCTGACGACTCGGGAAAGTGGATATATGATGCTTTCCCAACTGACACGCCTCGCACTGGAAGGACATCCTTGGAGAAATATGTGGGAAAATATGACATATCTTCTGAAGAGGTAGATGACCAAAACGGAGATGTCAGGTATATGGAGAGGCTGATCCTGTAGAGTGGAGTGATGCGCCGACAAAGGGAGTACGGACCGGATGATAGAGACCATTCTGCTCACAGCCACCCCCAATCACTTTGCCCGTGAGTATGTCCTAAAAAACAAGAGACGATGGATCAAAAATGGCTCGACAGTTCAAATCCTTCGTAATCTGGCTAATGGACAGTAAATTCATAGAGAAATCAAGAGCATATAACACATTCTGTAATCGCATGAAGGGCGTCAAAGTAATCTCCCCCTATCCTGTAATCGGGGAATGTGTCCCATTGGCTATCACCACAGTCCGCCATGGAGGAACCTCTCTATATGCAGTAAGCTGTTCTTTTTTCCCACATAGGTGATGCGTCGCTCCAGAGTCCATAATCCATTCTGTAATCATAAATCCATCACAAGAGATGAGAGCGTAAGAACTACCTGACGTCCTGGCTGTAGCGGATGTACTGGCAGAAACAGAGACTGCCACATCTGATTGGCCTCCTGGAGCTGTGTCAGGAGGCATGATGTTCCTCAGTCTGGCAACGAGATCATCGAAACACTGGTCCAAAGAAGAAGGTGTAGGAGACTCAACTTGTGCTGCTACCCGAGCCGATGCTGGAAACCCATGCTTAGAGTAGCATGTATCCTCGGAATGGCTAGGACGGTGACAATACGTGCAGGGCTGACGGATCCGACCCCCACGTCCACGGGGACCACGTCCACGAAAAGTAGATGAGCCACCTCTTCCTCTGGAGACAGCCTTCGCCGAAGGTGTCTGGGTAGTAGTAGAGCTTGGGACGGTGATTCGACTAAGTCGGCGGAAAGCTTCCTCTATGGAAGGAATAGTGGTGTCAGCAAGAATCTGAGAGTAGGCAGCATCGTACTCTAGATCAAGAGCAGCCAGGAATACACCCACCATGGTAGCATTCCTGTATGTCTTTTGCTGCTCAGGAGTAGCCGTCAAAGGCATGAAGCTATGGAGCTTCTCAAACATCCCTCGCAGGGATGTGTATAGTGAGTGGAGAGGACGTCCATTCTGTTTGATTGTAAAAATATCATGCTGCAACTGTAGTATCTTGGTCTCATTCCACGCCTGAGAATATGTCGCAGCTAAAATATCCCACATTGCCTTTGCCGTGGACTGATGCAGCACGCCGTTGGTGATCTCTATCGTCAACGTCCCAGATAACCAGACCTTGGCATACGCATCGTCCGCCTCCCATGTGGCGTGAATCCCTGTTTTCTCCGTCGGCTCATTGTCGGTAAGAATACGTTTCTTACCGTTAGACTTCATAAGGCTCATGAACTGCATAGTCCAGAGCTCATAGTTCGTCCTGCCATCTTTACAATCGGTGCCAAACCTCTGAAGGCACTTGTGGCGGGTACGTCGACTTTGTTTTATGACATGATACCGAATGAAGATCATGGGGTATGTAGACTAAGAGAGATTTGTCTGCAATGACATATGGGGATTTGATTGCATATATAGACCTATGCAATCAAATCCATCACCTGATTTGCGCGAAGAAGACGGAGAACAATGGCTGAGACCGACGACACTTGAGTCCGACAGCCTAGGCGGTCTTTAGGGTCCCGCGAAAATCAATAGGCGACCGCCAAGGACTGGGCGGCGGAGGCATGGGCCTGGACGGTGTTGGTGGTGCCCGACAAGGAGGCGTAGACCTCGGCGGAGGCCCTGGCGGCTGCAGCGGTGGTCTCCGGCAAGGAGGGAGAGGCCTGGGCGGCTACGGTAGACCGGCAATGGAGCGGGGTGGCCTGGGCGGCGGCGCAGGCGGAGAGAGGAGGGGGCTGGCGGGTGGGGATCTAGGGTTAGGGTATAGGAGCTCCGGTCTAGGACCGCCGCTCTGATACCATGTTGGTAGAAAAATAAGAGACAATTATTTCTGAGAACCCTAGGCTCTCTTATACAGAGGAGAGACCTATGGGTAAATTACATAAGGCGGAAAAACAGTAATACAAATAAGAAAATAATACATATAGAATATAGAGATACACAAATATCTCTACAATAACTATGAAAAGGTGCTTGCTTAACTTGCTTTGTTGCCAGAGTTTATAAAGTAGGAACATCTTTCTGTTGATTGATTGTGTTTTTAATGAACGATCCATATATACTCACATTTGACATAGTGAGTTAGTACGGATATGAAAAATTGGGAGACCTCTGATGGAGAGAACGAGGGGGGGGGGCGAGAAGCGGAAGGGGCGTTGGCGCTGGGTCGCGAAGGGCCTTCTCGGCTTTTCTAGTCAGTCTGGTCGTGCTCCCGGCAGGGTTGGGAAGGAGCAATCAAGCCGTGCGAGGAAGAGGAGGGGTAGACCGAGGTTTCTCATAGGAAGCGGGGGTGGAGGTGCTTTAGATGTGGGGTTGTTGGCCACCAGGCGGTGTCTTGTCCATACCCACCGAGGTGTTTCTCGTGCGACGGGGTGAGGCATCGTCGTATGGTTTGCAGGCAACGCGTGGCGGTGCATCGTCCGGTGTTGGAGCGTGGAGAGGAGGGCGTGGGGCCTCCTCGAGTGATCTAGCGGAGGTTTGCTGATCTTCTTGACAATAGGCTGTTCGCGGCGGTTGTTGGCAGGGTTCGACCACAGAACTCTGTCCAGTTTAGGCCCTGCGGCAACTTGGAGTTGCTCGTTGGTTCTTGGAGGGACGCCGCCTACTCGCTCGCTTCGATCAGGGAAGGCATCTTCGCATTACTCGAGGTTTCCTTTGAAGATGTGGTTGCCATCAGGGGTCTGTCGTGTTGCGCCGGGGGGTTGACTTTGGAGCAGCAACGATCCATTTTCTCTTCTTCATGGGGTGGTGGTTTAGTGTAGAGACTGCCACGGTTCGTCGACGTTGAGGATCGGGAGCGGGTAGGGCACGTGGCTCGTGTGTTTGGCGCGCCTTTCCTGTCGCAGACTTTGGAGGTGTTGGGCGACGCGTTGAAGTTACTGGGGGAGGTGACATGGATCCTCGAAGATGGTCGCACACCAAGCTCGGACCCCCTCACAATGTTGGTTGTCTTGCTGTGTCCCAGGACCGCGCCATCGGAGTCTGCCTATCGATTGGTGGTGGGACGTGCCTCCTTTAAGTTGGTAGTCCACCTCCTTGTATCTCCGCCGTCGCCGTATGTTGCTTCATCGGAGGGGTCGTCGGCAACGCCATGCACCACAGAATGACATTCGGCTAAGAACATGTCTGTTCCAGAAGGGGAGAAACTGACAGAAGTTGAGGAGGCGTTTTCAAATGAGGTAACTTCTTCTCATTTGAAGACGAAGAGTCCGGCGTTGATTGGTGAGCCACGAAGCTTCCTGGAAATAGCCGGGGTGCCTTTTGTCTCTGCAGGAGCATTTTGGGTGATTTCCTGTCGGTTTTTTTGGAGCCACGTGCGATCCGATTTTTTCCAGTTTGCGGGTCGAATCTTCGGATATTTGGCAGGCAGATCGAGGCTCTTGGCGACTTGATTCGTTTCAATGGAACTTTCGACTGGGCTCGACGTGCTTGATGTTCCGTGGGGCAGAGGTTTGGGCTCTTCGGTTAGGCGTCTGGTCGGGCCGACTTCGAGGAGGATCCTCCAAGCTCCCTCTGTTGCCCAGGTTCCTTCAATGACTTCAGAGGTGGTTTTGGGTGAGGCTTTCCTTTCATCGGCTATTGGTGCCAGCGACGATGTTTGGGACATCCAGGCAACGAATTAAGGTGATTCGGCGTCTTTGATGCGGTTGTGGAGCAGTGGTGTAGTGATCGACCACAGGCTACCATGCCCGCCCTCGAATCCTGCTGTGGAGGTGATGGGCCAGGCCAATGGAGGCGAGGATGTTGACGGTGAATCTGCGAGTGATCCTGTGGGGGCTTCGACGGTGTCGGAAATGGGATGGGAGTTGATCAATGCTACTCTGTTGTCTGGTTCGATGGAAGAGGGCCTTTCAGGTGATTCTTCAGGGGTATCTCACAACCTCGCCGTTGGGGCCGAATGAAGGAGAATTACAAAAAGATATAGAAGCAGGAGGTGCTAAAAAATCAGATCGGTGTGCTCTCAAATTTCAAGGCAACAATTACGCTGATGACGGGCGCTGTGCGTACTTGGTGTCCAGAAACGACGCATCAATGAAGGTCCTATCATGGAACGTTAGGGGTGCGGGTGACCCGATAAGCAAAGGGTTGTGGGTTCTAGGGTTCTTAAGTGGGGCTGTGACATTGTCCTCTTAAGGAGACCAAGCTTGGGTCTTGCCCCAACTTTCTCTAGCAGTCGTGTGGCATTAGTGCTCTGTCAGGTGTTAGAACAATTGATGCTGTTGGTGCGGCATAGGGGCTATTAACAGCGTGGAATGGTTCTGTTTTTGTTATGTAGGCAAAGTTGCGTGGAACACATGTCCTTACTGTAGTGTTGGAGCATATTGGGACGAGTGGTTGTGTGGCTTTCTTGAATATGTATGGCCCTTGCCTCCAGTATAGACAGGATGAGCTCTGGGAAGACTTGCAGGCGACCAGGAGTGCCTTTCCAAACACTGCTTGGTTGGTAGGAGGAGATTTCAATGTGACGTTACTCTCTTCTGATTACCCTGGCCTGAGAGGGAGGCGGGACCCAGGTTCAGGGGATTTTGCGGATCTTGTTGATGAGCTGGAGCTTGAGGTCCTAGACGCGGTCGACATGAAGTACACATGGAGGAACTCTGGTTCCATGTCACGTATTGACCATTTCCTGGCTTCTCCGGAGCTCATGGAGGTCTTCCCTATGTCTTTCCCATTGTTGAGACCGTGTACGAGATCAGATCATACACCTTTGATGTGGGATTCGGGCGGTTCTGTGCAGGTTCAGAGTTTCTTCATATTTGAGCAGTCGTAGCTTCAAGTGGAGTCCTTCGGAGACCAGGTTTCCAATCTCTGGTCCTTATTTTCAGTTTTCGGGACTGCGGCGTCATGCCTAGCCTAGAAGCTGGTCTTGCTTCACAAACATTTGTGTGAATTCAAGAGTGAGAATAGGGAGGCGAGCATGGCTTCCAGGGCGTCGACAGATGTGGAGGTGGCTCTGCTGGACACATTCGAAGATGATAGACAGTTGTAGGCTTCAGAGTTGGAGCAGAGGGCTGTGACGTAGAGAATTATTCTTGCGGAGGATAGGAACCGGGTGGTGAAGTGGAGGCAGAGGTCCAGGGTTACTTGGTTAAAGGAGGGAAATGCTAACACTGCCTTATTTTACAGGATGGCCAGTGGAAGGCATCGACATAATTGCATCCGCTCGTTGCTAGTGGATGGGAGCATGGTGGAGGGTGACAGGGAGCTGGGGATTGTGATCGATGGTTATTTCTGTAATTTCTCTAGCAGAGCAGAGGACATGCCCTGGAGGTGGACTGGTTTGGGGGCGACCATGTTGTCGGATGTACACGCTTCTCACCTGGTGCATGAAGTAACCATGGAGGAACTGAAAAGCGTGGTTTGGAATCTAAATGCAGATGATGTGCTGGTCCGGATGGGTTCCCGGTGTTGTTCTTCAAGGAGTTTTGGGAGGTGGTGGGGGGAGAGGTGTTTGAGGTTGTTAAAGAGTTCTACAGATGCAATGTTGGTTTCGAGAAGTTGAACAAGGCCCTCATTTTCCTTCTGCCCAAACAAGATGTGTGCGTGAGAATAGAATATTCTAGGCCCATTGCCCTATCTAATGCTGTCTACTTGATTGCTGTAAAGGTTTTCGCAACCATGCTTAACATGGTACTTGATCACATCATTTTCCCACTGCAGTCGGCTTTTGTCTTGGGGAGGCAGATCTCAGACAGTTTGGTTATGGCTACTGAAATTGTTAGGGAGTGGAAGAGGAAGAAGCGGAAGGGGCTCTTGTGGAAAGTTGACTTCTAAAAGCGTACGATACCCTGGATTGGCATTTCCTGTGGGCAGCGATGCATAGGCATGGATTCTCGAGTATCTGGATGACCTGGATGAAGCGCTGTGTTACCGCTTCATCCTACTTGGTGCTGATTAATGGTCGTCCTGAGGGCGGTTTCTTTCAGCTACAACGGAGGGTTAGGCAGGGCTGTCCCCTTGCCCCCTTGCTCTTTGCCATTGCGACATATGTTCTTGCATGCATGGTCAATCAGGCTCGGGCTGGTGGGGTGACTGCGAGCTTCTCACTTAATGACATTGATATCCCTCTCCTTTAAGGATGACATGATCTTCTTTATTGGGGGCGGCAGTAACAAGGCTAGATGGATGGCGGCCACGTTGGAGATTTTTGGGGAGTTGTCTGGTTTGGTCCTCAATCACAAGAAATCTACTTTGGTACCTTTTGACATGACGGAAGTGGAAGTCAGTGCTTGTAGTGAGGTCTTGGGTACCGAGTGCGGCTCGCTCCCTATCCGTTATTTGGACCTTACACTTGCTGTTGGCAGAATCAAGTTAGCAGACCGGCTGTCAGTGGTTGAGAAGTTGGAGAAAAAACTGACTGGTTGGAAGGCGACGCTTCTCTCCCGGGGAGGGTATTTGGTCTTCTTGAAGTCGGTTCTTGAAGCTATCCCGGTATTCTTCATGTCATCTCGTATCCTGCCTGTTGGGATCCAGAGGAGGTTGGAGAAGTTGATGCGTCGATTTCTTTGGAGCAAGTCTGGGTTGGAAGGTGTTGGTATTCACTTGGTTAACTGGGAGACTGTGACGATGCTAAAAGTGGACGGGGGTTTAGGGTCGAAGAGTCTGGAAACTACGAATAAGGCGTTGCTGCTTAAATGGGTAAGAAGACTTTGGGGGGAGAGTGAGGATGCCTGCTATAGGCTTCTTCGATTGATCTTTGACACGAGCCAACCAGATCGGGTGGTTCATCTTCGTGGGGTGCACGTGTCACCCTTCTAGAGCGGAATCATCTCAGTCATGCCTCATTTCACGATCTTTTCAAACACGTGCTTGGAGACGATAATTTGTTTGCATTCTGGACTAATGACTGGATCGGGAGCGGAGCTTTGTCAAACAAGTTTCCCCGCCTCTTTGCGCTGGGGGCCGATCGTGATGCTCATGCAGCTAATTGCCGGGATAATGGTAATTGGACGCCGTCCTTTGTCTCAAAATTTTCCGACCAACGACAGGAGGATTTTGTTGTGATGTTAGAGTCCTTGCGGCAACAACATACTCCCTCTGCTGGCAGGGATCACTGGGTTTGGAAGAACAACTCTTTCTCTGTTTGGAGAGCGTATGGAGCTATTTGCAGACCGCCTGCTTCCAGAACATATATCGTTATTCGGGACTGCAACCTTATCTGGGAGCTGAGGCTTTTGGAGAGAATCAGCTTTTTCTTGTGGCTGGTAAAGAGAACGGATTATGATGAGGGGTCGTTGTGCAAGGCTCTTCCCAGATGTGTCCAATACTTGCCTGCTGTGTAACGGCCAGGTGGAGTCTATTGATCACCTTTTTTTTGCACTGCCCGATGACTGCGCAATGGTGGAGTGATTTGGGTCTTGGATGGGTAGAGATTCAGAACTTAGAGACTTTTTGGAACTCATTGGTGATGGCCAGGAACAAACCAAGGAGGGAGATTCTGCTGCCTTTGGCTTTTTTATGGGCAATGTGGTTAGCTAGAAATAATGTCCTTTTTTCTTCGCTGCGCTTCTATTTTGAAAATTTAATTGTGCGTTCCAAGTCTGTCGTTGAGTCTTGGCTCCTGTAAGTTTTCCCCCTTTTTATGCAATAAATTTGGGGCAAACACCATAACATGTTACCTCCTTTTTGGTCTAAAAAAATGAACATGAAAAATTAGAGCAAGAATCATTACATAATGTAAAGACATGAAGCTTTTTGGATTGAAACTTGTGATCTTTAAAAAAAGTTAAGGTTTGGTACATGCAGTTGAGTCAGCGCCTCACCTGCCTCACCAATGACTTGAGGTGCACACGCCATAGGTTCATGGTGAGGCTTAAGCCTCCATGCATTTTTTTGTTAAAAATGCCTCACGAAGTAAGCCCCACCACCTTGAGGTGCGCTTTTTTTTAAAACAATGGCGGTGGAGGTAACTCTTGAGGCGGACTTGGTTGGAGGAGGATGCTGATAACCATTTTTTCATGTGATTTCTAGCAATAGAAGAAATTATAGTTTTATGGAAGTTGGGGGTTGCTTGAATTGTGCAAGCTATATACGAATACAAAGAATGGAAGTAGATGGGGTTTTGAAGGTTATGAGGTACGGGAAATGTGTAGGACTATATGACATTCCTATAGAAGTATGGAGAGTTTTACGTGAGCGTGGTTTGACCTGGCTTACAAATTTATTCAATGTTATTTGGCAAAGCAAGAAAATGCCTGAAGATTGGAGGAGAAGTATCATGATGCCTCTTTATAAGAACAAAGGGACATCCAAAATTGTTCAAATTGCATAGGTATCCAAGCTGATGAGTCACACTATGAAAATTTGGGAACGTGTGATCGAAAGAAGGTTGAAGTAAGTTTGCAAAGTAAAAGAAAATCAATTCGGATCCATGCCAGGTCGCTCAACCATTGAAGCCATCCATTTGCTGAGGAGAACAATGGAGATTTATAGAGCTAAAAGGAAAAACTTCCATACGATTTTTATCGATTTGGAGAAGGCTTATGATTCTGTCCCGCATGAGATATTGTGGAGAGTTTAGGAGAAGAGACACGTACATGTCCTATACATTAACCTCATAAAGGATATGTATGATAGAGCTTTATCTTGTGTAAGGATCCAATCTAGGAAGCCTGACTATTTTGATATCAACATTGGTTTACATCAAGGTTCAACTTTGAGTCCATTTCTTATTACTTTGATTATGGATGAGTTGACAAGTCATATTCAAGATGAGATACCTTGGTGTATGTTATTTGCTAATGATATTGTGTTGATTGATGAGACTAAAAATGGAGTAAATTAGAAGCTTGAGGTCTGTAGACATGCATTGGAGACTAATGATTTTGTATAAGTAGGGCTAAGACTGAATATACGGAGTGCACTTTTGATGGAAGTAATGGTGAAGGAATCAAGGTGAGGATTAGTAACGATAGCATTCAGAAGAGAGATTCTTTTAGATTCATGGTATCTATTTTGCAACATGATGGAGAAATTGCTGGAGATGTTACTAATAGAATAAATGCATGCTGGCTAAAGTGGAGAGGGGCCTTTGCTGTTATCTGTGATAAGAAAATTCCTTTGAAAATCAAAGGAAAGTTCTACAAAGCAACCGTGAGACCTGCTATGCTCTATGGATCTGAATGTTTGCTTTCGTCATGATTTCTCATCATGATTTCTCGATGGCGGTCCTATACAAAGTAGAGGACCATTCCCTATGCCACGTGGGCAAGGATTTTCATGTGGTTCATAGGGACTCCAGAATAGAGTACCATTCTCTGTGCCAGATGGGAGAGACCCAGTTCTTTGACGAGGTGACTTCTTCAGACTCCATTCTCCAACGACTGTGGACTCCGACGAGGATTGCACTCCACGACCTTTCAGTTCGGCCCTTTTTAGAGATTGCGCAGTTGCCCACATGTCGTGGCGGGCCAGAGTTCTCCATGTAGAGACTCATTCTTCAGTTGCAGTGACCCTGGCATGCGCAGTACAGAGCACATGCTCTCCGACGAGGAGATTCAGTTTGATTCACACTCCAACCCGTTCGTCCTCCTCACCTACACGGCATGAGAAGCAACATCCTTGACAACAGCCAACAATTGTGCGCGTTGAGTTGATATTGTCTGTAGTGTCATGTAGCGTGAGTTGAGTTTCTTTATGTTTGTTCAAGCTGAGCATTGCATGCTCCAGCTTGAGGGGGAGTGTTAGAGTATTTGGTTGTGTGCCTCTTATGTTGTAGATGGGCAAATGGATACCTCCAGGATCTATTTACCCCATCCATGTGTTTAGTCCCACATCTACCAGTGGTGGGACTTGGAGGCTCTGTGGAGGCTATATAAGGAGCCTCAGACCTCCTGTATCATTTGAGAAAGTTGAATGCAACATATGGCCCTTTGAGGCCTTCTCCCGTGGTTTCATCCCGCTCCTTAGGGAGTAGAGTTCCACGTAAAATCCAGGTGTTCATAAAGTTTTATTCTTTTCTCTGATTTAATTCCGCATATTTATTTTCTAACAAGATCAAAGAACGATTAAACCGTTTAAAGCCATGATTTGCCCCGCACAACTTATCCACTAAGAAGCCACATCCTGCTTCACCAACTCTTAGGGCTCTACAAAGGGGAAAAATGGGGAATTTATATGGTCCAAGGAATCCATCGTCGTCGAGATCGAAAACGAAAATGGGGGTGGGATCTGGAAATGGGATTCACTACGATGATGTATTCATAATAAAAATATTGCATTATCGTACAGATGACCATGCTGATAGGATATCCTTATAGACATACGGTGTTCCGATATATTCTCGAGATAGAAACACTTACCGCGGAAGATGAGTTCATTTCCTATACCATATTGACCAAAGGTGGACCAAAAAGCGGATGTGCAATCCTTGTATGAATTGCCGCAGAAGTTTCCAATAGATGTCTAGAAGGAGCAACGGTCATCAGACCTGGCCAATGGGACGGGGCCCGCCCGCTCATGGGCCAAGTTTGGGCCAAGAGATTTCAGGAATGGGCCGACCCGACCCGCTCTTTTTTGGCCCGCCCGTCAATTGGGCAGGCAATGGGCATGTGTCATAAAACCTGGCCTGACCTGCACATATAAAAAAATAGGTTTAAAAATTATAGTTTAGATACATTTAATATAATATACTTCAAGTTTTTGTTTTACATTATCAATATTACATCTTATTTTATAGTTTACATGCAAAGTAACACATATTATGGTTACTTGGATTTAGAAAGATTAGATGATGCTAAAAAAACTTAATTATCTTCATAATTTTGATTAAAAGATTAATAAAAAATACTTTACATTAGGCCCATGTGCCGGCCCGACCAAGACCTGGACCGGGCTTTGACCTTGAAGTATGGCCCGTGGACCAGGCCGAGCCGGGCATTGGACAGGAGGTCTTAGAACCCCGACCCATTCGGCCCGGCCCATGGCCCGTCCCAACACGCACTTTGTCCAGGTCTAGCGGTCATCAGCTTTTAGTCAAGAAATGATGATACCATCCCAAACATTGATTGTGGATTTACATTTAAAGAAAAGGTGGTCCGTGTGATGCAATGTGGAATGACAAATTAGGGCCCAATTATGGTTCTTCATCCATTTAATTTTTTGTTTAATAAATAAATATTTTATTTTCTGTCCGTTAAAAGTAGAGTCAATTAACTAGAGTTAGGGTAATTTTATTTGCAGATAATTGAGTCTATTGTAATTTTATTTCTATTTAATAAGGAGATCATCTGTGATCCCCAAATCAATTAGTTAGTCAGATAGAGTCGATTGAGGATTTGATTTCATCTCCTTTCTATTTTTGTAATCCTTTATTTTAAACAGTTGAAGTTTGATTGAAATTGATATTTACCTCATTTATCTCCCCTCTCTCATCTTCCTTCACACGATCTCCACAATAGAAACACTGACCGCGGGAGATGAGTTCATTTCTTATACATCATATTGACCAAAGTTGGACCAAAGCAGATGTGCAATCCTCGTGTGAATTACCGCAGAAGTTTCCAATAGTTGTCCAGAAAGAGCTGCGGTCATCAGATTTTAGCCAAGAAATGTTGATGCCACCCTAAACTTTGACCGAGGATTCACATTTAAAGAAAAGGTGGTCCATGTGATGCAGCATGGAAGGACAGATTGGGGCTCAATTAGGGTTCTTCATCCAATTTTTTTCGTTTATTAAATAAAGGTTTCACCCACTTAAATGGTATGATGGTAGTGCAGTGTGCCTACCACTCAAAAGACCAGAGTTCTAATCCTCTCGTGTAGAGGTTGCGTTAGGTAGTCGACAGTCAGTGTAAAATATAATCGAATCTTTCAATATGGATTTGAGCAAGAATCCATGCATCCGACCTTATAGTGGGAGAATGCTTTACCATTTTTATTAAATAAAGATTTTATTTTCTTTATTTACGACTCATTAAAATTAGAGTCAATTAAAATTAGAGTTAATTAATTAGAGTTAAGGTAATTTTATTTGCGGCTAATTGAGTCTGTTGTAATTTTATTTCCATTTAAATAAGAAGATTATATGTGATCGTCAAATCAATTAGTTAGTCGGTTAGAGTCGATTCAGGATTTGATTTTATTTCCTTTCTAATCCTTTATTTTAGATATTTGAAGTTTGATTGAAATTGATATTTATCTCATTCATCTTCCCTTTCTCATCTCCCTTCACACGATGTCCATGATTCTTCTTCCCCAAATCATTCGCAACTGGCGAGCCCTTTCTTCCTCTACCCTCCAATTTCTTCCACGAGATATTTTCCACTGTCAAAAATTTCCTTTTGTATCACCATGTCTTCCACCTCATTACTGCATCTCGGGAATATTGTATAACTAGTGTGAAGAAGCTTAGCCTTTCGATATTTGGTAAGTATACAACCATGCCTAATGAGCCAAAGGAAGATCTTAATGCGATGTGGGAGCCTCAACAGCCATAACATCCTGCGATCATGTTTGAACTCCTCGTCCCTGGTAGAAAAGACCGCATACATGTGCTTGTCTGAAACCGAGGACTCAGAAACATATGATGTCGAGTCTGAACTGGAATTTGTAGAGTCTGAACAATTGAAGGCATCTGGACTAATATCTGCACTGGCATCTGGAGATTGAAATCTCTGAAGTCTGGATAGTAGTCTGGATCTGAACTGAAAGTGGTGATGCCGTATGATGCCGAAGAACTCTACTATACTCCCCCTTTCTCCCATGCTAGTCGGAATACATGACATCGACTACGTTGGGAGAAGACAATAAAATAGGGAAAATAATCTAAATAAGGCGATTACACTTTTTTTTCGGCTTAAAAATTTCCTTTCGTCGGAGAGCATGTGCTAGTGGTAGTGCAGTGTGTCTACCACACAAAAGACCAGGGTTCAAATCCCACTCTTGCAGGGGTTGCGTTAGATAGTCGATGGCCAACGTAAAAAATAGCAGAATCTTTCAACATGGATTTGAGCAAGAATCCATGTAGCGACCCTACTTATAGTGGGAGAAGGCTTACTACATTTTTTTTAAAAATTTCCTTTCGGTTATTTCATTCATCATTATCATTTTTTTTAAAAATAACCGTCACAATTTTTCCTCAATAAGCCGTTCACATTTTTTCTCGGCTTTTCATTCATCATTTTTTTTCATACGATTTTTCCTCTTTTTTTCAAAACAGACCTTTTTTTTTTCTTTTTTTTCGTCTGACTTCTGTCTCTCTTTTTAAATAACAGATCAACCCATGCAGTTGGGCTCACGCCATTCTCCCCTCCTATTTTTTAAACACACGGGCCCGATTGGCCAACAAATGCTACATATTTTTTTAAACATACGACTGCCTTTATTTTAGGGTTTCCACTTGGGAACCCTATTCTTCGAACGCTACCCTCTGTTCGAGAGAGGCCTGCGTGAACCCACCGATCTCTGGAGGTGCACGCGAGCCGCCTGGAGGAGCTTGGAGGTCGGCGCCGCCTACGCGAGGTGATGCGACACCTGGAGAGCACCGCCTGGAGCGCATGACATGGTTTGCCATCGCTATCGCATGTTGCAGCTTTGGCTTGACGCCTTGGCTGATGCCGCCGCCTGGGTTTCTGCGTGTGCAAGGGGAGATGCGACGGTGAACTCGACACCATGCGATGGTGTTTCGCGTCGCCTGCGCGATATTGAGGGAAGGAGAGAATCGTCACCTTGCACCTGGAAGGCCGCCGCCTGGCCAGGATAACCTCCACCTCCGCCTGAAGTTTTTTTTTGGGCGGTGCTGGTAGATCACGCGGAGGGTCTGGAGATGGCCGAAGATGCCACCATGTGGCCTGGAGGATGCCTGCGACATGGAGGGTCCCCACGGTGGGCGCCATCTGCTGCGCCTGAAGAAGAAGCCGATGTTCCCACATCGGGATTTTGCGCATGAAGAAAAAGCCGAGAAGTGCCGATGTCAGAAATTGAGAAGGGGGAGCCGCAGAGGGAACCTCTGCCTGGAGGTGTCGATGAAGGTACAACTGATGCCGCCTGGAATAGCGTGTGGCACTACTGTCGCTGTACCACAACGGAGGAGGTGTGCCGCCTGATCGCTGAGGTCGATGCCGCCAGGCTTGAAGGAGCAGAGGGTTGAGGCCAGGGCTCCGCCGAGCCTCATGGAATTGATGCCGCAGTCTGTAGGCATCCGTTGCCGTAGGAAATAGGACTCGCGGCGATCTGGATGTGTAGAACTAGGGTTTCATTGGAAATCCTAGATCTTGATGAAGATGCATAGAACCAAACACTTTAGACATTAGGGTTCCAAAGAACCCATGAAAAAAACTTGCCGAACATGAACTCCAAGAACGGATCTCGAATAAAAATAAAGAACTTAAATTCCTCGAGAATCGACCCACTCTGATACCATGTTAGAAAATAAATATGCGGAAGCAAATCAGAGAAAAGAAAAAAACTTTATGGATATCAGGATTTTACGTGGAACCCTACTCCCTAAGGAGCGTATGAAACCCCAGGAGAAGGCTTCAAGGGGCCATATGTTGCATTCAACTTTCTCAAAGGATGCAGGAGGTTTGGGGCTCCTTATATAGCCTCCACAGAGCTTCCAAGTCCCACCATTGGTAGATGTGGGACTAAACACATGGACGGGGCAAATGGATTATGGAGGTATCCAATTATCCATTTACCCATCTACAACATAAGAGGTGCCTTAAATGTCGGTTTCGGTCATCATTTCGGTATCGACCAAAATAGAATTTCGATGGAATTTCGGTGGAATTTCGACCGAAATTTCGGTCATTTCGGTCATTTTTTGTACTAGGACCCCCATATTTTGGTCATTTCGGTCATTTCGGTCGAATTTCGATTTCGACTGGATATCGATATTCGACAGAAATTCGACCGAATTTCGCTGAAATTTGAGGCCATCAACCAAATACTCCAACATATCTTTCTGTTATTGAAGAAGGATATGGCTTTGTCTCATTGCCTTGCTAACATGATTTACCTCATTGTGATAAAGGTTCTGGTCAATCGTCTCCACTTGGCTCTTAAATCTATTGTTGCTGCTTCATAGACGGCCTTAATTCTTGGAGGCATTTGATGGACGGTGTGGTTCCAACGTCGGAGATCAATATGGAGTGGAAGAGAAGGAATATGAAGGGCTTGCTGTGAAAGGTAGACCTTTTCAAAGCTTACAATTGCAAAGTTTCATTTGGGCATACACAACTATTCCGTCGTGGCTTTCTTGATGAGTTGATGAGTGGATTTGCTGACTAAAGAGGTGATTTAACTACGATGTTGTGTTCAGTGCTGATAAATGACCATCAGGAGGGGGCTTCTTTTATGCAGAGGGGGTTGAGGTAAGGGTATCCTGTGGTGCCTTTGCTCTTTGTTCTGGTTGCAAACGTGCTATGCCGCTGTCTTGGATAGTTTCTTAACCAGAATGGGGGTTTTCATCTGGACAACATGTTGATCCCTATCTTGCTGTATGCAAATGCCACTATCTTCTTTATGGAGTGGGATGCATGTGTTGCGACTACGATTGCTACGATGCTTGAGCTCTTTGGGTTGGTCTTGGTCTCAGAATTAATGGCGATAAGTCAACTTTTATTCCTTTTGGAATGGTGGAGGCGGTAGAGACTTACAAGGCTTTGGAGATCCGGGGCTTTGTTGATATCTCCAAGGGAGTCGCTTAGTATTCACTATCTTAGGTTGTTCTTGGTTCGTGGTCCCTTGTTCTAGTCAAATTGAACTCCTTTGGTGGTGAGACTTGAACGCAATCTTGAAAGATACCGGTATGTTGAGGGGCTTCTACCTTGTGCTTTTGAAGGCAGTATTATTTGTGATTCCAGTCTTCTTTCTGTCCTCGAGGATGCTTCCTATTGGTTTTTGTGGGTGGCTGGAGACCCTGATGCAATGCTTCTTTTGGTCAAGCTTGGATGCCTCTCAAGGCATCCTGCTGTTCAGTTGGAGGGTGGTAGTGATGCCTTAGGATGATAGAGGGTTAGTGCTGTTTGGTCCTTTCCGAGCTTTTGGATGAATATATGCTGGAGTCTCTAGAACTGCTCGAGTTTATTTCTCAACTTTCAAGCCCCTTAGTTGGTCAAAGTCTTATTTTGGTTGAAGGTTTTTTCGACAGGCAAAGTCTTCTTTTAGTTGTTTGGGTGGTGCTGGTTGATGACTGGGCCCAGAGGACCGATATTTTCCTGGGGACATATGCTTATTATTTGAGATGTGACGAGGGATTGGAGGACTTGAACCACCTTTTTTTCTTGTCCTTTATCAAGGGACATTTGGACCGAGACGAGGCTGGCTGGTGTCACTATAAAGGACGTTCACACCTTCAGAAAGTCAATTGGACAATCTTGGACTATTTTGATGGGGGACCAAATTCAAGCTGTGGCCATCCTTTGGGCTACATGGCTTGCAAGAAACAGTGTTATATTATGCGGGGAAAGATTATATTCAGAGATTGTTTTTGCCAGATGTTGGAGTATAAGTTGTATGCGCCTATTGTGTTGTAGCATGGTAAATGGATCCTGGAGGAGATCCATTTATCCCATCCAGTGTTTAGTCCCACATCGTCCAGTGGTGGGACTTTGAGGCTCTGGAGAGGCTATATAAAGAGCCCCAGACCTCCTGTAACCATTGAGAAAAAGCAATGAAGCATACGCCCTTTTGAGGGCTTCTCCCGTGGTTTCATCCCGTTCCTCACGGAGTAGGGTTCCACGTAAAATCCCGTTCTTATTTCATATTTTCTTTTCCATATTTTCGCTTCCGCTTCCTATTTTCTAACATGGTATCAGAGCGGGTCGATTCTCGGAGAATATCATTATGTTCTTTGTTTTTTTTTCCGAGATTCATTTTTTTATTGTTCATGATACAAGAGTTTGTTCTGTTCGTGAAGATTGCTCTGAGTTTTTTTTCTAGGGTTCGATTAAGAACCCTAATCTCTGTTCATCGTCAGCCCACAAATCTCTATCGCATCCCAGGCCCAAGCAGTAACATCTACTGGCCTATGCGATTAGGCTCATATCACCCGACGCGCCTCAGCAAGCGCAGTATTGCCCTATTGTTCTCCAAGATCTCCAGATCTCCTGATCTCGAGACTCCATGGCGGAGCCCCTTAGCAGCAAGCGACGCTGCCCCACCTTCGTGATCGTCCTCGCGCGCCCTCCTCCAGAGTGGGAACCCAGCGGCACTCCCAGACCGCAAAGCCCCTTCCAAGCGGTTCCAGACCACAAACCTCATCCAGTCATGGCGATCTCCTTCGACGCGGCTACATGCGTCGCTCCCAACGCGCGCGCCTCCTTTGCTTCACCGCGCTGGCCCAGGCGCCTTCTCTTGATGTTTGTGCGCACCATCGCCATCAAGATCTCCAGCCGAGTCCCAGGGACCTCAATGCGGCAAGCATCAGCCCCCTCGTCTCGTCTTGCGCAGGCGGCTTCCCTCCCCTGCCTTGGCGGCGCCCCCGCATCCTCTCTCCTCGCAAAGCCAGACTCCTCTCACCGCATACCAAGCAGGCGGTGCAGACCCAACCCAAGAGGGGCTCTCAGGCAGCTTCCACGCCATCCTCGACCTCTCCAGACGGAGCTAGGGCTCCTCCCTTCGTCGCCACATCTCCCCAGCCGGCATCAATGGCGGCGCAGACCTCACGGCGGCGGACCCCTATGCGATTCGAAGGGGGGGCTGTCTTTTGGCCCAAAGTTGGGCATGTCTTAAAACAAAAAAAAGATGAAGTTAAAAAAAAGGAGGGAGAGAATGAGTTGGACCCAAGTGGGCCACGTGAAAAAAATTATGCAAAAAAAGGGAAGAGAGAGTTGGGCCAAAATGGGCTGGTGAAATATTAAAAAAAAGGCATGAGTTTCGAAAAAAAAGCCGTACGCAAAGTTTATCAAAAAAAAGTTGAAAAGTTGTATAAAAAAGAGAGGAGATTGAACGGCTTATGTAAAAAAAAATTCATCATAGCGGCTATTAAAAAAAACAATGACAAAGCCGCAAGTTTCATGTTCTTGTTGTTTACACGATATTTTGAGGTGACCCACGAAGCTATCAACAAACGTAACCACCAAGCGGTAGAAGAGCCCTACCCACTGCTACACCTGAGATAGCGGCTGTTGAACTGACCATTAGTTCAGAAATCCCCCCCACTGTTCCATTTTCCACTACTCTCACCAAGGAACATAGAATACATGACTTCTTATATGATCCTGAAACATATGCTTGGGTTCACCCAGAGTTAGCTGAAATCTCCTCTGACCACTTTGTTAAAATCAACCTGACACATGAATGCACCAACATCAAGGCAATTACTCACATCTCGAGATATCCAAACAACAATCAATCTATTTCTTATCTTGTCATCTAGTTATGCCATGCAGGATTTTTTGTTTAATTATCTCCCTTTCTGTTTTATATTTCTTTCGTGTTTATGGCTACAACGTAGGATTAAATTTTAGATCTCTCGAGTTGATGTTTTGAGAATAGAATAATATTCTAATACCGATACTAATGATGAAATCAAGCTAATCCAGAGGGTAATCAATGCAGCCTTTGTAGCCAGAACAATATTTTTTTAAAAGAAGAAACTATTGAGATATTGTTTGATTAATTTAGGAATATAAGTGGACATGGGTTACTATTTAAGATTTAACTATGGAACTGTCGGACTCATTATATGCATAAAAGAAGAGGTGTAGTTGACATGAGATGGAAGATGAAATAGAATAGAATGGTGGGTTTCGATTAGTTGGAGGAATCTGATTTTAGATTAACTTAATTCTATTCCCTCTACTTCATTGAAGTTGCATCAAAAAGAAATTTAAAATAGGATGGGGCCTTCAAAGAAATCTCGACCCTTCCAAATCTCCTTTTTAAAGAGATGAGAAATTAAGGAAAATATGATCTTTGTAACCACAAATGGGACATTAAAAAATAATAATAATAAGATTTGGAATTCATCACCTCATGTAAATCTAGTTTACCAAATCTTTATCATCACAAGATCTGTAAAGTCAACCATAAAAGATCGAGAAAGCTTTGATTAGATGAGTCAAGTAGTAGTCGATTTGAAGTTAGTGGAAATCAATGATCATGAGAAAATGTAGAGAATCAATGATGTTTGATAATTTAGTGCCGGTCATGATGACTTCTACACATGACCGTGCGAGGGCGCGGTGACCCTCAACTGGGCAGAAGATAGGAAGCCCAGTTTGGACAGCGGCCGCCAAGCACGCGGGTCTAGGATCCCAGTCCCTTTTCGGTTTTTACGCGAGCTCGCAGTGTTTTTACGCCTCGTTGGGATCCCGACTTAGACCAGTTCCGCTGACCCTTTGTTTTAGGATACCCAGGCGGGGGATCCTTGGTTTTCAGTTTTACGTACGAGCTCGGTTGCCCGTTACCGGTCGGGCTGTTTTTCTAGAGTGACTTTTCCGGGAAGTCTCTCTCACCCGTCTCAATGGCGTAGTTGGGGAGCAGACCTATCCCTCTATTGGACCGTCCTTCCAACTAGAGGGCGAGACGGAAGAGCCATTTGTATGCTTCTTCACCGCTTGAGTTTTCTTTCGCCAACAGACTTGACGATTCTACATCCAGATCATCCATATCCATATCTATATCTACATCATCTGGTGTTATATTTGAATCAATTGAAGTTAATATTTGAAGGGGTTATGATCAAAAGTTGAGATTTCTATAAAATGATATACATGTTTATACTCTTATACTCATGAATATTCAACTACAATATAAATGTGTCATATATGGGAAAATGTTGGGTTCTGGGGAAATCATTAGAAATGCATTACAAACAACCTGAAACCCCTTTTTACTTACGCAAGTAGTTGTAGATTTACTTGTACCACCTTTCTACTTGCCTGCTTTTGCACATATTAAATGTCTAGTTACTTTTATAAATTTTTGGGAGGTACCAGCAATGGCTGACGCCTCTTCTTTCCTAAT
This sequence comes from Ottelia alismoides, assembly GCA_037367405.1. Taxonomy (NCBI): domain Eukaryota; kingdom Viridiplantae; phylum Streptophyta; class Magnoliopsida; order Alismatales; family Hydrocharitaceae; genus Ottelia; species Ottelia alismoides. The sequence goes on from JAZKJV010000272.1 coordinate 1,596,030, forward strand.
GTGTTTGGCAGGCAAACTGCCTTCAGTTTAATAGCAGCTCAGTAGCTATACATGCTTCCTGGAGACAGAGTATACACTAGACGGTATGAAGTACTTTGTCTCAGTTTTTGTTCAGATAATGATAAAAATGCTATCTCTTTTGTATCACTTTGGATATATGTTGTAATATGGAAGATGCTTGTGCAAGTTGTAAATGGATATGAATATTAATGAAAAGGAATTTTGGTGCCAATTGTATCTCTTTTACTTTGTGGTTATGTTGTGGATGTGAATGTCATGTGGATAATTAGCCGCGCGAAAAATTTCCCTGCTTTTCTGTAACTTCATGCGATCTCATGTGAATAATAGTGCGATTGTGTGATTAACGGGTACCCGGATCCTGAGGGGTTCACAGTGCGCGTAATAAAGACAACCATCAAAAAACATTTATATTCACAGGTTTGAACCTTAATTACAAAGACCAATGATCCCAAAGGATTCTGGTGTTAGAAAATAGGAAGCGGAAGCGAAAACATGGAAAAGAAAATATGAAATAAGAACGAGATTTTACGTGGAACCCTACTCCGTGAGGAGCGGGATGAAACCACGGGAGAAGCCCTCAAAAGGGCGTATGCTTCATTGTTTTTTCTCAATGGTTACAGGAGGTCTGCTTACTAGCACAATTTATGATTTTGCCCCTTCCAATTTACCTAACTGTAATGTCCTGATGTTTTATTGATTATATTCCATGTGATTAAGTGGTAATGTTTGGCATCATCATGATATAGTCTCGATTGATTTTTTTATAGTGTCACAAAAATAGTTAATTACAATATAATTAACTACTCCAACTACTGGAATTATATTATTCGTATTCACCAATATTTAGGAACTAAACTGTATGCAGCAATAACCCTCGAAAGGGGGTCTTTCATTGGTTGGAAAGTATTTCCAAGAGCAGTAGTGGAGGAAAAAGAAACAACTAAATACCCCATGTAATATTTCATTACTCTTTCACCTTAATTTCTCTCATGCCATCCATCCACTCCTTGTATCCAAATTATTTTATTGATTTCAGTCCTTACACAGCAATTTACTCTACATACCTATCATCCCTAAAAATTTCCAACTAAAGATGGCAACTAATGATTGATCAACTCTCACACAGCCGCAACCTATCCTTTATATATATTCATCCTCAATTAAGCCCATCGAATCTCACACCCAGAATAAGAACTTGAGCAATTAAGATATCCAGCAACTCCAGTGACATGCATATAGCAATACGTAGCTAGATATCCTTCTCAAAGAAAGATCAAATCTTTTCTTTTCTAACATCGGAGAGAACCATAATAGACAAGGAAGAAGGAAATGCATACATGAATGGCAGCAAGGAGATAGGACATGATTGTACCTTCAATTTTCACTTCAATTTTCACAATATGAAGATTGTTTTGAGGTTGCAAGCAGCTCCAGGAGAATGGAAAAGCTCCTGTCGTTCCTCCCAGATGTTGGACATCATCTGATCAAGAGATGAAAAGAGCAGTTCTATTGTTGAACTTGGGGAAAAGGAAAAGAAAAATAGGAAAAGAAGAGAAGAGAAATAATAGAGAAGACCTTTAACGTTGGAATTGTCTCAAATAGGAAAGAAGAGGGGAATTTGGGATGAAATTCTGGGCTGTTTTGTGCATCAGATTCTAAGAACTTTAGAAGAGGGAAAGGCTTCGGCTGGAAGATGAAATTTCCCTCTTTTTTTTTGGAAGAAACGATGGAGGGAATCGCACATTAGATATATTAATAGGGTGGTGGGTTTCTTGGTTGATGCCAAATGGAATGGGTATAAAAGACAAGTGTAAAGAAAAAAAAAGCCAAGCGGGATAAAGATTAAGGCTAAAAAAATTTGCTGGCAGCCCAGCCGTAACCTGTACAGTTATATATATATATATTTTTATTTTTTTTACCAAAATTCCTTTTATTTGGCATACCTAAAAATTGACTGTATTCGCGCATCAATTGTCGGATTTCGACCCGCGATATCTCGATTTGATCGTCTTTCAACGACGATCAAAATGAGTATAATATTGATATACTTTCGGTTGGGTTTTGAATACCCGAAATTTTCGGATACAGTTTTTGTTTAAGATTAAATTTTGTGATTTAAAAATATCAAACGACCTCCGATTAACGAACGGTTGATTCCGTTGGTCTCGTGTCGTCGAATTGGATCTAATAACGTTCTCGGTTTGTTTTGCAGTTTCCGAATTTGCGTCGCGGCTTTTTCGCGGCGCGCAATATGAAGTGACCGATTTTTGATCGATTTCGCCCGAACGACTTTTGATTCATGATCAATTGGCCGTTTTAGGTTGTTTAGTATTGACCGACAACGTTATTGGGTTCATTGGACCCAAATTCGGACGAGTTCGGGTTTGGGCGGATTTCGGATGTTACAATTATAAAAACCTCAAAGGGAGTCTCGTCCTCGAGACTCGAGTCAAGGTCAATATGTATCTTGGTTGAATCTCGTATGGTTATAAAAACCTGAAAGGGTTTTAAACCCATAAAATCTCAAAGAGAAAACAAGCCATATATTTATCATGTATCTAATTATAAAAGCTTGTTTTGATGCTTACATCAGAAAAGCTGCGGGTATCGTGCCCGCATGTCGGCTTCGGTCTCCCATGTTGCCTCTTTGATGCCGTGTCGGTGCCATAAAACCTTGACCAATGAAATCTCCTTGTTGCAAAGCTTCTTCTCAGCGTGGTCAAGTATTTGGACTGGCTTTTCCTCATAAGTCAGATCTGGCTCTACGTCGAGATTCTCGTAACTGATGATGTGCCGAGGGTCGTGGACATACTTCCTCAGATTGGATATGTGGAAAACATCATGAATAGTTGATAGATGTAGAGGAAGGGCTACTCGGTATGCCACTTTCCCCACTCTAGCAAGAATATCAAACGGTCCAACAAATCGTGGCGCCAACTTGCCACGGTTACCGAATCTCTGCACTCCCTTCATGGGAGATACTCGTAAAAATACCCAATCTCCGACCTGTATTTACAGGAGTGTCATTAGTATGTGATTAAGTTGATTATATATGAGTTATAATTGAATAAGTGAAGAGGAAATAATTAGATTACCTGAAACTCTAAGTCTCTCCTCCGACGATCCGCATAGTTCTTCTGACGGCTCTGTGCCGTCAGAAGCCTCCGTCTCACAAGATCAACAGCTCTCGCAGTCTCCTACAGGAGATCTACGGAATAGAGAGCATGATCACCTACCTCACGCCAACTGAGAGGTGTGAGGCATCTTCGCCCGTATAGGGCTTCGAATGGTGTCATGCCAATACTGGAGTGATAGCTATTGTTGTACGTGAACTCACTAACGGCAGATGGTCCTTACAGGACCCTTTCCACTCCAAAGTGCATGCACGAAGTAGATCCTCTAGCGTCTGAATGGTGCGCTCACTCTGCCCATCTGTCTGCGGATGATATGCAGAACTCATCCTCAGCTCTGTCTGTAATGCTGACATAAACTAATGCCAATAATGAGATGTAAATCTCGAATCCCTGTCAGACACCACCTCTCGTGGTATACCATGCAGCCTGATAATAATCTGTACATAGAGCTTGGCCAGCCTGGATGGAGTGTAAGTCGTGTTGACAGGTATAAAATGGGCTGACTTGGTCAACCTATCAACAACGACCCATATAGAATCATGGCCACCTAGTGTCTTCGGCAGACCTGTGACAAAATCCATAGAAATGCTCTCCCACTTCCACTCGGGAATGGGGAGAGACTGCAGTAATCTTGGTGGTCTCCTGTGCTCAGCCTTGACCATTTGACAGGTCATGCATCTGCTAACATGTAGCGCCACATCGCGCTTCATCCCATCCCACCAGAAATGTCGACGCAGATCACGGTACATCTTCGTACTGCCTGGATGGATAGATAACCGTGAACTGTGTGCCTCATCCAGAATATCTCTGCGAAGCTGCTCGTCATTGGGTACAACGACCCGTCCTGCCTTCCATAAAATAGACTTCGCCACGACAAAATCATCAAATTCATCCTTGACGGCGCGCATGTCTCTGTCATGAATCCAAGGATCGGACTTCTGGCCCTCTACAATACGATCCCAAAGACTGCTGTATCGAGGAGGCACGGCGGTAGAAATGGATGCGCTCTCCTGAGGATGCCAATCGCTCAAAGTTGCAAGCGTATCCCACGTGTATAGCCAGTTCGTCGTACCATCAGCATGCGCTCTTCGAGAATATCCGACTCGCGAATCCTCAGCTGATGGTAGTGTGCATAACGAGTCCTGAAGGCTGTCTTCGGAATATCCGACTCGCGAATCCTCAGCTGATGGTAGCCTGAGCGAAGATCGATCTTCGAGAAAACCGAAGATCCCTGGAGCTGGTCAAACAAATCATCGATACGCGGCAAAGGATAACGGTTCTTCACCGTTCTCTTGTTTAGCTGCCTGTAATCGATGCACAGTCTCATGGATCCATCCTTATTCTTGACAAATAGAACCGGAGCACCCCAAGGTGAAGTGCTCGGTCTCACGAATCCCAAATCTAGCAACTCCTGCAACTGCACCTTCAGCTCCCTCAACTCGGCTGGTGCCATGCAATAAGGTGCCATAGAGATCGGCTGTGTATCTGGTAGCAAGGTGATCTCGAACTCGATCTCTCTCTCAAGAGGTAATCCTGGTAGCTCATCAGGAAATATGTCAGGGTATTCTGATACCACTCGGATGTCCTAAGTTATCGGCTCCTGATCGGATATCTCCTTAACAAATGCAAGGTATGAATCACAACCCTGATCGAAAAGTCGTTGTGCTCGCAACACTGAAATGTACTCCATGGTGGAGTCCTGTATAGTATCCTTAAAGGTGAACTCAGGTGAACCTGGAATCCTGAAGACAACTCTCTTCCTAAAACAATCGGGATTTTTTTTAAATAATTATTAAGAAATTCATAATTAATTAATTAAGCATCAAAGAAAAAAAATTAAAAAAATAGGCATCGATCGGCACCTGAGGTGCCGATTTGGGGCGCCCCCTTGGGCAGAGGCGCCAAATCGGCACCTCAGGTGCCGATTTGGGATGGGCAATTTACAACTCAAATCCCTTTAACAATGTATTTTAAGTTCAGTACTGCCAAAGATTACAAATTATTATTATGTTCATTAGATATGAATAATTTAAAAATATTTTGAGGAATTATGTAAATAATTTTACAAAATATTATTCTACAATTATATTTATGTTCATTTGAGTACATTTGAGGGATTACTTGAATAAATTTAAAAAATAAAATATCAATATTTTCCTTCATCACACTATTTTGGATCTATCAGTAGAGTTTCGTGGTCTCATCTTCTTCCCGATAACGTTATTGTAAAATGTTAAGTATATCTCTATTTTTTTACAATATTGTTCAATATTGATACATACTTAGAATATTTATAATTGACATGTCAACAATATTGTATTAAATATAAAGAAATTGAGAGTGTGAACAACATCATTTATCATTGATATATGTGAACTCAACAAGGTACAACTTGACATGAATTAATTTTAAAAAATTACAAGTATTTTATTAAATTCATAAGAGAAGAAATATGAGTTTACAAATAATAAGGAAAATATTTACAATAACTTAAAGTTTCCATATCTTCATAAATCCCTTCAGACCTCCTCCTCCACCTCCTGCACCACCTCCCTTGTCGTTTCCTTTGCCTCCATCTCCTAATTTTTTGTGAGTCTCTTCATGTGTTGTCTTCTTCTTCTTCTGCTTGGACATTTGTTCCGAATGTGTTGGAACGTGCCCTGGAGGATGCGGTCTAGCTGACGACTTCCGTGGCGGTTCGATTGTTTGTGATTCCTGATTCCTTGACGTTCGTACACTTGTTGAATGGCGAGGCGGCTCTGATGGAGGAGGCTCCGCGATCCTTACTCCGGGAGAAGGTCTTCGAGGCGGCTCCGGACGTTGTTGTGGTATCGTGGATATACCAAACAACTGTCTATCAAAATCAGTTACCTCCATTTGCCAAACACTATCAAATATCTGCGACTGCAAATCTTCTGAGCTGTATTGAGTAGACGGTATGAGCTGAGAGGGTCCAGAGTCAAATTGACTCGAAGGTCCAACAAGCGATGGTCCTACAAGATTGAGACATTTTCATTGTTATAAGTATCACAAAATTTAAACATAACGTATTGAATTGAGTTTGTATATTCTATAATATATTTATACCTGAACCTCTAAATCCGGCTTCACCGATTTGAGACCCTCTAAATCCATACTCGATATAGCTCATACCTGAAAGATGTTAATTACATTATATGTCACATAAATTACCTAATAAGTAAGAAGAGAATGCCTTGTAATAAAGTTCAATTTTACCTGTAGATACAAATCCTGGTTGAATTGGTGGAACTTCCTGTCCGATGTATCCCTGACTCGAAGGACCGGCAAATGATGATCCTGCAAATTGAGATTGACTAAAAGCTTCTCCATATCCTGCAGGAATTAGATATTCAACTTTTAGAAAATAATACATAAGATAAAAATTACTTAATTAATTTAGTCATTTTAATACCCGAAGTTCCAAATCCAGTTTGGTCATATTGAGATGCGAGTCCTTGAAGACCTGATGAGTACCCTTGCCCGCCATATCCTGCAGACGTCATTCCTGAAGTGCCAAATATTGATTCCTCCATTGTCTGACCCTGGGAAAATGCCTGCTCACCGAGTCCTGCTATATTTTATGAGGAGCTGTATTTAGATGTCTAAAAATCGATATATGGATAAGAATTGACTATACATAAACAAATAAATAAAACCTGAAGTAGTAGACATCGGTGGTGGTTGCGTCCCCTCCCCACCATATTCCGTATACTCCCTTCCTGTACAATTTACAACATAGAAATTTATAAATTCACGATTTTAAGATAAGAAATTAGTTTACATTTGTAAGAAAAAAATTACAAAACCTGATGCTCCCGAAGTATGATGCTCCTGTGATGGCATGAATTGTTGATACCCATATTGGTGGAAGGGATACATCAAGGAGAACATGTTCAGTGTTTCATCGAACATGCTAATTGTATTTTCGACTGTCGTCCTCATGTCGGTAGGTAAGTCTGTTGATCGTCTAAGTTGTTCCATACTATTTCTTCCTTGTACAATCGTATCCACCTAGTACATTTACAAATATGTTAAGAATAATTTAATTGAATCTCAATAGAATAAGTAGAGTTTTTAAACATACCAGACGTCTTTCCATTGGTCCGTGTGGTCGGTAAGCTACTACAGGAGGAGGAATCTGTGTTTGGATCCATCTTCTTGTTATATTCCAATACCATTGCATATAAAGATCGGTATCGGAATCCGGGTGCTCATGAACAACTGTGGCTTCCCTATCAGCCCAACGATCCACGTACTGTCGATGTATAGTAGCCCAGTTTAGGATGTCCCCACTTCGGGTTTTGTTACGTCTAGATATAGCATTTATCCTCTCCACAGAAACAGGAAGGTGCTGACGCATCCCAAATTGTCGCATCACACGATCAGGTAGGTGCATCACTACAAGATCGTAACAAATAAGTGGAACACGACTCATCCATACATGTTGTCCACTTCTGCAGATAGGATGCAATTGTGATATCTCAACTTCAGCGTATGGTGTCCAAATCATCTGTAATTTAGTAAAAAAAATTAGATATTATAGTTTACAATAAAATTAATATCAGTATTACGGTTTTTATACCTGATGAGGTTCTTGTGTATCGAGCTCGTTACGATAGAATGCTAATGTTGCTGTATGCACGTTCTCTTTGAAACTGCGCACTCCTATCCACTTCAATGCTAAAGAACCTCCAGCTATCTGAGCACCAGCACGTACTATCGGCCGTCCAATATGTACATTCTCCCATGCCCAAACCTGTAATTAAAAATATTAGAAGATGCAAATAAAACAAATTGAGACATGTAGGAGTACTCTACATACCTGTAAAATTGAGAAAAAACCATATATCCTAGACGTGCCGATCTTTGCACCCCTGTCGAGTTCTGAATACATATGCGCCAAAGCAGCAGCACCCCAAGCCAGTTGAGCACATTCTTGTAGTTCACGTAAGTGTAATAGGTACCTAAAAAATTAATCAAATCTAAGAATACAACAACAATTAGTAATGTAATACAGTCAATCATTAACGCATACCTTAGAGGTACCATATCTCCGCTGCTGTCTGCAAGTACACTACATCCTATATGATAAAAGATGAGTGCTCTAACCACACGAGTCGCTTGTTGGTCGTCATCAATACCTTGCAACGGATATTCTGTCCTAAAGAAGACGACGCGTATCCAAGACAACTTCACCTTTCCACTCTTTATCCGAGGGGGTACTACTCCTAACAAACTCATGCACTCTGCATCCCATCCACCAGGCGGAGAATCCGGACCAGTTACAGGTAGCCCATCAACCTTTAAACCACTAATTAATCCCATATCCTGAAGTGTAATAGTAGCCTCTCCTAAGCGTAGGTGAAATGTGTGTGTCTCAGGTCTCCATCTCTCTAGTAAGCTGGTCAGTAATGATGGATCCATTTGAACTCTTCTCATGTTCACCACACATGAAAACCAGACGCTTCTATTAATCGTTCAACTACGCTACTCTTCTGGTCAGAAATGGAGTTCAGTAACTCATTATGCTCTACAAATCGAATCTGTAAAATATATTAAATAAAAAATGAGAAACAGAATTACCGAACTAGTAAATTTTAAAAATTATAAAAAGTACTTACCGAACTAGTGGGTTGTGATGATCGATGGTCATTCTGCATATACAATACTGAGGTATCTACTGGTCCAGGTAGCCTATCCATCTGTGCCATCTACATTAATAATCACAAATGTCATGTAAAAATAACAATAAATTTGTAAGGAAAATGATAAATTAACAATGAAATTAAATTACCCTTACAAATGCAAGTGCGCCTATGTTCTGCGTGGACAACTTAATCTATTATGTCCTGGTTGCTTGCAGATTCTACATAATTTAGGTCGGACGCACGTTTCGTCCATTTCATTTCTAATTCTTCCCTGCACAGGTCTTCCGGCATTTCTCTTTCCCATTCTTGGAGGTAACATAACAATAGCATCTTCTTCTCCCCAATAACGTCTATCAGGTATGGGATGAAAGTAGGAGTTGTATGCCTGACAGTAATAATCGCTGGAGAAGTACTGCGAACATAGATCGTAGTTATCTACGTGAGTACGAGTATTTGCAGCTGCGGCAATAACATGTGGACATACGAAGTGTTTCATCTGCATGAACCCGCACATGCATTCACTTTCTCGGCCATTTAGATTAACTTCATGTGCAAATCCATCACGATCGCGGACTTGAAACTGAGTTAACGAATATCTTTCAACATGACATGCTCTTGCCTCCCTGGTTTGTTTATCTAACAACTCTTCATATTTCTTAGTCAAATATGTAGTCATTCCTTCTGACTCGTCACGACGATCATTGAAATAACCATTTATTCTAATGAATACTGTTAGGATGAGAGAAATAATTGGCAAACCACGTGCTCCTTTAAAGGCACCGTTAAAACTTTCGGATAAATTGGTTGTCATATGTCCATAACGATGTCCATCATCTAAACTTAATGCCCAATATCTCTGATCGCCATTGTCCTGAGATCTGATCCACTCGAAAGCACTTCTATCTAGAATGAAAATTTCACCCATCATACTGTTGAACTTGTTCTGACATGGTTCTTGACCAGCAGCGTAGAATCGGGTTAGAACTGTACGATTTCTATGACCGGCTCTCTGCATGTTTGCACGCATGTGTTTGAGACAATGACGATGCGTGAATCCCTCTTCCGGTGGAAATAAACCACGTATAGTATTCTTCAAACCAGGAAATCGATCACTTATAAAACAAATGTCCCGACGATCGATAATTTGTTTTAATAAATTCAAAAACCAGCCCCATGCCGAAATATTCTCGTTCTTTTCAGCAATGGCAAATGCCAACGGAAAAAGGCCATTATTGGCGTCAATTGCTGTGGCTACGTACATGTGACCGGCGTATCTCCCGTATAGATGTGTTCCGTCAATAGACAAAACAGGTCGACAAAATCTGAACGCTCTACGACACGCTGCAAATGCCACAAACACTCTCTGAAAATGTATAGTGCCGGCGGTTTGGCCTTCTACTGTCTTGAACCACGTATATGTGCCAGGGTTATGTCTTTCTAAAGCACGAATGAATCTCCGGAGATCACGATATGATTCAACCTCATTTCCATAAACTATATCCATTGCACGACGTCTAGCATTCCAGGCTGTCATTTAGTTGATTTCAGTTTTCAACTCCTCCTTTATCTTATACATTATCGCTCCAGGGGTCATACTAACTTTTGCTTTAAAGGAAGATAAAATATACTGCGCTACAAAAATAGAGGTGCATTGACGATGTTTTACTAAAAGGACAGGATTTCTGCATGTGTGCTTCCCTCTATATCCTGAAACATACCAATCTCCTCGCGATTTTCTTTCAGATGCATGTAAACGCCACCCACAATCATCATAACTACAAACAACCGTGAAAATATTCTTGTTTGACGCCTTTGGTTTGTATTGCACATGATTTTCCATGCTCCACTTTTGTAAATCGTATTGCAGATCTCTTTTCGACTTATTACTCCTACCTAACCAATAACTTAATCCGGAATCATCGGTGGATTCTGATTGACGCTCTACAAATACTACATCTTCTGCTTCTGCGATCTCATGATCAAAAACGTTCGGCAACTCCTCCATCGGTTCTTCTTCAGCATCATCGTTATTAGCAGAATATGAGTTCCCCCTATCCTCATCACCAAGGGCTAGAACTAACGAACCATAACCAAAATCATGACAGGTATTACCACCAATATTTTCTTCTAATGTTCGAGTATCATTTTCTGGCTCGTCATTTTCAGACTCCTCATTTTCATCTAATGTTTGAGTCTCATTTTCTGACTCATCATTTTCGGACTCCTCATTTTCTTCAGATAATTCTGTCACTAAGTCATCTTCTACATTTACTTGTGATGGCCCTTCAATATCCGCAAATACGGTCTCATTTGTTGGCCTGATTTATTTAAATTTTTGTCAGTTTAAATATAAATGGTTAAAATGTTATATAATTTGAATGTGAATAATTTTACCTCGAAGATGACGGCATATTTTCTATATTAAAGGGAGTAGCTTGTACGAAAAGATGGATAAATCTCACATCGACGATTGAACTCAACATTGCTAATGTTGATTCATCATCGTCAATCGGTACTGCAAAGAAGGTTGATCCCTCATACAACCACTTACAAGTTAATGTAAGTATATACTTGTCGAGCGGGAGATCAGTGACTTCGGAAACTCGAGACAGTAAGCCAATGTAAGTTAATTGGCATGGTAATGTAACCATCCGTTTCTTGCCCCCAATATATTCTACGTGGTCATCAGAGACATCAATCGATCCTCCCCAATATACTAATACATGAGCGGTGTTGGGGGCCATCTATACGAATAAAATAATGATTTAATTAGTTTAATTACACAAAATAATTACTTAATAATCGGATGTAACAATTACTTTAATTAACATTTCAGTCGGCTGTTATCTTTAATAATCAAGAATTCAATTGATATACTAATCACTCAGAAATGGAATCCAAAAGTCCGGTCTTGGGGCCTCATCGGTGCTCACCACAGTGAGTCCTGCCAGCGCTGTATAGAGACCCTCTCGGCGCTCGATTCCAAATCTAAATGATATTAATTTTAACATGAATATGTGCACTTTTAAATCTAAATAAATGAAATGCTAATTGTATTGTGTAATGTCCACTATTTAATTCATAGACAAAAAACCACATCATTAGATTACTTCATAGACAAATGATTTATCATTAAAAAAAATTTATTTTCAAATATATTTTAACTAATCATCAATTTTGCACAACTAATTACTTGTTAAATTTAATAAAAAAATCTTGAATAAAATTACCTGAAAGATGCGTGTCTTCTCTTCTACAGGAAATGTTATCCAAAAGATAATAATATAGCGTCCTCACTGATATAGCGTCCTCACTGATAGAACCCTGCAAAAAACACGGAACAAAGTCTACAAACAAAAATATCTTATTCTTACTTGAATAAGATTAGTCGATCGAGAGCAACAATCGCACTTCAGAATTCAGAATGAGAGAACCAGAGAGAATGAAGGGGGAGAAGATGAAGAATGAGAAGGAGAGGGTGAAATTGTGAGGAGGATGAATGAGGGGGGGGGGGCATTTATATAGGAAATGGGGAGGAGGGGACCGTTGGTAAATTTCCAACGGCCCTCTCCCAAATCGGCACCTGAGGTGCCGATTTGGAGGGGGCGCCCCAAATCGGCACCTGAGGTGCCGATTGATGCCTATTTTTTTAATTTTTTCCCCTTGATGCTTATTTAATTAATTACGAATTTTTTAATAATTATTTTAAAAAAAATCCCAAAACAATCAATTAGTGCATGATGAGTAGATAGTCAATCCATGCCCAAAATCAAGTCGAACTCATCAAGTTGCAGAAGTAGACAATCTGCGATCATCTCGTGTCCGCCAATCAGTATGGGCAAGTACCTGACTATCAGAGAAATGACAAATAACTGGCCACCTGTCCCTTGGACGTGATATGGAGAAGAGAGAGTCTCTGCGACTCTACCTAAAGAAGCAAGTAGTCTTGAAGCAAGAAAAGAATGTGTCGCACCAGAATCAAATAGAACCTAGAAAGGTTGGTAAGGGTAGTCAGTATGTGTGCTAGTTGGTTAGTCATCTCCTGGTCTGGTCGGTGGAGTAGTCGTATCTATACTCCGGGCTGGTTCTGCAGGTGGTCTATCTGCTCGCTGCGACCCAGATGGTCGAGTGGAATCTGTGCCATTCACAGATACTTATCATAATTGCTTTTTCTCTTCTTGGGATATAGTATGAAAATTAATGAAATTGGTGACATCTGTGGTGATTGAATTAGAATGTCAATTTCCCTTTCAGACTCACGACAAGTCGGAAGATTGTCGTTATCCGGAACTTAATGCGATCGGAATTATAATACTGCGAATGTGCGTATCGGGGTACCACTGCTCTGATACCAAACTGTTAACCCCTCAGGATCCGGGTACCCGTTAATCACACAATCGCACTATTATTCACATGAGATCGCATGAAGTTACAGAAAAGTAAGGAAAATTTTTCGCGCGGCTAATTATCCACATGACATTCACATCCACAACATAACCACAAAGTAAAAGAGATACAATTGGCACCAAAATTCCTTTTCATTAATATTCATATCCATTTACAACTTGCACAAGCATCTTCCATATTACAACATATATCCAAAGTGATACAAAAGAGATAGCATTTTTATCATTGTCTGAACAAAAACTGAGACAAAGTACTTCATACCGTCTAGTGTATACTCTATCTCCAGGAGGCATGTATAGCTACTGAGCTGCTAGTAAACTGCAGGCTGTTTGCCTGCCAAACACATTAGAAAAGAAGAGGCGTCAGCCATTGCTGGTACCTCCCAAAAATTTATAAAAATAACTAGACATTTAATATGTGCAAAAGCAGGCAAGGAGAAAGGTAGTACAAGTAAATCTACAACTACTTGCGTAAGTAAAAAGGGGTTTATGTTGTTTGTAATGCATTTCTAATGATTTCCCCGAACCCAACATTTTCCCATATATGACACATTTATATTGTAGTTGAATATTCATGAGTATAAGAGTATAAACATGTATATCATTTTATAGAATTCTCAACTTTTGATCATAACCCCTCCAAATATTAACTTCAATTGATTCAAATATAACACCAGATGATGTAGATATAGATATGGATATGGATGATCTGGATGTAGAATCGCCAAGTCTGTTGGCGAAAGAAAACTCAAGCGGTGAAGAAGCCTACAAATGGCTCTTCCGTCTCGCCCTCTAGTTGGAAGGACGGTCCAATAGAGGGATAGGTCTACTCCTCAACTACGCCACTGAGACGGGTGAGAGAGACTTCCCGGAAAAGCCACTCTAGAAAAACAGCCCGACCGGTAACGGGCAACCGAGCTCGTACGTAAAACTGAAAACCAAGGATCCCCCGCCTGGGTATCCTAAAACAAAGGGTCAGCGGAACTGGTCTAAGTCGGGATCCCAACGAGGCGTAAAAACACTGCGAGCTCGCGTAAAAACCGAAAAGGGACTGGGATCCTAGACCGCGTGCTTGGCGGCCGCTGCCCAAACTGGGCTTCCTATCTTCCGCTCAGTTGAGGGTCACCGCACCCTCGCACGGTCATGTGTAGAAGTCATCATGACCGGCACTAAATTATCAAACATCATTGATTCTCTACATTTTCTCATGATCATTGATTTCCACTAACTTCAAATCGACTACTACTTGACTCATCTAATCAAAGCTTTCTCGATCTTTTATGGTTGACTTTACAGATCTTGTGATGATAGAGATTTGTAAACTAGATTTACATGAGGTGATGAATTCCAAATATTATTATTATTTTTTAATGTCCCATTTGTGGTTACAAAGATCATACTTTCCTTAATTTCTCATCTCTTTAAAAAGGAGATTTGGAAGGGTCGAGATTTCTTTGAAGGCCCCATCCTATTTTAAATTTCTTTTTGATGCAACTTCAATGAAGTAGAGGGAATGGAATTAAGTTAATCTAACATCAGATTCCTCCAACTAATCGAAACCCACCATTCTATTCTATTTCATCTTCCATCTCATGTCAACTACACCTCTTCTTTTATGCATATAATGAGTCCGACAGTTCCATAGTTAAATCTTAAATAGTAACCCATGTCCACTTATATTCCTAAATTAATCAAACAATCTCTCAATAGTTTCTTCTTTTAAAAAAATATTGTTCTGGCTACAAAGGCTGCATTGATTACCCTCTGGATTAGCTTGATTTCATCATTAGTATCGGTATTAGAATATTATTCTATTCTCAAAACATCAACTTGAGAGATCTAAAATTTAATCCTACGTTGTAGCCATATAATCTTCCATCTAAATACATTCCTAAATGCATGACTTCACAAAAATGAAATAGATCCTTACTAGCACAATTTATGATTTTGCCCCTTCCAATTTACCTAACTGTAATGTCCTGATGTTTCATTGATTATATTCCATGTGATTAAGTGGTAATGTTTGGCATCATCATGATATAGTCTAGATTGATTTTTTTATAGTGTCACAAAAATAGTTAATTACAATATAATTAACTACTCCAACTACTGGAATTATATTATTCGTATTCACCAATATTTAGGAACTAAACTGTATGCAGCAATAACCCTCGAAAGGGGGTCTTTCATTGGTTGGAAAGTATTTCCAGGAGCAGTAGTGGAGGAAAAAGAAACAACTAAATACCCCATGTAATATTTCATTACTCTTTCACCTTAATTTCTCTCATGCCATCCATCCACTCCTTGTATCAAAATTATTTTATTGATTTCAGTCCTTACACAGCAATTTACTCTACATACCTATCATCCCTAAAAATTTCCAACTAAAGATGGCAACTAATGATTGATCAACTCTCACACAGCCGCAGCCTATCCTTTATATATATTCATCCTCAATTAAACCCATCGAATCTCACACCCAGAATAAGAACTTGAGCAATTAAGATATCCAGCAACTCCAGTGACATGCATATAGCAATACGTAGCTAGATATCCTTCTCAAAGAAAGATCAAATCTTTTCTTTTCTAACATCGGAGAGAACCATAATAGACAAGGAAGAAGGAAATGCATACATGAATGGCAGCAAGGAGATAGGACATGATTGTACCTTCAATTTTCACAATATGAAGATTGTTTTGAGGTTGCAAGCAGCTCCAGGAGAATGGAAAAGCTCCTGTCGTTCCTCCCAGATGTTGGACATCATCTGATCAAGAGATGAAAAGAGCAGTTCTCTTGTTGAACTTAGGGAAAAGGAAAAGAAAAAAAGGAAAGAAGAGAAGAGAAATAATAGAGAAGACCTTTGACGTTGGAATTGTCTCAAATAGGAAAGAAGAGGGGAATTTGGGATGAAATTCTGGGCTGTTTTGTGCATCAGATTCTAAGAACTTTAGAAGAGGGAAAGGCTTCGGCTGGAAGATGAAATTTCCCTCTTTTTTTTGGAAGAAACGATGGAGGGAATCACACATTAGATGTATTAATAGGGTGGTGGGTTTCTTGGTTGATGTCAAGTGGAATGGGTATAAAAGACAAGTGTAAAGAAAAAAAAGCCAAGTGGGATAAAGATTAAGGCTAAAAAAATTTGCTGGCAGCCCAGCTGTAACTTGTACAGTTATATATATGTATTTATTTTTTTACCAAAATTCCTTTTATTTGGCATACCTAAAAATTGGCTGTATTCGTACATCAATTGTCGGATTTCGAGCCGCGATATCTCGATTTGATCGTCTTTCAACGACGATCAAAATGAGTATAATATTGATATACTTTCGGTTGGGTTTTGAATACCCGAAATTTTCGGATACGGTTTTTGTTTAAGATTAAATTTTGTGATTTAAAAATATCAAACAACCTCCGATTAACGAACGGTTGATTCCGTTGGTCTCGTGTCGTCGAATCGGATCTAATAACGGTCTCGGTTTGTTTTGGAGTTTCCGAATTTGCGTCGCGGCTTTTTCGCGGCACGCAATATGAAGTGACCGATTTTTGGTCGATTTCGCCCGAACGACTTTTGATTCATGATCAATTGGTCGTTTTAGGTTGTTTAGTATTGACCGACAACGTTATTGGGTTCATTGGACCCAAATTCGGACGAGTTTGGATTTGGGCGGATTTCGGATGTTACACGCACCCTTTTCTTCCTTTAAAAAAATGTTGAGGTTATGGGTGTTGACAAGAACACTCATGGTTCACTTTTTCTCTACCATGAAAGTAACGTTTCTTTTCTGTCAGGAGGTTGTGGATATTGATTACTTGTTCTTCTATTGCAAGTTCTCTCAACAACACGGTCATGCAAAGTTGGGGGTTCTAGTTTTTACCCATTTTCACAAACCTAATTGAATTTTTGGTTAGTTCAGAACTGTGAACTGAAACCAAACCAATTATACTCAAGAAAAAATTTTTTTTTTCCGGTGTGATTTCAAACTGCTGAAATTTGATTTTGGTTCAAAAGATTGTTGTGACAGACTCTGGTGTTGCAGGTGAAGTTATGCCTTTTGTTAAGTGGACCGAGGTCTACTTCATGCAAAGCGGAATTAAGGATTGGGCTTGTCTGATTAATTTTGTCCAATTAGTTTTATTTTTGAAATTAGGGCAAACATTTAATTAGGGTTTGTCGCATGTCCAATGAGAACCTAGATAAATTAGAATTTGTCGTCAATTTTAACTCCGTCCAATTAGTCCCTAATTAATAAGGTTAGGGTTAGTTTTTATTTTTGCCAAGTTTGTCTCTGTTGCAATTTCTTATTTTATTTAAATAGTGAGATCCTTGTGATCTCTAATTAGTTTTTTGGTTGAGCTGATTTAGGAGTTAAATTAGGGATTAGTTTCCATCTTATACTCTTATATAAAAGGACCGTGTCTTTGAGGCAGTTGAAGTTAATTAAAAATCGGAGATTTCTCCTATTTCTCTCCCCTTTACATCTCTCTCTCTCTCGTGCATTTGTGTGCTTCTTCCCAAAATACCGCGCAACATGTGCATCTTCTTCCGCTTCCTCCCTTCCATCCAAATTTCTTCCACCTAAATTCCTTATTTGCATCGATTGATATCGGAGCTGCGATGTGGGTGTTGAGACAGTGTGCTGGGGCTAAAGGATCCAAGGATATGGAATTGGACCCATGTCGGATTGGGTGATGCGGTTACTAGGGAACAAGGATGGTTTTTTTATTTTCTGGAAAATATCCTTTTTGCTTGTTATGGATAGACTTTGGAGTTGGAGGAATGGACAAGGCTCGCCCAGGCCTTCGTTATTATGAAGGGTATCATTTAGGTGCATCTCTTGGCTGCTGACTTCCTAAAGCTCAGGAAAGCGGATGGATAACAATTATAATCCTAGATTGATAAATGGTAGAGCCTTTATAGACTAGAGGATTTGTTTCTCAGGTTGATGGACTTAGTGACAATGTTTCACGCTACTGTGGTTGACTACTGAGCTCCTGCAAATGTATGTAGGGGTTTAGGTCTCTATCCTCATGTCACCTTTCTCGGATGCATATTGTGTCCATTTTCTCATATTTGTTGTACCTTATTGACAAGTTTTAGTCTTCAGTAAGGCTCATGATTGCTGGGAGTGTGATGGTAGGGAGTTCTCTGATGCGTCATTGTATGTGAAGGTTACTAAGGTGGAAGAGGTTTAGATCCGCTTCTACTTTGGGATTGGAAGTGCATTTGGAAGACTACAATCCCTATTAAAGTGACAGTTCTGCTGTGGCTAAGGACAAGGTAGTAGCTCGTTACTGGAAGGTGAGCACCATTAGTGTGGGGTTGTTGATGAGGATGTTGATTGGTTTTCTTTTATTGTCCTTTTTTAAATAGGTATGGGTGCTGCTAAGCATATCATTGCTCGGTTCTACATCATAGTCATCGTTTCAAGATTCCTTTAGGAAATCTGAGAAGAAGTAGGTGCAATGCTGTCTTCGTTCGGAGGCGTGAATGGGTTTTAGATCACTTGGGGTGATATGGGAAATTTGGCTTCCGAGAATGTTGTGGTTGTTAGCCATGCAAGATCCTTCCTTCAAAAAAAGCTATGCTAGATCCTATGTGGAAATTGCTTTCTATCCAGTCTCACTGTATTGGAGTATTTGGGAAGGGGAGGTGTAACTTTATGTACTGGTGCCATTGTAGTCTTTGTTGTCTTTTTTAATGAAATTTATGGATGCTTTTTAACATCTAATAACTAACCTTCAAATTTCAGAAATAAAAATTACCATATTGTGGAAATCGCTTTCTATCCAGTCTCGCATTGTTGGAGTATTTGGGAAGGAGAAAAGTAAATTTATGTGCTGGTGTCGACATGTAGTTGTAATCTTTGTTGGTTTTTTAGTGAAATTTATGAATGATTAACCTTTGGTGATCAATCTTCGACTTTTCAGAATTAAAACTGCCTATTTGTGAATTTGCGTTCGATGATCAGCCCAGGTGGCTTTCGCGTGGTTAAGAAACAAATCCGGATTATGCATGCTTTACTATTTCTCCTGGGTTCTCCTGTTAACATGTAATAATGATCACCATTATTATTGAAATTTTCTTTTCAATCCACTATACAACTTCTGGAAGAGATGATAAACATGCAACATTTACCTTATCTCGATTTTGTTCACATCGTGCAGTCAATTTCTATTTATTTTGTATTTATCTGATGCAGTGAATGCAGATGAAGTATGCATATCTCCAGGTGGTCGATTTCCACCATTCTCATCAGAAGGACAACCCCCCCAAAAAGTAGCAAAGGGGCCCAAGGACTTGACTCTTTGCAGGATTTTTCGTAAAAAAACATGTTGTGATGTTACTCAGACGTATCCAGCTTTGATATCTGTCAGACGACTGGCATCAGCCGGGGAAGCTGGTCAAGAATGTTTGGAATTGTGGGAATTTCTGGAATGCTCGATTTGTGACCCAAGAGTAGGAACAATGCATGGACCTCCTGTCATCTGCTCTTCACTTTGTGATACAATTTTAAAGGCGTGCTCCAGGGCATATTTTTCTGTTGATGCCAAAACCCAGGTAATTATACTGTGCTTTAATGTCATTAAACAGTAGTAGTGCTAATTCTCTAGCTGACTAGATGAGGCATTCTCAACCCTTGCCATTCCTTGTGGCTCATAGTTCTACATGTTAACTAGTGTCAATTTGATTGCTGAGGGAAATGTGTATCTATGGACGTTTACAACAATACGAAAAAGAAAAAAGTTTCATGCTAATTCATATAAATAATTAAACTTTTCTGGGAAAATTTGCAATTCCTTGTAATGCTTTTAAATATTTAATCTGATACCGAGGATGTTGAGATCTTATTCGCACTCAGACATACTTCCGATTAAATTTCAATAAAAGAGGAGCTGGTTAGTGTTTACTTTATTGTTAGACAATTTGGAGTAGGATATAAGGATTTTGATCAATCAAAACTCAAATCTATCCTTTCTAACTTAACTAGTTTTTGCCAACAGCTTATATTACGCCATGCTTGTACAAAGCGGGAAGTAGAGGTTGTCAGGTTGATGGTGATTGTCTTTCTATAGGACCACCATCGTGGCCTCATGCAGTTTTGATTTAGTATAATTTAGTTTGGTCATGGGGTAATTGATGGAGATGTTAATTATAGAACTAATGCATAGTGGACGAAGTAGAGAGGAACTTCAGGTGTTCTTGTGATAAGTGGATACCTTTGGAGCTCAACAGTAGAGACTACAAAGTTGCAGTGAGAGACCTGCATTGGTTTATGATAGTGAGTTTTGGACAATTAATTATAGACATGTGTAGAGAATGTCTACAGCTGAGATGAAGATATTCCTATGGATGTTTGACCACACAAAGAAGGGATGGATTCCTGATGAGAGTACTAGACAAAATGGTAATGTGACACCGATAAGAGATAAAATGATAGAAACTCGGCTAAGTTGGATTGGACGTTTGAACTTAAAAAGAAGGCCAACTGGTGCTCCAGTTTAAAGTTATGAGAAGTTAGAAAAAAACCTTATAAGAGGGGTCGAGGGAGATCAAACAAGTGTTGGAAGGAGACTATTAAGAATAATATAAATTTGATAGTGTTAGAGTTTGAGCCATACACCTCTTCAGAGGTATTTTTGTATATTCTCTTTCTGCAGTGCACATACAAAGAGGACCAGGACTCTTTTCTCCTTAATGTTTCGTTCTTTTTCCAGACTGTACAAATGTGGCTGTTTTAGACTGGAGCTTCATACCCTCTTGACCCCTTTCTGGCTTTCTCCCACCGGAATCCTGTTGTTTCAAGGCACCCTCAGAGGAGTGGCACTCCGCCCTCCCGTTTACCGCATGTTCAACCATGCTATGTGGCCTTGCGTGCCACCGCACTACGTCTTGCATGTGCCACCATGCTGTCACATACCGTCTGGGCATAGTTTGCGACTTGCGAGTCGCATGTTCATGTCTACTTCTAGGCATAGTTTATTGGTGATATGTCCTGTTCGCAACAGAGAATTGAAGATGCATTAGAGGGGGATGGGGTGCTATGAGTTTTTTTTATTGTACTCCTTAATCTTAGCCCCTCCTTATGCAGAAGGATTGTGTTCTTTTCTCAATAGCAACAACGTTTCTTTCCTTCCCAGTTTCCATAATTAGATTTAAGTCAGGCTATGACCCAACATCCATAATTAGATATAACTATTTAAGTCAGGCTATGACCCAAATTCGATCTATCTGGAAACAAAGAATCCATGTAATCCACACCCACTTAAAGTGGGTAATGGCTTGGTTGTAATACGTTTTGGTCATGCTTGCATTCTAGCAATCTCCACAAATTTTATGCAGTCGTCAACCTGTTTTGCAAGACTGATCATCCATATCTCCTACCGCTGTTGGGACATCATTTAGCCGTCTTTAGAAACCAAACTGTTTTATACATTCCTCTTTTTTTGCTGACACTGCCGACCAAATTTTTTCTCCAGAGACCACCATAGATCCTATTTTTATTATGTTGATATTTATCCTTGATCACAAGTGCATTTATCTCATAACCTTCCTTTTCATATGTCCATGATAACCTTCTGAAACATTGCTTCAAGGGCCTTCATTCAAGAGGGTTAAATTTCCAATTGATATGTTTCTTCTTTTCAACAGGAAGCACTATGCATACCAATACGACCTTTATCCATTGAGTTGACTTAAATGTGATGAAATTTTCCCCTGCTAGATGTAAGTGAAATGGAAGAGATAATTTTAAGGGCAATCCTGTGATTTTAATTACTAAAATCGGGGAATTTTAAGGACACTCATGTGATTTTTTGAGGAAAAAATATGGAAAACAGATCCTAAAAAAGGGAGTATGTTGGTGAGCTGCATGTAACTTATGTATTCTCATGGTTTGAAAAATCGATATCTATATCGTATCGGTCCGTCCGTAACAAGATATACGTGGAATAATATCGGGATACATCGATGATATCGGTGGAAATATTAGAAATGACTAAAAAAATCGTTTTGGTCATTTTTTTCATAAATTAAAATCATCCAAGTTATTAAAACAATAAATAACTTACAAATACACATTTATATCACACATATTGCTCATCTATACTCTCGATATCATACATATCGGTCATATCGATGTTAATACTGATTGCTGACTGATATATATTGGAAATGGAGATCATCCAAATTTAGTAAATAACTTACAAATATATACTTATATCACACGTATCAATCAACTATATCACTTATATCACACATATTGGTCATATCGAACATATCAATGTTAATGTTGATTGCTGACTGATAGATATTAGAAATGAAAACAAAAAAACTAAGTTAATAATACTTAAAACACATCTTTTGTTCATGGAAGACAGTGAAGGACATTATAGATGAGACATTTGATTCTAAATGGTAGATGATGATTAATGAGATAATGTTTCGTTCATAAAAATAACTTTCGTGGACAAGGTTTTAGTGACTTAAAGAATTAATTACATACTTATAACAAGTAATGATGCATCTATTTACAAAAATAAATGACAAAATGTAATGCAACAAAAGATATTATCATTACCTGGGGCTAAGATTAGAACCAAGAGTTGCATGGCAGATTTGTATCGCTTCTTCTACTTGTTGTCTTTTGTAGTGCATCGCCGAGTCAATGAACTCGTGGTAATTCTCCCATGTCATGAACGAGTACATGACCTTATAATCCATCACGTACTGCATATACTGATGGTCATCGATGCCTAGCAATGTCTCAAGACGAGGATACACATCACTAGATTCGGTATCATGAGTGGCACTACGAGGCTAGAACACTACAAGAAAGTATAGAACATACGACTGTCGTCTTCCGTCCCCTCTAAGAGGATGACTGTCCCCTTTGTTCAACGGGGACGGTTGCATGACCGTATCTACGAGTCACACCTCATATGCCATAGGGGACAGTATTTACCAATGTAGAGAAGAGAGACGAATAATATATCTCTTCCATAGGGCTAGGGTCTCGTATATATATAGAAAACCCTAGAGAGTACAAGAGGAAAAATACATAAATACCCTCGAAGGGTTACGGAATCCGAAGGGTTACAAATATAAATGTAAATATAATAACTCTTATACTCCCCCTCAAGTTGGAGCATATCTGTTGGTCATGCCCAGCTTGGATACAGTATATGAGACGCTTCCTTGGAAGAGCCTTTGTGATGATGTCTGCAAGTTGAAGTTCAGTGGAGATGTGTGGAGTGCTGATTTGTCCTCCTCCTCGTACTGCATCACGAGTGAAATGACAATCGACTTCAATGTGTTTTGTCCGCTCATGGAAAACTGGATTGATGGTGATGTACGTAACAGACTTGTTGTCACAGTATAAGGGTACATGAGTGGCGACTGTGTTGGACATGCGAGTCCACGACGAGCCATTATGCAATAAATGTTATTGCGAATATCATTCCCTGATCTGAAATGAAGAATAACTAATTTGCATAATAGGTCACTTTGTACGATTAGGGTTATGTACCATGGCCATCTTAATAATCATACAGCTGTTGATTCAATAATTGAATCATTGAGGCTGGTGTTTGGATGGATATCTAAGGAGGTAGATTGATGACCCATCAAACACCGTCAAATGATTGTTAAGAGATGATCTCCAGCCAGAGTAGGAGATGGCAATCCTTTCTCATTTGGCTGATATCTGACTGACCTCTTGATGCAGGTCCTCTGCATGGGAATAGAGATTCGGAGGTGTCAGATTAGTTAGGTCAAAGAGTTGACTTAACGAAATCGAGATAATCAAAGTCCTACATCATATGCTGTCGCGATATATGCACACATCCTCTGACCGGAGACAGATGTTTACTATATGTCTGAGTATGTACATTTGGTAGACCAATAGATTGATGACCTAACCAAGGTCTATATATCAGCGAGCTGGAGTGCATATAAGGGCATATGAGTAATACGATCTCTCAAAGGGATCATACATGTTCACTTCTGAACCGGAAGACATGAGCTCACTCATGAGATATTGGGATCGATAAATTCCATGCATGGTCGTCTCACTTATGAAGCCTGACAGAATTTATAGGTATGATATTTGCTTTTGGAAAGCATATGATCAAATACCAAATCCTAATGATCAGATGAGAACCTTAATGATAAAACCCTGAAGGTGACAATCTAAAAGAGATCTATAACTTCGGGTTTATTAGAATGTCTTCCAGTATGCAAGATGTATAGGTATTGGGAATACTTAAGGGTGATGTGATCATAAAAAAATGTATAACCATGACGCTTCCACTCCGAGGGAGTGATGAAACATGTTTGGATTCCTCTCAGTATAAAAGTAACTTGATCTTAGTCCAAGTGTTGGACATTTATCTGAATGAGATTCAAATGCAATGAGAAGATTAGGTTTACGGACTTGATTTAATCAAGCATCTGTGGGAGGTCCGTGAGATCTGGATTTGAGATGTGATCTTAATATCCAAGTCACTATACGTGGAACAATACAATTGCCCTGTCCTTATCTTCAAGTACCTACGGAGAATACATATTATTCTTGAAAGAGTTCATGAATAATTCTATTGTTGAAAGCATAGAGAAATAGATAGTTAAATGTGATTTAATTATCATGAATAATGTGAATTTGATTCGCATTATATTGGAGAATGAGAATGGTTATTCGATATAATTAAATGTGATTTAATTATTAAGGATAAGTATAATATGGATAAGAGTATCCATATTATTCATAATATACTATAAATATGATTTATAATATATTAGAAAGAGTTTGCTATGATTTATATTTGTAGGTTAATTATTGATGTGAATTAGATTCACATTGGATAATTAATTGAAAATATAAATCACCTTTTATTTTGGGTTGTGAATTTGATTCACAAATTTCCAATGGCGATATTGCAATATTCACAAAATAATTATGAATTATTTTTGGTGAACAATTTGCAACAATTGTTGTTGCAAAACATAGAGATAATTAAGGGATAATAGAGATTACATATAATCACCACTCCCCTTGATTATAGGAGTGACAACCACCAATTCCAACAAGGAAAAGGTGGCCTAGAGAGGAAGTTTCCTTTCCATTATCTTCATGATTAATTGATTTAATTTATGGAATTAAATTATATTGATTTATCAATATAGATTTAATCTAAATTAAATTTATTGTTGTTGTGTTTTTACAACAAAATCTTGACGATTGAAAGAAATAAAAATCAATCTCATCCATTGATTTTGTGTAGTCCATGGATCCCCAAAATACTATATAAGAAGAGGCACCCCATGCTCTTCAAGAAATACAACAAGTTGTGCAACAACTCTCTCCTCTCTCTCTCATTCTCTCGTGCTCTCTTCCTCCTCTCTCTTTAGGTGGCCGTCCACCCTAACCCTAGAAGGATGAAGGCCCTCATCGTCGCCTTGCGTTGCGCTTCAACGACTCTCGGTACTCCATCTTCTTTGGTACTTCTCGCTCGCGAAGAAGACATACTCGTGTGACGAGATCAGGAGTTCCCTTGCTTGGACAATTACTTGGATTGCGAGATCCCCGCGACTCATCCCGCGCTTAAGCATCTCCTCCGAAGGTCGGACTTGAGACAGGAGGCTTCTTCTCTTAGAAGCTTGATCGCAACCACGCTACAACATGTATTCCTATATCTACTATGTGGTTAGACGAAACAAATCATAAATGGTTTATGGAATATGTGGTTTCGTCGTTTAATTTTTTAAATTCCGCTGCACCGAGCAACTAGTATGACTAGTCGCTCTTGATGATACGATCATCACGCTTCCGTGATGCGCTTAAGGATCCTCCCGTATCCTTTCAAGTGGTATCAGAGCCAGGTTTACGGAGGTCTTGGATATGATCCATGAACCTACGAAGATTTGGGCTCGTTTGGGTTCGTGAAGATTTTAGCATTTCAATTTTCGCAGCCCTGTCTTGTGATATTTTTTTGACCATGTTTAAAATGTTTAAATATGAATTTATCACTTGGATAATGTTCCCCATTAAATAAGGAAAATGTGGAATTTGAGTTTGCGTAATTTGGATTCCGTTTGCTCAAGATATGATCGTTTTAATGACCATATGTCCACTGTTTCGTGGATGGTGGTTAGATACGTAATTAAGATGTTAATTACTATTTTAAAACGCCTGTAAATGCGTGTTAATCACATGGTTTCTGTTTTAAATCAAATTATCAATCTCTGAAAATTGATTTTGCTAAATTTGGATTTAAAATGAAAGAGATATGCTAATTTTAGTTAGTGAGGGTCACTGCTGGAAATTGCATGTTTTATCATGAACCTTGTGATTGTCATTTAAGAATCTTGTGAAATTAATGGTTAATTTTCTGGAATAATTATAGATAATATTTGAGAAATATTAGAACAATAATTGTTCCCTTAAATGACATTGCCTCAACCAATGAATGATTAGATTAGATCTAGATCACCAATTGGTTACGTGATACACTTTCATCAAACTTGTTACTTGAATTTGGGAATTTGTCAATCAAATTTTCTTATAATCAAAATGATTTTGATTACTACTATATAGTATAATTTCGGTTGAAAAATCGATGATCTCAAGTACAAAGTGATTGACTCGGCATTGTTTTTTCCCGAGGCGGATATGGTGTCTAGTCAAGGAGCGTTGGGGTAGCAGGTTGCACCGTGTGTGGTCTGTCCCACTCCCGTCGGTACTGGCCATAACAGCGGGTAGAGAATGGATGATGCCTGAGAGATCATGATGTATTTTTCTAATTATTAAAATTCGAATAATACGTACTTTGAGATAATACCACTAATTCAAGTAACAATCAAGTTTGATGATTGAATTGGATTGATAATTGATTTAATGAGATTAGATTAATTATATCCAATTGAACACTCTGTTATGAATAGATGTGTATTTCCCTTGGAAGAATTAATTGCATGAATGTGATTCGTGATAATTAATTGAATTTGAATAAGAGGTGGAGGATCACATAAGTGACATCCATGGTCTCCCGTCAAGGCGAAGGGTTTCCGTCGCCAGGGATTGTATGTATGAGACGCCTGTCCGTAGTGACAGCTCCTGCATACAAGCGCATCTGGATCGAGCTCTTTGCTTCTCGAAAGAGTAAGGCCGTATGCGTAGTGACCCCAATATCGAGTCCTCATATTATTAGGGCGATATTGGATTGCGCATAGCGAGTGCTAATCCTGTTGACAGTTGGTTCAATAACAACGGGTCAACATCACCTTAGGGGTGGTGGGCCCGGGTGTTAAAGACCGAATTGGGAATGCACGTTGGACTTGCAAGGCGGAATATGTTCCCGCTTCTTTTTATCCGAGTTACAAGTTCTCATATTATTGTGATGTAACAAGGATAAGAAAGGAGATCCCAGATCTTGCTTGAGATATATTGGTAAGTATATCTCTTACATTGAAATGAGAAAGGCCAAATGCCTTTTCGCCGGAGTGATAAGGGCAGTGTTGCAATAGTCGGCCGACTATCCTGAATAGTCGGTCCGACTATGCGGTGCGGTGGGGTACCCGACTGAACAGACCTCTAGTCGGCCAATAGTCGGCCCGACCGAATAGTCGGCCGACTATTCGATCGACTGGCCCGACTATGAGGCCGACTGAGTTTGACTCTTCATATTTTTATTTTTTTTTCAATTTTCAATATTTATGGGTTACATTTTACCACGGTATCACCACAAATGTCAAATTCTATATGTCTATTATATTGATTGGTACTTTTATCTTGGATTCATGTTAAATAATGACCATATATGTATAAAAATATAAGAATATATGTATTATAAATAATTTTGTAATAAAAAATACAAAATCGAATAATCGGAATAGTCACCTGAATACCGATTATTCTCTATTCAGTGACCCCTCCGACTGAATACCGAATATCGTCTTCTGCAACACTGATTAAGGGAATGAACTTTCAGTGTTGACAAGGCAAGACAACTTTGATATAAAATTCCTAAATCAAAGTAAAATGTGTATATATATTTATATATATTTATGCAAATTTCTTATTTCAGATAATCCTCATTAAACCCACTCAGTACTATACTCAGTAATAACCAGTAAAATATCATGGATTGGATCCATGATCAAGATATTGTACTTGCAGTTGGACAATAATGTATATGGTTGCAATATGCAAGTTTCCTCATTATAATGAGGAATGACAATTAAATAGATAGTAGGACTACAACCTTAGGGTTTGTATGTCTCTATAGTCTTGATCTCTCATCGAATGTACTTTGGAAGTGACATGTCAATGATGATCGTGATTGTCAATTAATCCTTATAAAATCTAAGATATTCTGGCATACATATGTGCTCTTGACATTTAATCATGAATGACATGGTTCACTGCATCATGCAGAATGGTAGCTCTATAAGAGATAATGTATTCAAAATGTTTGAATACCTACCTGAACCTAAATCTTTTAAGAGTTAAGATGTACGTAGATATGATGAGTGTCATCATCCTACTATCTATACTCTAGTCATTCATGAAGCTTTATAATGCTCATATTGTATGAATTAAATGAAGCATATATAAATGTCGAAATACTCTTATATTAAAATCTTTTGAATTCAACATAAGAAATCCTTTGTCTTAAGCAATGGTTGTTTAGAGATGAAAGGAGCGCTGTGGAAGCATGGGTCGGACCTAGGTTAGAAGTAAAGTCAAAGAGTTGGCTGTACTTCTATGGTTTCCACACACATATGACATCCAAATAGTTGGATGAATGCCAAATACTGCAATGAGCCGATGTATTGATAGTATGACTATCAAGTCTATCTAGAATCCTTAGAGAAGGACTTGGATAGTGCATCGAAATAATTTACGTCTACATATAATCATTGAAATTGACTTTCTTATTTGATAAGATCAAAGTCTAATAATTGTATCTCATTCTTCTAATAATACTTGCAATTGGTTGCATATGTATTAGAAGACTGAAAATTGATCTTAAGGTTTAATAATCATCCATGAATATTGATGCAATGATTGCAACAACCTCTATTGGATAAATAGACTTCATATTTTCAGTGGGAGAGCCCTTAGTCTTAGAGAATGTCTCTATGACCTGGATACTAGAATACACTCATTGTTTATTTCTAAATATTGGAAATAAACATAAATTCTAAGACCTATCATAAAGAGTTATGATGGATATATTTCAGATAGTATTTTGATATATGGAGGACTCTACTAAATTAGAAAATTAATGAATGGTTCATTAACATTTCTAAATACTGAAAATTAAACCTTATAAGATCAATAGGAGGATAAAGATCATTTGACAATGATTCTATAACTTCAGGTTTATTAGAAGGTCTTCCAGTATGCATGATGTATAGGTATTGGGAATACCTAAGGGTGATGTGATCATAAACAATTGTATAACCATGACGCTTCCATTCCGAAGGAGTGATGAAACAGGTTGGATTTTATTGACTCCTCTCAGTAGAGAAGTAACTTGATCTTAGTCCAAGTGTTGGACATTGATATGAATGATATTCAGATGCAATAAGAATATTAGGTTACGGACTTGATTTAATCAAGCATCTATGGGATGTCCGTGAGATCTGGATTTGAGATGTGATCTCAATATCCAAGTCACTATACGTGGAACAATATACCTGCCCTGTCCTTATCTCCAAGTACCTATGGAGAATATGCATTATTCTTGAAAGAGTTCATGAATAATTCCATTGTTGAAAGCATATAGAAATAGATAATTAAATGTGATTTAATTATCATGAATAATGTGAATTCGATTCACATTATATTGGAGAATGAGAATGGTTATCCGATATAATTAAATGTGATTTAGTTATTAATGATAAGTATAATATGGATAAGAGTATCCATATTATTCATAATATATTATAAATATGATTTATACTATATTAGAGAGAGTTTGCTATGATTTATATTTGTTGGTTAATTATTGATGTGAATTGGATTCACATTGGATAATTAATTGAAAATATAATCACCTTTTATTTTGGGTTGTGAATTTGATTCACAAATTTCCAATGGTAAGATTGCAATATTCACAAAATAATTATGAATTATTTTTGGTGAATAATTTGCAACAATTGTTGTTGCAAAACATGGAGATAATTAAGGGATAATAGAGATTACATGTAATCACCACTCCCCTTGATTATAGGAGTGACGGCCACCAATTCCAACAAGGAAAAGGTGGTCGTCCACTCTATTTCTTAGAGAGGAAGTTTCCTTTCCATTATCTCCATGATTAATTGATTTAATTTATGGAACTAAATTATATTGATTTATCAATATAGATTTAATCTTAAATTAAATTAATTGTTGTTGTGTTTTTACAACAAAATCATGGCCATTGAAAGAAACAGAAATCAATCTCATCCATTGATTTTGTGTAGTCCATGGATCCCCAAAATACTATATAAGAAGTGGCACCCCATGCTCTTCAAGAAATACAACAAGTTGTGCAATAACTCTCTCCTTTCTCTGTCATCCTCTCGTGCTCTCCTCCTCCTCTCTCTTTGAGTGGCCGTCCACCCTAACACTAGAAGGAAGAAGGCCCTCATTGTCGCCTTGCGTTGCGCTTCGACGACTCTCGGTACTCCATCTTCTTTGGTGCTTCTCGCTCGCGAAGAAGACATACGATCTCGTGTGACGAGGTCAGGCGTTCCCTTGCTTGGACAACTACTTGGATTGCGAGATCCCCGCGACTCATCCCCGCGCTCACAAGCGTCTCCTCCGAAGGTCGGACTTGAGACAAGAGGCTTCTTTTCTTAGAAGCTTGATCGTAACCACGCTACAATATGTATTCCTATATCTACTATGTGGTTAGACGAAATGATTCATAAATGGTTTATGGATCATGAGGTTTCGTCGTTTAAAATTTTTAAATTCCGCTACACCGAGCAACTAGTATGACTAGTCGCTCTTGATCGTATATGATACGATCATCACGCTTCCGTGATGCGCTTAAGGATCCTCGCGTATTCTTTCATACTGACATGCCAAGTTCTATTAGTAAAGGGACAAGCCACATGGTCTCATTGGTGGCTTGAGCCATTGCCCTGTATTCTGCTTCCGTCATGGATATGGAGAAACTGTCTGCTTCTTACTTTGCCAAGTGACAAGCTTATCCCCAACAAACATGGCGTATTCAGTAGTGGATCGACGGTCCGTAGGAGAGCTAGCATAGTCAGAATCTGTATAGACGGAGATATTAGTGTGCTTATTCACCCCATAGAAGAGTTCACGTCCGGAAGATTCCTTAAAATATCAAAGGATCAAAAGAACGTCCTGCCAATGACTGTAAAGAGGCTTCTCCATATGCTGACTGACTCTGATCACAACATATGGTATATCTGACCTAGTAATAATGAGAGAGTAATTTTCCCACTAAACTTCTGTATCGTGTTGCATCCTTAAAAGCTTGTTAAGTAAATGCTGAATATTTTCACTTCTGCAAGGATGTCATATGGCTTGCATCCAAGTAGTCATGCCTCAGTCAGAATATCGATGCAATACTTCCTCTGAAAGATGGAGCCCCGCTGTTGTGCGTATTACCTCGATGCTAAGAAAATAACGAGGTTGGCCGAGATCTATCGTGACAAAGACCTTTTAGAGGAAGGTCATGGTCTCCTGAATACCGTCTACATCATCTCCTGTGACAACCATATCAACAACATAGACAACAAGACCGTGCCAGTAGACCGCTGTCTAACAAAGACAGAGTAGTCAGATGATGTCCTCTGAAAACCGAGTGTGTTGATCTTCGTAGTGAGCCTGTCAAACCATGCCCTGGGGTACTACTTCAGGCCACAAATGGTCTTGCATCGTCGACATACTGCTTCCTATCGACTGCATACCATGTGATTGCATCTTATAGACCTCCTCCTCTAGGTCGCCATAAAGAAAGGCGTTCTTCACATCAAGTTGATAAATGGGTCAAGCCTTCTTGCCAACAATAGAGAGAATAATACGTATCGACCCCATTCCGGCAACGTGCGAGAAGGTCTCAAATAATCAACTCCAAAGGTTTGTGTAAAACTTTTGGCAAAAGTCTGGCTTTTAACCTGTCAATAGAACCATCAGGTGACTGTTTGGTCGTGAAGGCCCATCGACAAGCCACAGGGCGAACTCCCGGGGGGCACGACACAAGATCCCACGTGCCCTGGGAGGTAAGTGCATCCATCTCCTCATCCATGGGTTGTCGCTAACCATGATCCTACATTGCACTTAAATGATCTCTTGGAATAAAAATAGCATTCAGAGCATCCGTAAATCTCTTGTCACAGCTAGATAAACCATCTATAGAAGTAAAATGTGACATGGGGTGATACGTACATTGCCTTTTTTATGTTTGCGTATAGCTATAGGAAGCTCCTCAGATACATCCGGACAACAGTAGTGGGAGCACTCGAAGTGATCATATCATCCTGCATAAAAGGGACAGGCAAAGGTACATACACTGGTGTAGAAGATATAGAGATACACTTGAGAGTATAGACGATTGGTGGTGGAGGGAGGTCCAGAGGAATATCACTCACAATATGTGTGAAATAACTTGTTTGCTTAAAGAAGGCGACATCAGCAGACACATAGTATCGACACTCAACAAGTTCATAGAAACGATAGCCTTTATGGGTACGAGAGTACTCAAAGACGCATTTGATGGCATGAGAGGATAATTTGCCAGCTCCATGAAAGTTATGAACAAATGTACAACCAAAAATTCGCAGAGGTATGGGAAAAGATGACTCAGTAGGGTAAAGTAAGGAAAATGGAGTTGCCCCTTCGAGAATAGACGAAGAAACACGATTGACGAGATAAACTGCAGTAAGGATAGCATCCCCCTCAATATTGATTAGGAACACTCATTTGACTAAGAAGAGAGCTGGCAACATTTAGCAAGTGTCGGAGTTTCCTCTCAGCTACACCATTCTTTTGTAAGGTATATGGACATGATGTTTGGTAAACAGTTCCTTGGGACACAATGAAAGAGGTAAAGTTCTATTGGGTTAACTCAAGAGCATTGTCAGTATGAATGATTTTAACAATGCTAGAAAAGAAAGTTTTAACATATTGAAAGAAATTTCTGACAACTTGATTAATCTCCGAACGCTCCTTTATTAGATATACCCTAGAAGATCGACTATAATCAAGGTTGCAAAAGTCGGTAGTCGGTACTCGGTCGGTCAGGTCACTGACTAAGGATTAGTCGGCAGTCGGGCGATTAATCGGATTTAGTCGGGCTTTAATCGGCTTGGATTTTTTAAACATATAAATCATTTTTATACATATGCTATTATATATTTACATAGATTTATATATTTTTTTACTATCGTAACATTCAGAAGAGAGATTCTTTTAGATATCTGGGATCTATTTTGCAACATGATGGGGAAATTGATGGAGATATTACTAATAGAATAAATGCAGGCTGGCTAAAGTGGAGAGGAGCCTCCGCTGTTCTTTGTGATAAGAAAATTCCTTTAAAAATTAAAGGAAAGTTTTACAAAGCAGCCGTGAGACCTGCTATGCTTTATGGTTCTGAATGTTGGCCTGTGAACCATAGACATGTGCAGAGAATGGCTGTAGCAGAAATGAAAATGCTAAGATGGATGTGTGGACATACACGTAAAGATCGGATTCGGAATGATGCAATTAGAAAGAAAGTTAGTGTAGCTCCGATCGAGGATAAGATGCGAGAAAACCGCTTAAGATGGTTTGGTCATTTGCAAAGAAGGTCAACTGATGCACCGGTTAGGACATGCGAGTGTTGGGATGTTGAGCCGGCTAAGAGAGGGCGAGGACGGCCCAAGAAGTGTTGGAAAGAGACTATACGAAGGGATCTTAGCTTTTTGGATATAAGTCCGAGATTGACCCAAGATAGATCTGGATGGAGGCGAAGAATCCATGTAGCCGACCCTACTTAATTGTGGGAAAAGGCTTTGTTGTTGTTGTTGTGAATGAAACAAAAGAAGTAATTAAATTTAAATAAAATATTAAGCGTATTAAATAAGTTTGCTTTTAAAAAGGGAAAAAATATGGTATCTCCTAGCAAAAAATGGTTGACTAATGGACCTAGTCGGAACTAGTCGGTACTCGGTCGACCAATCCACTGACTAGACTAGTCGAACCTACTAATCGGGCTAGTCGGGTGACTTTTACAACATTGACTATAATCATCAACAAAACTATAAAGTAATGATGACCACTTAATGTACGGATCGGACAAGGTCCTCAAACATCACACCGAACAAGATGAAAAGCAACAATACTACGAGACTCAATATGAACATGAAACGAAGCTTGATGGTGTTCCCCGAACTCGTACGCATCGCACAGAAAGGGCTTCAGAGCAGAGAGTTCAGGAAACATCATGGAGATGGCCTTGGCAGAGGGATGCCCAAGACGTAGATGCCATAGAAGAAGCGGGTCTTCAGAGATGGATGCATCACCAACTGAATTGGAGTCCGAGGGTATGCCAAGATAATATAGGCCGTTCTTCTCATGACTCCCACCAAATCTGCCTCGCCCAAATGTCCTGAAAATAACAAGGTTCATCAAATATCACACGGCAATGAAGCTCAACACAAAGCTTGTGAACTGACAACAAGCTAAGAGGAAAATCAGGTTCACAGTGAACCCCAGAAAGTCAGAGCTTGGAAGAGAATTCCATAGTTCCGACAGTAGTAATCGGTGATTGAGTCCCATTAGTGACTTGAACTGACTTCACGGAGCTAGATGGTATGGAGGTAGTGAGCATACTACCTTGTCTAGTGAGATGAGTAGCGACACCAGAATCAATAATCCAAGCTAGAGCAGGCTGATAATAGAGTTGGCTATTGTACCTGAAGGAGTAGCCAGAGCAGCAGTGGTAGTGCTTCTAGTGGTAGTAGACCCTGGAGTCTGAATGATCTACATCAGGCGGGAGCAAGGTTCAGGAAAGCGGTATGCGTATGCGTTCGGACAGTTCACTGAATAGCGATTAAGCGATATGCGGGGGCATATGCGGGGTATATGCGGTTCTACACGGTTTTCTATTTTTTATTTAAAATAAATAAATATCTACAAAAGTGGATACAACTAAACTGAATTTATGAATAAACGTGGTCCAACAGAAGATTTAAGAAAATAGTTTTCATGTAGAGCTCAAAATAGTACAACTAAATATCAAAATAATCAAAGATAGTATTACATAATATGATTTAATATATAGAATCAAAATAATACAAGATCCGGATTTTAAGATCCGGATTCGATTGCCCAACTGGACCTTAAGCAGGCGCATGGAGGGCATATGCGCCTGCACAACCTGCATATGTGGGCCATATATGCGCAAATGACATATAAAGCAGGGCTTCAAGTAATCAGTGCACTGGGGAGGCCGCTTAGGCATATGCGGCCTTATATGCGGCCGTACGGACCGCTTTCATGAACAAAGGGCAGGAATAATCTGTATCATTAAGATGGATATTCTTGCCACTGGAGGTTGCTGTAGGCGATGCCTCTTCCACATCATAGGCATTACTAGTGTGATAAGGTACACTAAACTTCTGTCAGCATCGTTCAATCGGGTGGTTCCACCTACCACAGTGAGTGCATGGGACAGTAGAGTCTCGCCCGACCACGGCCAAAGTTCTGGCCTCGTCCAGATTCCCGTCCACGACAACGACTTGGATCACGACTACGTCCTCTTCGTAAGCCGTATCTGCCTCCTCGTCCAGATGAGGCGATGTGTGCAAAGTTCTTTGTTGAAGGTAAGACGAGAGTTCAGACAACAGATGTCTCGAGTTCCTCAAGTCGGCCAAAGATAGCCTTCATCATTGTCAATATGTCTGATATAAGAAATTGCTCCTTCGCTGCATGGTAGATTGCAGGCCATCAAGAAAGCGGTATACCTTCTAGTCAGAACACTCGTATATCTGTTTGGTGCAACATGAGGGTTGGAATATTGCAAGCTCTTCATATTGGTTGGAGAGATGCCTGTAGTACTCGATGAGGGTGGCATCACCCCGAGATGTCGACCAGTTTCTCCTATAAATGTCTGCAAGGCGTGACTTCATCTTCTTTTGGATGTTGCTTGAGATCCTCCCACATTTCCTTGACCATATTTTTTAAGGAGATTTGATGTAATATGAGCCTTAACCCTGTTGGTTATCCAGTTGATAACCAAATAGTTGTCTGTCTGTCAGTTGTCGTACTCTTTGTCTTTTTCATCTAAAGGATCTTTAGTCAGAATGTAGAGTTTCCTCTGGTCGCCAATGAACACCATAAAAGATCGAGACCGAAGCACGCAATTTTCTGTGCCCTTGAGTTTGAAGTAGTGTCTTGTGCCATAATATTCGTGGCCAATGGCTTTGTTTTGATAGAAAAAGATGCCATGGTTGTCTTAAAATAAAAAGAAGATTCAGTAATCAACTAAGGATGCATATAAGAGCTAGAAAATACCCTAGAATTCACGTTTGCCCTTGAAGAATGACTGAAAAACCTCAACGGACAGCAGATCTGGAGTCCTGACAACGGTCAAGGATGAGTTTTGGATCTCCAAAGAGACCTATGGTACCCGTGGAGGGTAGATGTGGGGCTGACGACCTTTGTCCTAGGTCCTGGAAGAGCTGAGCAGCGTTATCGGGAGGGTGGTGGGCCCTCTGGCGGCGCTAGCAGCCTCCATGGGAGGTTTCAGCAGCAACGGTAGGTGTTGGAGATGCTCCTTTGTGGTCGAGCTGCTACACTGGAGGTGATTGGAGGGCCTTGCGCGGGGCCCCAATTCAGGAAAGAGGGCTTGCGCATGCTTTTGCGAGGCTTGAAGGTGGCGATGGGGATTTTAGATCAGAACTCCGATCAAGGACTATTGCTCTGATACCATGTGGAGAAGAGAGACGAATAAGATATCTATTCCATAGGGCTAGGGTCTCTTATATCGAGAGAAAATCCTAAAGAGTACAAGAGGAAAGACACATAAATACCCTCGAAGGGTTACGAACATAAATGTAAATGTAATAACTCTAACAACCAACATCCTACTAAAAAAATTGGTTACCCGCTGCTATAACCTTCATTTTATCCTGCATCAACTAATATTGAACATTCATTACATTCGTTACATGTATCAATATAAACTCTTCATCATAACGAGAATGATCAAGAATGAAATACACACTCATTCCACATATCAAATTACAAGAAATGTTCTGAAAGGAGTAATGCTGAGAAATTCAAATTAATCTACTCTACCTTAAATTGTTCAAACTATGTTTTTTTGTCAAAAAGAAAATATCGATTACATAGAGATTGATGGGAGACTGGCAACAAGCTGCGCCGCCAATCCCTTTTGAATGGCAAATCAGTTAAACAACAAAATAAACTACTCTACGTTAAAACTACTACACAATAATTAAACTATTCATTCACTTCTTTCCTCGATGAACGATGCTCTTCCCCTTTTCATTTCTTTTGGCACTATCTCTCCTCTTTACTCTTTGCCTCGACATCCCTCCTGTGGATGACGATTTCGCGATGAACCGATTGATATGTTGGGACCCTAGATTGCTCGTCAACATATCAACGTCAGTATTGTATACTATTTTTGGGAATCTCGTCACTATGATCATCTTTCTCATATTCATCAAGCTATTTTTGGGATCCAACATCTTTACTATATATGATTTTATATCTTCTCGCAGATGCTCAAGGAATAAATCATAGTATGGATCCTTATGGTTACCATCGTCTTTGGGAATTATCCCACAGGGCCTCATCTTTGCATAAGTTTGAAATTTGAAAGTGTTACGGGAAAAGATAATTAATAAAATCAATAGTAACACATTTTTACGATAAAAAATGAAAAAACCCCATACATATCGCACCATGCACTCTACAATGGATTCCAACACATTGCACCATACAATACCCACATCCTACCACGCATGAGATCAAATGTCTAAAAACTTAAAAGATTAAACAAATTAAAAGAATATACAATATCGAGGCTCAAGATATACATCATAACTTCCATTTAGTACTACTTGTATCTTAAATGAATGCAACTTAAAAGATTAAATCCATAAGTATTTTAGAAAATCACTTACCTTCCCAATGTAGTCATTTTATAGAAAGATAGGCCGACCATAGTTGCCTTTTTTTAGTCGTTCACTTTTCTAAAATAACCACATACCCAAAATATCACCGAAAGAGCAACTTGTTTCAATATTCCCTTTAAACTCCATACTCTGACAAATATCTCATCAATGGTGTTTTCTTCTTATGACTTTCAATGTAGTCAAGGGTGTTTTCTTCTTACATACCACAATCCATATCACAAATAGACATACCATGACCCATACTACAAGTAAATATTGAAACGTATAGTAAAAATCTAAAAATAAGCAGGTCAAAATAAATACCTCATGAAGCAAAATGGACGACAATGGAGATAAAGCAACGTCGACTATCACCACTCGAACAAGAGGGAGGAGTCCGTCGACCACGGGAAGCTCGAGGGCAGCGAGGGGCGGAGAGTGATGGCGAGGGCGGAACAAGGGGATTTGGGAAAAAATGAAAGGAAATGAGGCTTGCTAGTTTTTTTGACCTGACCACCGGGGACGGTCGTTATGACCGTCCCATATGATGGCATTAAGTGAAAATATCTTCGTTATGCCGTAGGGGACGATCGCGACCGTCCCCTATATCATTATGGAATGGTCGCAACGAATCCTAGTCCCATAAGCGACGTTGGCAGAAGCCTATTGGGGATTGTGAGAACCATCCCCTTCGACCTCCCAAGTGCCTGAAATTGTGCTAGTGAGGGGGGCGAGTGCAAAGGAGACGATTCCTTGCGAACGTCCCCTCAGGTCCTAGCTCCATAAGCGATGCCGACATAAGCATATTGAGGATGGTCAGAACCATCCCCGTAAGCCTCCATAGTGCCTGAAATTGCGCCAGTGAGGGAGCGAGGGCAGAGGGGACGGTCGCTGGCGACCGTCCCTTATGCTCCATGACTGAAGGAGAAGATGACTCGTGGTCTGTCATCTAGAATGCACGTATAAGAGTCAGTCATTGGACGATTGTCCCATATAGTAAGTAAAAAGAGCGGTCGTATCTTGGTCGTCGGTTGTTTTCGTCTCGAAAGGCCCCATTTCATGTAATGGAAGTACTAGCTTGAGAACCTCGAGATGATGACGATGGAGTGGGAGACAATCTGCGGAGGAGGAGGAGGCACGACCTTGTAGTAATCGGGAAAGATACCATAACTATCACCATCAAAATAGCTGCCCTGGCTATGATGGGACTGGCTACTTTGATTGTTTTCAGCTCTGTAGCTATTGTACCCAATACCTGGCGTAACCATACGATGGAGCTGTTTGCGCCTGAGGAGGACGGAGTCCAAGAGGAGCATGACAATATTCTGGGAAGACGTCAAATGATTTCTCATCATGTGATCCATCTTCACCTAAGGAACTTGGTGTTGCTCCGCAATATGAGCTGTCCATGTCCGTGCAACTCAAGGAACCTACATATGATATCAAATCATCTATGTAGTTGTCTGTAGGACGATGGTCACATCAATATCCTTTATAACCCATAGGCTCAAAAGGTCTCGGACTCGGTCTTGGGACAAATTATCCATATGCGTTATTCTGTCGCTCCATATGTGCACGATATGCATGGAGCCATTCCTCGTATCTTCTATCATGTGGTCCATGACCACCCTCTGTTGATCCCCTTGAATATGTTTCTCCATCACTAGATCCACCACCACTGCCAACGACTTCATCATCTTTTCCACTGTCATCATTCGATTTGGATTTGGAATCATTGGAGAGAATGTCATTCACAATTGCATCAAGTTCCAGCCCTCTAAGAGGGTTTGTCGTCCGGTCGGATCTTGCCATGTATTCGTCAACGTCTGCTCCCATTTGTTGACTTATGTTTCGATTCGGCCTTCCTCTCGGTTGATCGAGCACTGGAGCATCTTAGGAATCCATCCACTTTTTATGAACATCTTCATCCGCATCATCGTCGTGCATTTTGAAAATATATGCATGATTGATGGGATCTGTATAGTCGTCTCTATCATGCCCCTCTCTTGTATGCTCCATCTTTAACTTTAAGTTGTAGCGCACGTAGACAAGATCATGGAGCTTTATTCTCCCAATCTGTTTCGTCTCTTTGAATAAATCATGTTGAATATACTCTAGTTCCTCTCACAACCCCCATACATGCGATTTTAGACAATACTTTTACTATCACCTTTCGCAGGTTGAGAGCTTCAATCTCGTACAATAACCAACATTTGGCTACGGAAAATCCTAAGGAGCTAAATCAATAATAAAAAATAGTAATAGTTTGTTACAATCAATGGACTTTGGTGTCTTACCAGAAAGAGTATTGCCCCGTCCATTGACTACGATAATTCTACAGAACGACTCCAAAGCATCCCTAAAGAACTTGACATGTACATTGCCACCCTATACTCTGAACATCTCCTCCTCCGTTCAGTGATGTACTCGTTCATCTCCTCCTTTATGCCAAGATACTTGTTCATGATCTCGTAAGATGTGGGAGCCTACTCTCGTTCCCACGACAACGATCTCATTGATGGCATGTTGCATATACGATCCACTAGCAGTGTTCGTCGGTGTGCATTTCCAAAAAAAGAGCATGCTGATGGTGTTGCCCACTCTCTCCCTGTCATTTGTAAACATGGCCTTCATTGTTTTTTGCCTCGGATCCTTGTTTGACTTGTATTGCATGGATCCACTCCTCGTCAAGAAGGGATCGAATCTATTCCCCTTATGTTTTTTGGTGGGTGGGGGTACTTGTGCACCTCTAGAACCACTCACACTACCACCGACACCATAGAAGTCGCCTCGTGCACGATCGAGTTCTCGCCTCTCGAACTTGTTCCTTAGAGATTTTTGTGTTACCCTCCTATATGCCCTCATCTCAGCTGCAGTTTGAATATCAACAGGCTAGACATAGTCATAGTCATCTGAATCAATGAGGACATTGAACTCTTTCTCAAATATGAACTCCTTGAGTTGCTCATCCCTTCTTGACTTCTCTATATCTTTGTCCTTCCCATCTAAGTTAGCCTTCGCAAAGTCCCTCATACCTTTGGGACAATGCATGCACTTGGCAACATTCTTGTTGTTGCCAACAAGATGGTGCTTCAGCCTTGTAATCCCTCTCCTCCCAACCTCTTCCCACAGAAGTTGCACTGTATTTTTGATTTGTTGCCATATGGAGCAGTGACATACCTCCATTGATCTCCCCATTGTCCCTCCGATACTCAGAACCATCAAGTCCCATTAAGAGTGTGAGCCCATGTTGTTGATTATCGAAATCTGCGAAGAAATTACAGAATAAACACTTATGAGACATACAATGAGAACAATCAACTATTTACTACTTATTTTTTGTTTTAAATTTTGGAATTTCTTATA
The DNA here is from genome assembly GCA_037367405.1 of Ottelia alismoides. Lineage (NCBI taxonomy): Eukaryota > Viridiplantae > Streptophyta > Magnoliopsida > Alismatales > Hydrocharitaceae > Ottelia > Ottelia alismoides. Next base: position 1,637,780 of record JAZKJV010000272.1, read on the forward strand.
TTTATAATTTTTACAACGCTTAATATGCATAAACCCTTGAACATTTAATGTTTAACATTCTATCTAGGTTTTTGTGTTTTGATTTGTAAGAAAGAACATCTTAGATCTAGAATTGAGGCGAGTAATTTAGAAAAAAACCATGCTTGAGACACAAAACATGAAAACCAAATAGATCTAAGGTTAACAAAAAAGTTCTTAAAATATTGTTTTCAATGTGTAGAACATGAGATCCAACTTGCTTCTTTGAGAATTCAAATTGATTCCTCAGTAAAATTCAAAAACCACAAATTTATTCTCCCTATATCTCACAAAATAATCCAAATCTTCCAAAAAATCAAGATCATGCAATACAATACATAAACAATAGGAGAACAAAATCCCTAAAAAGTCTCCCTCAATTATTGTAAAAAATGAAGAAGACCTAGTAATTTATCTCAAAGAAGCAAGACAACACTTTGGAGAACTTGGAGGAGCTCTTTGATGTAGTTATGAGCAAAATGAGGGCGAATATCACTTAAAATTCAGTCATATCGCGCAAGTAGGGCTATTTTACTGTTCACAGATTCCGACTGTCGACGATATATCACCGACACCCAATATATCGTCGATATATTGTACCATATAGAGCAATATTTGAGAAAACGAAAGAAGGGGGAATATCGATACTGCCATGCCAGTGTTACCGATATATCAGTTGTATATCGTCGATATATTATGATATTTTAAATCATGTCTTTTCCTCAGCCATTGCTCTGTCTCGAGATGAGCATGTGCAAGTGGCTCTACCATTAAAACATATACAGTTTTGAATTTCGAGACAAATGAGTGACTGAGAGGTGATGGACATGTAAGTTATGCAGATGAGCTGCATACCCCCCCTCTCTCTCTATTAAGACTTAAAGTACATAGTGCTATAAAGACCAAGCATTAAGAAGTGCTTTAGCTTATTCCATTACATTCTCTATATAAAACTGCTCTTGTTTCAAAATGGTCCCCTTTTGGCAATAGCCCTTTGTCTCCCTTTATTTTTGTTTCTCCAGTCTTTTGCCAATCGATGCTCAAAAGGAATCCATATTATCGAGAGAGTTTGCACCTAGTCTAGACTCTTCCTAAACACGTCTTGAGCATGCACATTCGATAAAAAAGTGGTTGATGTCTTCCGATTCCTCCTTCCACCTCATGCATCTTGTGCCCACGTCATGAAACCACCAAGCTCTCCTAGCCCCCATTGTATTTTGCCCTCCCCTCAAGACCACAGACTTTTACTCGCATTGGCACTTTCCATATCTAATATGTGCACGGTCTCATGCATAAATTCCTGGATCAAAGACCACAATCGAACATAATACATCATATTCTTTTTTCACCAAGAAGTGACCATCCCTCCAGATCCATGAATCCCTCCGTCCATCAGGTAGTCTACCCTACCTATGGAGTCAACCATTCAGATAAAGTCTCCTACTCTCTGTTCAGAAAGATCCACTCTAGAAAGAGGTCCATGCTCCATTCGACCAAATATTTGAAAGACATGCACTTTGGTTTGCTTCCAGAGCAAAGAGACATGGAAGGCAATTACTTAGGGCCCCTCCTCTGTCTATTTATTTGTCCAGAACATAAAACCCTTTCTGTACCCTACAACAAGCATTGTAAATTGGATCACCTCGGGCACCAGGAAATACATGCCCCTCCGGAATGAGGATGACAAATCAACAACACGAGTTTGTACCATAATTTCCATTGTAACTCCATAAAAACAATGGGACCAACCTGGAAGTCAGATCATCTCCCTCTCCCCAGATGTACATAATCCATTTGGTAAATAATACCTTATTCATTTCTTTCATCTTCAAGAGCAGCTTCGCAGCCTCAAGAAAAAAAAGGATTGTCCAACTTGTGAGAAGCTTCTTAGCGACACCGATCTACGATAGAAAGGTGAACGAATATCCACTACGGGGTTCTCAAAAGGCGAAGTCTCAGCCCCAAAACGAATCCAAATAAATAAAGTAAATAAAAATGAAAATTGAAATATTTCCATACGGCTTATGTGTTTCCCGGGACTCGAACCCGGAACAAAATGGAAGCGAATAAATAGTTGGAGTAGAAGCATCCAAAATATGCTCACATCCCCCTACCTCCTCATGTGTCAAACCAAAGGGCATAAATGCTGACTTCCTCCCGTTAACACAGAGATATGAAATCTCACAATTCGGTCCAACACTGCTCTGCTGCCTCTGCACTCCAACAAGTCGCCCTCAACAAAGAACACCATATCGTCAGCATACTAGAGCACATGAATAGAGGTATTCTCCATTGTAAAACCCCTTCAAAGATTTCCATTCACTCCAAATTTGACCATGATTGACAGAACATCTACAACAATGATGAACAAGAGCGGGGCAAGCTGGCATGCGTGCTTGATCCCCATTTAGGGATGATCCCCTTCAGGTTTGCCGTTCACCAGAATTGAGGCAAGGGATGTAGTAATACACATCTTCATCTAAGCAACCCATAACTCTGGAAAGCCTTTTTGGTACAACAAGGTCCATATGAGAGCCATACAATCATATGTGTTGGAGAACTTGACCTTCCTAAGCAACTTTATCATCTTTCATCGCCTCCGACCCGAGATGATTTCCAAGGCCATGGCAACACTATCCGTCATATGGTTTTTAGGATGGAGGTTAACCACTCTAGAGAGATGATGGAGTCTAAAACCAACCTTACTCAAGGAGCTAAGACCTTTGTCATAATAAGATACAACACATTCGACAAATCTATAGGCTAGTAGTCCTTAATTCTTTGCGTGCCCTCCTTAGGAAGTAAAAAAAACAAACAATCAGTTCACTAGTTCGAATCTTGAGTTGCCTAGACTAAATTCATTCATTATAGTCATGGCATCCCCTTCCACCTCATCCCAAAGTTCTCTGAAGGAAAATATATGAAAATCATTCGGATCCGGTATACCATCTGTGTTGAGATCCAGCACAACCTTCAGAACTTTCCGCATTGCAAACTCCTGCAGGAGCCCCTCTGTATGGACTTTTGAGATTCTGTCCTCCCTTCTGCCTAACCAACATGCTCAATTTTGGGGTCTTGAAGTGTATGTCCACCGAAGTAATGACCACCCTATCTCCAGAATCTATTCCTCACCGATCATGATCGAATGATGAAGTTTCTACAAATACACCCACTCGTTGAAACATAAAAAGATCTTGTATTCGCACCCCCTTCATTAATTTATTTCTGCTTCAACCTCTACCTTCATTCAACGTCTCTTTGTTTATCCTCCTCTGCAATGGTATGAAAGTGTAATTCTCTGACATAAACCTCATCCTCAATCCTTTAAGTAGCAGATCCCTCTGCTTGTATATGCACCCATAAGTTAATCATCATACTTAGGAGACCCTCCTCCTGCATCCGGGTCTTCTTATACTGGAAGACCGAACTCAATCACTCCCTTTTGCCTGAATCCCAATGTAGTGGTGCATGGTCTAATCAGCCCGTGGAAGAGTCCGAACAGAGCTCAGGGGGAAACTCTCCAACATATCCACAGAAGCCAGGAATCGGTTAATATGAAATCGGGACGAGCTGTTACGTCATGTGTACTTGCCGTTCGAGAAAGCTCAAGAACCAACTCTCCAATCAAGTCTGAGAAAGCTCCAAATCCAAGGTCTAAACCACCCCTTCGGCATAATTGATCATCGACACAAAGAATGGCATTGAAGTCATCAACCACTAACGAAGGGATATTTTGGAATATGCTCTTTACCAATCGAAGATCTTTCCAGAGCGTAGAACCATCCACAAACCCATAAATGTCTACACATTGATGAGACCAACATTCGAGGTCATCCAAGATCCTATCGATAATCAAGGACACCGATCTATTATCCACAAACTCATCAATCAACTTAAGAATATCACTGTTCCATGCCAGCAATGCACCCCTTGCTGAACCATAAACTTCTAACACTCGAAACTCTGCCAGGCTAGTATTTGCTATTTCTCTCCAGATAGTCAGAGTCCAACTTACAACCTCAACCTCTTGTAAGCAAGCAATGTTCGCTTGCCATGACCCCTAAGAGAGATCCCGCCGCGACCCTCCTCCCGGTTCCCCAGACCTTTGACATTCCAAGTGACGACCTTCATTTAAAAGTCTCCCCGCTAGTTCTTTACACTTACACATTCCTCAACCTTTATGGCCATCTTCTTATCGCTACCTTCTGTCAATCCCTGACCAATGAAAGTAACGTGATGGGCATCAACCTCAACATGCTTGATGTTCTCTTCACCAATTGGCGATGAGATCGCCAACTCCGAATCATTTGCGAGTTCTCCTTCCAACCAACCCATGGCATTGGCTTTGTGTCTTTTGTGCGAGAAAATCACAAGGAGATCCTCCCTACCACCGCTACTTCCATCTTCCTTTGATATCTCCTTAGCTTTGTCCTCCACTTCCTTTATGCATCGTATGACTGACCTAACTGCTCTTCTATCATCCAAATGACCCTTGCATTTCTTCCCCTGAACATGCCCTTCTCTGGCATTTGGTTCACATCAACCATATCTAATGATGCGACCTATACCCTAGATACAATCAACATCAAGTGTGGTACCAATGGTGGTATGCCAACCGACCGAGATGGAGTAACACATTAGCCTCAGGCATGATATCCTTCACTGGTGCTTCACAAATCGGGGCACCTAATCCTCTGCGGACGCTGACATAGTGCTCCCTCGTCGCATGCTTGAACTAGGCTCTCCTTAGAAGAAGTCCGAATCGGAATATCTTCGAAATAACCATAATCAAGCATGCCTTTGAGCTATTTATGTCTCGTTTATTCGTGTCATCTTGCAACATACTCGAGTGAGTTGCAGCCTGAATTTGGGTAACATCCCGATTAGAGGGATCCGAGTGCCATTCTCAGGTCGACGGCTTTTCACGGATCCAATTCATCCGAATAGACATGGGTCCACTTAATACCATATTCTTGAAGGAGTTGGAGTTACACCCTAGCATGCCCTCTATGGGCATCAAAATCACCATAGGCATCTCCCTTACTTTGAATTGAGATTCTACAATCCTCGGAGCATCAAATTCTAGCAAATTTCTCGCCTTGTCCCCTGGATGTGGTTGCACTCTTGAATCTTGATCCAACAGCCAACGTTTGTCTCTGATGCCCGACTTTAGCCCTTCCATTGAAACTAAGTCAATCTTCAAAGGAAAAGAAGTAATTTTAACCTGGTGGATGACTGTCGCCAGCAACTTGACCTTCAACTCGACCCCATGAGCAAAGATTCTCCTGGCTTCAATCCATCTTGGCGCACCACCACAACCTACCCAATACCTGGCAATGTTTCCATTTCAACCTCCGATACCTTAGCGAAAGGTCGTTAATAGAGACAGTCCTTCGATCCTTCACTTTCAAAGAACCGTCCCTTAGCAATGACCTTTACTATCGTACCTTAAGTCCGTAACTTGAGGCTTGAGCGACACCCTCTCCTCTTCAAGGAAATTCTCGGCCTCCTCCGTTGAGAGCCCTCTGACAAATAGTGGGCTCATTGAGAAGGACGCCATCCTCCTTGCACCCTCCTTTGTTGAAATCATCCATCATTTCTTCGGTCGCAGAGGTTATGATGAGTCAGCTTGGACATGCTCATGATTGGGCATCACCACCCCAAGGATTTGCATCATTTGCTTTGATGGTCCGGGTGCCCACAATAGAAACACAATGCTTCTTGCTCCTTGCAAACTCTGCCATATACCCTATTTTCCCACATCGGCAACTATAGGAGTTCGCCCGCCCGTTACCCACCTATTTGCGTCCCTCCGAATGGCATTGCCGGTGCCTTGGTGACTTCCACACATTGTTATCAACATCCCGAACGCCAATTTCCTCCATCGTCGTCACAACCCACGAGTTCCTCCGATCTCCTAGACTCCTCACAACACTCATTTATGATGTCTCTCTATCGCTCCTTAGCGGTAGCCCTCTCTCGCCCATTGATGGTGGCCCTCTATAGGTCCAAAAACTCTGCTCACCTCAGTGTTAGGTCCCCCACCCCCCCTTTCAATTACCTTCCCTTCTCGAGGGCCATATGCAAATTCCCTTGAAGTGCTAGATATACAGAGGGAAGTTTGCGTCATAGAAGGAACATACGGAATACGACATGGGATGGTGACTTCCACACATTGTTATCAACATCCCGAACACCAATTTCCTCCGCCGTCGTCATAACCCACAAGTCCCTCCATCTCCTAGACTCCTCACAACACTCATTTATGGTGTCTCGCTATCGCTCCTCAGCGGTAGCCCCCTCTCGCTCATTGACGGTGGCCCTCTCCGTCATAGGTCCAAACAATCTGCTCACCTCGGCGTTAGGTCTGCCCCCCCCCCAAATCACCTTCTCTTCTCCAGGGCCATATGCAAATTCTCTTGAAGTGACACACAGACAGAGGGAAGTTTGCGCCATAGAAGGAACATACGGAATACGGCATGGGATGTTGGCATGAAATAGACGCTTGTTTAGGATTTGATCTATTGTTGCTTGTCAAAATGTTTAGCTTTGATCTAGCATTCTTGTCTAAAGTTGCTTGATTAAAAAATTTAGCGTGTGGTACACCTGGTCCATGTTGAGATAAGTGAAATTTACGACAAGAAAAACAACACAAAAGTAACCTAAACTTCTGTCTTTTACTTCTAGCATTTGGCTTGAGAACATACATGATCTCTAATCAAGTATAATGGTTCTGCAAACAGTAAGATTGATTTGTGGAGAAATCCCACCCGGATGGTGGGCAACAAATGAAATGGGTGTGAAATAGGGGTATGCTAATTAAGCAACACAATGAATTAGATGCATATGTGAAAGTATCCTTTTTTTTTGCTGTGTAACTTTTGGTTGATGGGTTGCCCATGGGTTACTTGGGTAACCCTTTCATCCAAACAGATAGTCTCTTATGTCTTGTCTGTGACCGAATGTAATTGCCAACCTTTCAGGTTCTGTCACCTTGCGGAATAAACGACATTCTTTGCGGTAGAGCAACAGAGTGGACTTCCAACGGTACAGAGTTCTGCCAACTTGCAGGTTTCTCTGTACTATCACCTGGGAATGAATTTCCAGGTAGCAAGAAACGATTTTGTTATGGAATGGAAAGTTTGGATACTATTGCTGACTCATTGAAGCCAAAGTCCAAGCCGTCTCAGAAAGCAGATTTCGATGGGAAATTGGGAGAATTTTTGCAGTGGATTGAGAGAATGCCCGTTACTGAGCGGGTATCATGGGCAGTTGGAGGGCTGGTTCTAACTGCCGGATTTGTATTTCTCAGGTATTCAATTATCTCAGTTTTGTTCGCATTTTTTAATTGAACAGAGAGCCTGTGGGGCTATGGCACTCTGGCAACCATGGTTAATTTTGAGCCAGATTTTGGTGCTATACCAAGGTTGCATTAAGGTTCATAGAGGAGGCAGTGTTGTAACTAGATGAACCTGATTCTAATGTGCAGCCATGGCCCAGTTTCTGACTTTGACATGTTGATTCCAGTATTATTCTATATCTTAGCCTTTATGGGGGTGGGGGGGGGCAGTGCATTATACATTGCTTAAATTTTTGCCCCTGATTTTCACTTATAAACACAGAATAATAAAACCAAAGTACCCCGCATATTAACTTCTCAAAAAAGATGTTTACAACAACTTGGGTATGACCGACATGTCTTATAAACTAGGAGTCTAGGACAGTTTTATGTATGTCATGGCCAACATGGCCTGAAACAAAACATAATATAAATATATATGCGAGTACCATCATGACCTGGAGTGAAGATGACCTGAATTGAAGAATAATATTTTTTTTCTTGTAAAAGCAAATGAGGAATAATAGTCTACACTCTTATATTTCATAACTTCCTTTTCCCTAACTTGTTAGCACAAGTTTCAACCTAGGACATGCTCACAATATAGTGTAAGAAGCTGATTATGGATATTTATGCTAATGGCCCAACATCAAAATAGTGTTTTACACAAATCTGTATATAACTTTCACGATGACCCGATCTAGATCCGGGTAAATCTGGAAAATGGACTCCCACCCTACCATTTAATGATGAAGATGCATCAGTGCCTTCTAAATGCAAATCAAAACCCATTACCCTGAAGAAATCACGTAGATCATTGCACAGCTCGCACTATTGCTGGTCTTTAATACCTTCTGCGCCATTATTTGCGACAGTAAGTCCATTTGAATTTGCATAAGTTGACTGTATCTGAAAACCCTTCTACTAGTCCACTTACTATGAAATGGTTGCTTGAGAGCTTTACAACTAACCTGTCAGCCAACTAAAGTTGACTGATAGAAAACATTCATACTTGTCTATGTATTACCAATTGGTCACTTAATATCTTTGTGACTAAGCTAGCTTCTCGATGATCATATGTGCCCATCCTTGATATGAAATGGTCATTGTGCTATTCCTCTTTCCAAGATTTAGAAAACATACTCTATATTAATTTGCATGAGGGGACAACTTTTTATTGCATACGGCTTCCTGTTTGGGATTCTTGCTGATATATATATCCTTTAATTGAATTCAGCAAAAGGAAGAGCTACAGTCATCGCCAAAAGCAAGCCGCTATACTTCGCACAGCGAGAATGCTGGAAGCAAAGGTCAATCAGCAGCCTTCTGTCGCCCATGTGAGTAGGAAGACAGTGAGCAGGTGAAGCCTTGTTGATTTTTTTTTGTATTTTTTAGGATTTTGCTTGTCTATTGTAGTCTAGAAGTGCTGAGATTTTTGCCATCAATTTGCAGACTATTATCACTCTTGTGACAATTTGTCATATCTAAGCGAAAGGACAAGTTTTACAGGGAAAGTGTTGAGTAATAACCATTTCGAGTCCCTAGGGATACACATGTCACATAAAGTAGAAAATTGCATCAGACCTGATTTTTCACTTTGATTTTTTGCAGTGAAGTTTATCAAATGTGGCTGAACGAGGCAGCACAAACTATGTATATGAGTTGTGGGAGTAGAAGCGTAAATGGACTGAAGCTGAGGGAATTTATAATTTCAGGTTCGGTTCATTTATATAATCGAGCTAAATCTGTTTATTTTTTAACCGAATCCAAATCGAACTTTAATTTAATCGAATCAACCTAAATGACTATCGAACTTCAAAATATTCCAATGAAAGGAAGTGAAATCAAATGAAATAGTGAGGTGTGTGTGTGTATATATATATAATAGGGATTTTTACACCCATAACCCTGAGTAATTTCTCAATAACATTCATAACCCTGCATAATCGCGAATTACATGAGAAACCCCGAGTAATGCTTAACTCTTACATGACATAACCCGTGTTATGTTCCGTTTGAGATGCACATTATATTTGACGGTTTTCGTTAAAAAGAACAAAAATACCCCTAATATTCATTGTTATTTGCAAAACATGCCATATTTCTCTCTACCCCCATCGAAAACCCTGCACCATCGGGGTCATCCCCTCGCTCCCCACCCCCGCATCGACCCCTACACACCGGCCCCCGTCGACCTCTGAAAGCAAAGCCTCGCTGATCCCCTGCTCGATGTCGAGCTCATGAATCCCACCACGATCACCTCTGCAAGCCCCATCCCACGTCGACCTCTGCAACCCCCCCCCCCCCCCCCCCTCGTCGAGAATCTCTGCACGCCCTTGCCTCGCCTCGTGTAGGCCCCCTCCCCCGTTCTCTACCATGCCCCCGCCCCGTCGCGAGACCACCTCTGCACCGCAAGCCCCCTCCCTCGTTCTCTGCCACACCCCCGCCTTGTCGAGACCACCTCCCTCCCCCGTTCGAGTGCCACGCCCCGCCCCGTCGAGACCACCTCCCTCCCCCATTCGATTGCCCCGCCCCCGCCCCGTCTAGACTACCTCCCCCCCTGTTCGAGAATCTCTGTAAAGCAGGTGCCTCTACAAGCCAGCCGCACCCCCCCACCCCCATAGAGAATCTCTACGAAGCCTCCCCCATTACAAAGCCCCCCCCCCCCCCCCCCCCCCCCGCAGAGGTGCCTCTACAAGCCAGCCGCACCCCCCAGGCCGACCGACAGAGGCCCCCTCCCGTGGACCGACTACCTCTGCGTCGACAGACCCCCCCCACCCCACCCCCTGCCCGGTCGACCGACCACCACTGCGAGACCACCTGTGCAAGACCCCTCCCTCGTCCAGAATCTCTGCAAAGCACCCCCTACTGATAGAGGTGCCTCTGCAAGCCACACCCCCCTCCTAACTCCCACCCCGTCGGCCTCTGCAAGCAAAGCCCCCTGGACCGTCAAGCCCGTCAACCAGCCGTTGTCCTTCACCAACTGTCATAGCCCCCACCCTAAACTTAGAGTCACGACGGCTTTGGGATATTTTCTTATTCAGGTTAATCCCCGCCATTAGATTGTTGAGTGGTTAGACTAACACAATCTTCTGGTTGAGTTAATGAAGTAAAGTAATGGAATGTTATAGGTGTAAGACGACACGATTATTCAGGGTTATGAGCGTAATTCACGATTATGCAGGGTTATGAATGTTATTGCGAAATTACTTAGGGTTATGGGTGTAAAAATCCCTATTAAATATGTATGCATATGTATGAAAAAGGGAATATGTGTTGATACGTAGGAAACTGCATGTATAACACCTCCATCAATCATTGATCTATCACAGAATGAGATAGTGAGTGCATGTGCATGTGTCATGGAAACATTTGCATGTTGATTACTCGAGACAAATGAATCGTTGAGAGATGATGAACATGGAAGTTGCATGCTGATGTGATGCAAGCTCCCTATCCTGTTTATGAGGTGTAGGTAGTAGAATAATATCCATTCAATTTTTCTTCTTTATCTCACTCTTCATACAGGGGTGAAACCGGAAATTTTATCAAGGAAGAGCCAAGTATACGGTTTACATGTATGCTCAAAATGGGAAAACGTTATTATATTTTTAAATGATATTTTTAAATAAAGTTAATATTTTCAAATGATAGTTTTTCAATGTTGGTAAACTTACGATTTAAAATTTATCAGTATGGTTAGATTTTCAAATAAATTATTAATTTTGATGGTGATTTAATTTTTTTGTTAAATCTTATTATTTAAACTTTCTAAATTCTCTAAATTAGCAAGCGAAAAATTTCACAAAAAAATGCAAAGAGTTCTAGAAAATTTGGAAGAATAAATGACCTCTAATCCTATTTAATATCAAATTATAGAGGAACTAAATTTTATTAATAAAAATAAATTGTTGGTGAGGGGACTCGAACCCTGATCCACAATAATATAAACCCACCACTTTTCCACCATACTATATTTTGGGGTTGTTATTTGTTTTTATATAAAATAAATTATTCAACATTTAAGGAGGGGCCATATCAAAACGCTAATATAGTATACAAGTGAAATATAGTAAAAATAGGAAATAAATAGGGGCCATTGCTCCTCCATAGTGTATACTGGATCCGCCCCTATCTTCATATCTTTTAATAAATAAATCAATAAGGATCCTTATCTTTGAAAGAAAAGATAATGATAGTATATTTTTATATCATAATATGTTCAAACAAGGATAATAAATAAGATGCGATAGTGGATAAATGAGGTTCGTGACTTACTCTTTTTTGAGTTGTTTAAGGTTAAGGGATAAGTACTATAAATAAAGACATGATGGACATTGAAACTATGATGTGACCATTTATCCTGATATAGCTTATCTCGAGATAAAGTTCCCTTAACTTGGGATAACAGGAACAAGGTAGGACTTGTAAATTTGTATATGTATGTATGTGTTTCGAACTTTTAACGAACTGAACTTTTGAGCGAACTTACCATTTTCATGTCTGTGTCGTTTATATAAATGAGCCTAACTTATATTTAGGTTCGGTTCTTTTATTTTCAAATCGAGTGTAAATCAAACTTTTTGCTAATCTAATATGGGTGAATATTGACCTTTATAAATTTTTGAGTTAGGTGTTTGATAAATTAGGGTTTGTGTTGATCTTTTATTTTATTTTTAAGTCCATTTTAATTTTTCTTTCGATTTAGATAAATGGAGATCGAATTATGAGCTTGACATTGTAAAGTGGATAATTTTGGTAATTAAATCGAGTCTCTCTTTAGGAGTCAAATTAGGATTTTATTTTATTTTGAATTTATTTTATAATCCCATCCCCTCTTTACAAAAGGGGCTATTATGGTTTTGCAAAAAAGGATATGTTATGAGTTATTGAATTTCAGAATTCATCTCCACCTCATCACCCCTTCCCTTATTTTCGATGTGGGAGACTCTAACTATTATCTCCATTCTTCTCTTAACCTGCGAGTCACGTTCTTCTCTCTTCGCCTCTCATCACTCAAATTCCACCGCCTCTCATCACTCAAATTTCATCTGCTCGATTGCTATCAAATTATGACAACAAAATCATTCTCATGATTTGACGATCCTTTAAAGTATGCACGAAAGATCCTTCTCTTCTTATCATCACAAAATTGGAGTACTTTCGGCCGCTTGTTCGAGGGTCCGTGATGCATGTTTAGAGATTTAAAAATCTTCTTTGGAAATGCACACATTAAGTTCGAAGACGATGGATACATTAGATTTTGAAATTTGGGGTGTGTGTGGAAGGACTAACTCAAATAGCTCAAATGCATCTTGAGCATTCAAATCAAACTACATTTTGCCTTGTTAACTTAGTTTCAAGCTATCATGTCCATGCATCATGTTCATATTTACTTCGAGTCTCTATCAATAAATGTTGTTTATAAACCGGTATACATTGGAAAAATTTCATAAATCAGTAACGATTATTCATTACTGATACATCAACAAATCTGTAATCGGAGTACTAGCCCACAACTATTGTATCTGTATATGTACATGTACCTTTTGTCTTTACATGGTTGAATGTAACTGTCCTGATACTTGATACATATGTATTCTTCTCATGTATACCTAATGTTTTCGAAATCGAACCAGAGACTGAACCTGAAACCTCCACGAAAAGGTTCGACGTCGTTGAATCACAGAATCAAATCGGTTCAGTCGGATGATAACACCATCTTTCTTTAAAACTGGATTAAATCGAATTGGCACGAAAAGCCCGATGAAGTTGAACCATGGAATCAAATCGGTTCGATCAGATGATAATATCATCTTTCTTTAAAACTAGATGAAAAAATGGTTGAACCGACTACTTAAACAAGAATGAATCAATACATGTATAAATAAAAACTCGAATATACTTGAAATATATATAAAATACACAACAGATGTATATATCTATATATAATATTTTCTTTCATGTACTCAACAAATGTTATACATATAAATGTGCGATATTTGAATAAATACTTGAAGGGACAAATGGTTTACTAATGTTTAAAACCTATTTTGTATTAAAAATTGTGATGGAGTAGTTGTTAGATATTTGAGTTAGGTGACTAAAGGTCATGGGTTCAATTGCTACAACCACAATTTGTTTTGAATAAATTCAATATTGAATTGCATTACAATTTTATTTGAATTTGTTTAAATTGGATTTGAAAAAAATAATTTAAACCATCGATTTGACCAAAATGAAGACATTCCAACTGAACCAGTAAAAATCACTTGATCAGACCAATCCAAGCCCGGTTCATTGGTCGAATCAGCCAGTTGGATGTTTTTTATGGTGTGGACTATGGACATTATTTTCTTATTATTCATATTAATCAGTTATCTTTATATTTTGCACTCACCCCCTTCGCTTTCATGAGTCTTGAGAGATGGATGACATGAGGCGGTGCATGCCTATAAATGAACACTTGAAACTTGATCCTTGGTGCAACCGCCATAGCAAAACAATCAAACTAAATCATCTCATTAAGCATTGTATTTCAATTCACTTTCCTATTTGCATCTCATACAGTTAAGCGTTCTGTTGAAAATCATTTGGAATGAAAATCGAGAAAATCTCATTGGGCTCTTAATCATTTATTGCTCACAAGCTATACAAGACACACTGGTATTTGCTGTGGTTATTTATATAATATCAACACTTCGTATCGATTTTAATATATGCAGCCCTTTCGCATTTAATTTACATTGGTATGATGGTTTGCAATTTTGATACACCTAGATATATCGATACTAGTTATCTTTGCAGTTTTGATACGTGGGTTGGAGTAGGTTTGATTCGGATGGTTAGTAAAATGGGGAACCTTTTGATGAGCAGTAGGTATTTAGATGGTGGGAAAGATTGGCATGGTAAATGTGATGTGTTATTGTTCGTAAGCTGTAAAATTAGAACCGAACACACCAAGTCTAATGTGAGATTGAGTAGTAGTTATAGGGCTAGTTTGGTTACTGGGTTGGGTTGGAGTAATATCTTGTGAATAATAGTTGTTTGGATGGTTATGATGGTTGGTAGAGAGTTGGAATAAGGAATGTGATGTAATGTCACATTGATTTGTGATGGAATTCCAATCCAGGTTGGGAGGGATAGAACGAGAGGTATGCCGGTGTACACCAGCAACCAAACGAAGCCATAGGGTAACCCGGTCCCAAACAAAGTGTAAATTGCAGATAACCGATTTACCCTCGGATAAACTAGCGGTCAAATGGGTATAAGGCAACAAAATACCCATACTCATACAGTTATTTCCAAGGGAATAAACGATGCTTCTCTGATGCACGTATAATTATTCATTATATATGCACATATTATGTACGCTCTATGGACCTGAATATTGGCCTGCCAACCATAGATATATACAAGGAATGACAATAGCAGAAATGAACATGCTAAGGTGGATGTATGGTCATACACGAAAAGGTCGAATTTAAAATGATGCAATCGTAAGGCAAGTTGACGTAACTCTAAGGCCCCGTTCGTTTGAAAAATAAGCACTGGAATAAGGAGTCAATTCCCTGTCAGGTGTAGTTTCCAAGAGTACAGCTATTCTCATCTACATCCCATTATTCTACCCTTATTCATATCTTTATTCCACCTTACCTACCATTATTCTAGCTTATTCTCCGTATTCCTACCTTTCCAACCAAACAAAGAATATACACTTATTCTCATTATTCCCTATCCTTATTCCTGCTTATTGCCGAACCGAAAACGCCCTAACAAAGCATAAGATGAGAGAAAACCGTTGAACATGATTTGACCATTAAGTGTGGGATTGAGACTATTTGAAGAGATCTTAATTATATAAAATTAAACCTAAGAATGCTCCAAGATAGACCTGAATGGAGGCAAAGAATCCACGTGACTAACCTTACTTAATTTGGGAGAGGACTTTGTTGTTGTACGCCGGTACATGCAGAATAAGAGAGTAGGCTTTCCTCATCTACCAGTGCTCGAAATAAGGGGAATTCATGCCATGAAAATTCCAAAAAGTTCACATCATTCACGGACCCATTAACATGGAATCGGAATTGCTGCTTTTGTTTCGACAAATAGGTGGATTCGAAAATTTAAAATTTGATCAATCAACAGAAATAATATCAAATCAATCTAATCCAACAACATTATCAGGTCGGATTAATGATGCATCAATCCTTGTGTAGGACCAATCCCTATACTGCATACTAATACTTGCCTAAAATTGTAACAACGCCATTAGACATGAAAGCAACTTACCACTGTGCCGTAATTATATCCAACAAATATACCAGCAAAGAGGACGAAGGGTTCTAACAATATATTCAAAAAGTGGTGACTGAAGAATACTGTAACAAATCTGGGGAACTGATGATGTATTTCCCTTCATATGAGCTAACGTAACCTATAATACCTACCTCTCACAATAGTATTTGTATGTAGAATACATGCTTATCATTAGGCATACACGCACCGCATCGAGCCAGTCCCAAATACCGAGCACAAAGCGAACCATTTCGAAAAAAAACTATCAGAACCTAGACATGGAAAAGCCATCTAAAGGAAGCAACTAACATCCAATGCACAGAATTTAGGAGATCTGCTGATAAATACATCCTATCTTATGATTTAAACCAGAAACCTCATTCTTACCAAAAATATTTTCGTCTACAGATATTTCTCGCTCCGAGTACAACAGAGCTTTGTTTCCAAGAGGGTTCCCTTCGCATACCAAGAGGCCGCGAGAAACGAAGAGCTCGAGGCAATTAAATACAAGCTATTAGAAACACGGAATGAGAACCTGAAGTGTACGTTAAAAGGCTAGCAATGAATTTACCAAGACACTGGAGCTGTTGTCGAGCCATGACCTGTCCATCCAATCCGTACAATAAGCAAATCCCACTTCGACACACCCTACATCTATTTCTTTGCGTACGTGATCAGCATAGGGTTATCAGCTGTAATCTTGAAGCCCTGGAGGCTTTGCATAGCCATGGTGGACTGCATCTCATTCGCGTACTCGACAAAAGCAATACCTGGTTTAGCTTCCACCATTCTAACTTCCTTAAATCCGGGATACTGGCAGAAAAGCATCTGGAGCATCATTGGTATTGTCTGTTGGGGAAGGTTCTGAATGAACAGTATGTTATTAGGTGGTGCCGGTGCTTCCGGTAGTGATTTCGCTCCTCCAGTGTAAGGCAATTGCGAGAGCTGTCTCGTCAGAAGAAAGCGCTTCACATGAGATTAATCAAGAAAAGTGACATAAATGCATACAAAAAAAATAATTAAGGCAAATGACATTTGTGGTGCCTGCAATTTTAGAGATACAAGTAATCCACAAAACCTCCACACCAAGGCCGGAATATGGGACCAGATTCAATCAGATGACCATCCTACAATCCCAGTCGTACGTACAGCAATTTTTTTGGGGTTCAGGATGAGTTTGTCTTTCAGTATGTAAAAAGATGTACAAAGATAAAAAGTACCATAGAAAGGTACAATTTGAGGGCTGATAGAAGTAAGCGCCGATGCCAAACAGGAGAAATTGAAGCTATTAACACTGAGCAAGGCGCTATGAAAAGCAACGTCAACTTCCTCCAAGATAAAGCGCATTCCCATAGATGACCTACACCAGTGCTAAAACCAACTTCTAGTCACAATTTTCACCCCCGCAGCTTTCCGTCAACATACATCAAGACACACCATCATGACAACGATCGGTAACCACTTCCTATACACACAGTGACAGTTTCATCTCGCACTAGAGGCAAATCATGGCATTCCATCACAACATGACCCCTCCCATGAAATTGGAAGCACAATACCTCTTGCTTGACCTCCCCCTTCCATAAGCCTTCTCTCCTACTTGAAGATTGGTCACACACAACTGGCTCGGTTTTCTCTCCCATGACTCCTCATCTCTGTTGCACGTATCCAAACAATAGTCATAACTCCCATTGCCAAATGCTGCGTATCATTTACCTGTACTAAGCTCTGGGAGCCGGGAGCCTACACCTGGGGGTGTAGGTAACTACCTACACCCGACTTTTTTTTCCCATTATTTTTGGGGTGTTTTGAAGGAAACCTTATGGGCATTTGCATAATATATTGAAGGGAATATGTGTTTCAAGTTTCATGCAAAACAAATATTCTCAACACGTACATCTAGAAGGGGTCAATTTGGTAGTCTTCACGGAGATGATAGAAGTTCCGAACTAAGTTGAATTTGGAGTGACAACATGGTGATATAAGGTGATGAAATTCCCCCAAGGTTTTATTTCAAAAAAAAATAAAAAAAATGAAAAAAAGAGAAGTGTGTACACCCCGGATATAGGCTACCTTTTTCCTTGAGCTCCAATGGAATACAAACTTGTTTTATGGCTACTTTACCAACTTCTGTGGTGCTTGTAGTACTAATAAATTCTACCTCGCCACAGAAAATTACGAGTGTTTCCTTTCCATAAATCTATGTTATATAGCAGAGTTCTTTCATGTATATTCATACGGTCCTCACCATTTTATCTCATCATATCTGAGATATTTTTGTGCTGTCTTCATCACAAGCACTAGCATGTTGGTCTAAGTTGCAGATATCTTCTGGACAAGTTGATGACTAATTGCATAACACTCGGTACCGTTACTACCGTACAACAGTGCTCTTTTGTTGGATTTAAATTATCCACATCTCAAGCAGCTCTTCCTTTCAATAACACACCATAAATTTACATGGGCGACATCTTTAGCTTTTCCCAGATTGTAACATAAAAAATAACAGCAACATCCAAAAATTTTCCGACCTTGAGCGGGTTGGTGGAAACATAAATTAAACATATTCTCAATATAGAATTTACGTCGATTTTAATGCAGCATGTGGTTGGTTTTTAACATACCATTGCAAGTACCAAACTCAGTAAATGATAAGGGTTGTGTTAGGTGGTCGATAACCAACATAAAACAGTCGGATCCTTCAACATGAACTTAAGTAATAATTTGGATTTGGGATTTTTACCCGGCAAACCTTATAATCTTTTTAAATTACCTCAACGACCTTTGAAATATCGATATTCCTCTCTCGACCCCGTAATCTTACTACCCCTTACTTCACAAACCCTTGCTTCCTTCTTAATTACTTTGTAGTTTGTGACAGTTTCCTCTGTTATATCCTTATACATAGCTTTAAAGCAGACTCTTTTAATTTTAAACTTTTCTTGCACCCCTCCACTCCATCACCAAGCCTCCTTTTGCCATGTAACTCCCCCCTTAGATCGCCTAACATCTCTTTGGCTACCCTTCGGATACAGGATAGTGCTACCTCTCACATCTCATTTGCACTTCCTTGCAATCCCAAGATAAGTCTTCTAAAATCTTCCCCTTGGAGCTTGATCGCTTCAATTGAAGATTCCACCATTTAATCTAATGGTCTTTGCGAGCTTCATCGTCTTTGCCAATCATTTCATTTGCACATCCATGACTAGAAAGCGATGTTAAGATGTCAAGCTCTCTCCTGGTACAACCGATCTAATTCTCATCGCAAAGTAATCTATATGTGTTTTAGTCGGACCACTCTTGTGAGTAATTAAATGTTCCTCCCTCTTCTTGAATAGAGTTATTGCTATGAAAAGGTCATAAACTGTTACAACATCCAGAATGACTTTTCCCTCTTCATTTCTATCCCAAAAGCCATGACCTCCTTGAACACTAGCATACCCTGAAACATCCTTTCCCACATGTACATTAATATCTCCATCTAGGAAAATCATCTCCTTTTGTGGGATACCTTGCATAATCTTATTCAAATTCTCCCAAAAAGCTTGTTTAACCCTTTCCTCTAAACCAACTTACGATGTATGAATCGATATTATATTTATAACTTCTTCTAGCACCAATTTTAAAAATCGTCCGATCCCCAAATCTTTGCACCTCAACCACACTATCCTTCAAATCCTTATGAACAACCACTCCAACATCATTTCTATCCCTCTCTTTACCTGAATATCATAATTTAAAGCTCGACTTCTCGATCTCTCTTGCTTTCTCCAACCCATTTTGTCTCTTGGAGACATAGTATCTTAATCTTCTTTCTTTCCGTCGTATCTACTATCTTAATCGATTTGCTATTCAAAGTGCCAATATTCCAACTACCTATCCTCAACTTTTTTACAGGATCTTTTGGAATAACTTCTTTACTAGCAAACGTCCATCATGCGAGAAACCTTGCAAATTTTGGACTGCATCCGGGTGGTGATGCATCGGAACTAGCTTATTTATTCGCATGTGTTCCTCATGGAAGAACATTTTCAAAATTTGAACTACATCGGGAAAACGATGCAGTGGCCCTTGTCAATTTCTCATATAAATAAAATAAAGCACGTTATAAAAACAAAGAGATACGCATTTGAATTAATAACAAAGTAAAATCAAACACGAAGCCAACCTAAACTAAGAGCACATATTACAAAATCTGGATGGTGTTTGTTCGGAAGGAAATTTGATATTTATGATTATATTATAATGTTTAAGAGAGATAATTGATATCTAGAGAAGATATGAAAAAATCATTAAAACATCTAAATTCTCTCTCTACAATCTCTATAAATAAAAAAACAGTAGCCTGACACCAGAAAAAACTAAGAACAGGTAACAGATCACCGACATATACAAAACCCCTAAGAAGTCTACCTCAAAAACATATATATTTAATAAAATCACCTTAAGGAAGTCTTCTCCAGAGCCAAGAAAGACTTGTAGGAAATAATATGATATATCAAGACAAAGAACCAACATCAATATCGGGCGACATCAGGCGTTTGCATTCAAAACTTCAACTTTAGCCAATATCTATCAATACGTCGATATATCAATGACATCTCACGAGATACCAACCAATATCCAGGAAAATGATTCATAAGGCAGCATTCCATATCGTTTTCCCATGGATATGGATACATCGTCAATATATCTTGATATTTAAACCTCAGGTTATATTTCAGTTTTGAACAATCTTGGCTATCAAAGATGGGAATTTTAAGAATGGGATAACGAGAGTTGGAGATCCCAGTTCTGCAATTGGTCCGCCATATACAAACTTCTCTCAAAAGTCATTGCTTCAGCATCAATAATGTTGAAGACAAATCAAGCAACAACATTTGGTGGATAGTTTCACAAAAAAGGTTAATAATTGTACATGATGGAGAATTTCAAACCTCTTTCAGTTGAAAAAATTAAGGAGCCATTGGTGCAGAAGAGGTAAGCGGGAGCAGGATACGGAATATATACGTTCAAGACAAACTTGGAAGTGTGATGTTTAGAAATGCCCCCACATGAACTACGTATGTGACCGTATATGCCTATGCAGTAAGTAGGTCGAACCACATTGTCTATGCAGTGCATTATGCGGTCTATACCGCATATTTTGTCTGCATAGCTAAAAGTTCGATCGCAAAAACTGTATATCCAGTCTGAATTCTAGATAAAATTGATATATTACTTATATTTTAATATTTATTTTATTAAATTTTTCGTAGCTTGTATTAAAGAGAAATACTTACATGCAAGCAATGGTTACATGATTTTATGACTACAAAATTAACTTTTATGTAATTTTTGGAAAATTCTTTTCAATCAAAAACTAAAACATTAATAATGAATTATTATTTATTCTAAATGCGAAAAATAAAAACTCCACAAAACTACATATTTTTCCCTCTGCATTTGTTTTTCATTGTTTTTTACAGTTGCAGTTGAGACTTTGTTTATTGCCTTACCTTTATCTCCTATCTTCTTACTAGTATTAACTAGGGAGCATACTCACGCTTCGCGGTGGGATCGGCCAGCAATAGAAAAATTTGGTAAATTCTACAAAGTTTAATGGTAAATAAATTTAATAATACAATTAGTAAGAATGCATGTTATAGATGTTAATTTTTAAAATAGAACATTAATGAACTCATATGTATAGTTTGAGTTAAATTTTTGGGAAGTAAATAATGGATGCAAGAAAGTGTGGATATGCATCAAGTCAAAAGGTGAAGCTATCAATTTACATAAGAATTATCTGAGAGGGAAATAGTAAAACAAAATAAATAATGTAACTAAAAATAATAACAAAATTTATAAGAAAAAATCATATAACCGATATATTTATAAACTACTATGTTGATGTATTTATATATTTCATTAATAACTTTAAATAGATTTTACTAAAAATAATGAATTAAATTGTTATTTGAATTTATACTTTTATTAAAATTATTATGATAAAAATAGTCATTCTTTTTTTTCTTGATATATTTTACATATATCATATTAGTTTTAATTAACTTATTGTTTATACAATAATTAATTGATCTATGATTGTCAAAATATACTTTATTAATCCATAGGCATATAAAATGTATAAGAAATAATGTGAAAAGATTTCAAATCCTTTCGATTGATGGGTATAATTAAAATGAAACCTAATATTTATATGTCACCCTAATTCAAAAAAGATGAAAAAAAATAAGTTGTGTATGTATTACATTTCAGAAAAATTATTGTTATATACTTTTTGAGTATTTTTTAAAAATTTTATTAATAAAATATTAATATAAGTATAATTCTATAATTATCTTATTCATAAGTTAATTTTTATTTTTATTATTTATTGAATTATTTGTTACATAATAACCTAAGCATCAATTTGCAATTATTTTCAAATTATATTTTTATTGATTATTTTCAAATTATATTTTTATTGATTTATTATAAGATTTATATCAGCAAATTTAAGTTTTTTTAAATAATTTTTAATTAGTATTGTATTTCACAATTAAGTTTGTTTTAAATTATTTTTCAATTAGTATTGTATTTCACAATTTTAACATTACATGTAAATATAATTTAATTTTAGTACAATAATAAAATATCTAAATGGATTTTTACCCACATTGATTAAAAATTTGAATAATTACTAAGTTTGGAAAAAAGTGTAACTTTGAAATAATGGACAGAGAAAGAGGGGAGAGTGGGTAAAAAAAGAGAGATAGAAAGTGATGTATTTAATTTAGTACAATAATAAAATATCTACATGGGATTTTACCTACATTGATTACCAATTTTGAATTTGAATAAATTAATAAGTTTGGAAAAAATGTAACTTTTAAATAACGGAGAGAGAAAGAGGAGAGAGTTGGTAAAAAAAGAGAGATAAAAAGTTACGTATATTTTCTTAAGAGGATGGGGAGCTTGCACTAAGGTGCATGTAACTTTACATGCACCGGCGCTTATATCTTCCACATTTTTTTACTTTTTTTGAAAAATACCACCATGTATATTCATCTATATATCCCTCCAATACGCCATTCGAATTTCGTCAGAAACAAAGACTCCTATGACCTCCATCTAGAACAGGTCGATTACAGCAATTCTAAGACCGTTAAAATTACCTGTTCTGGAAGGAGGTCATAGGAATCTCTGTTTCTGATGAAATTCGAATGACATATTGGAGGGATATATGGATGAATATACATGGAGGTATTTTTCAAAAAAGTAAAAAAATGTGGAAGATATAAGCGTCGGTGCATGTAAAGTTACATGCACCTTGGTGCAAGCTCCCCATCCTCTTTTCTTAATATGATAATAGTTATTTCTATATTTTTTATTCTTGCTAAAAAAAGTTTTTATTTTACTATGTTTATATAACATATTTAAAAATGAAATTCAATAA
>JAZKJV010000272.1:1660975-1699611 GCA_037367405.1 Ottelia alismoides
TACAGTACTTTGAACACATCTTTTTTTTGAAGCCAAGAAAAAGGGGGATACACTCATTGGTGTTCACCCCAATATATTAAAGGGAAGGAGAGTCAGAGGTACAAACAAAAAAACAAAAAGAACGACCCACTAAATGAGGCGAGAAACCTCCAGTTCTGGGCACCAAAAAAAAACAAGATATCAAAAATTAAGTACAACACCAATCATCCACCAAACCACTCGCGCGACATAGCGCATTCTCCAAGTAGAAGCGTTGCGCAGAGAAAATGGCCTCGTTGCGGCTAAGCCAAAGCGACCATAACCTTGCCACCGGTGTTAAGAGCCGCCGCCTATCCATATGTCTATTCACGAAGAGAGAGTCAAAAAAGGTCTCCACATCACAAGTACGAACCCTAGCCACAAGCGGGTCATCCCAAAGCCCCCGGACCATAGGGCAGCCAAAGAGAATATGATCCAGGGATTCCACGTTTGCTTCACATAGGACGCAAGGATTAGAACCCGAAAGCAACAACCTTGAGCATCGATCACGCGTCATAAGCCTCTTTTTTGCGGACCAGCCATAAGAAGAAAGCAATGCGCAAGGGCAGGCCCAATCTCCAGAGTAAACCACAGTCTCTCACCATGGAATCCGAGCGAGCAGGCAGAAGCTCAATCAGTCCAGCATAGGCCTTCCGAGTCGAGAAGCCACCATCCCTCCAAACCCAATGATCCAAGCCCACGGAAGGCGTATCCACACCGGCAAGGGCGTCCATCAGAGCAAGAAAATCCAAGAACCTCTGATCCGAGAAAATCCCCCAAAGCGAGGAGACCAACACGAATTTTCCCAGCAGCAAGTCTCGGAGGCATCCTTGTTCTCCGCCATCGCAAAAAGCCGCGGGAATCGGACAGATAAAGGATCCCCGCCTAACCAGCAGTCCTTCTAAAAGGAGAAGGTACGACCGTCCCCCAGGATAAGCTTAAACCTCGCTCTGTTCTTCAAGAAGACCTCCTGAACACCACGCCAGAACGGAGACCGCGCACGCACCACCCCTTGTTCATGAAATACAGTGGAGAACATTATAGATAGACATTTGATTCTAAATGGTAGATAATGATTAATGAGATGATGTTTTATTCATAGAAATAACTTTCGTGGACAAGATTTTAGCGAATTAAAGAATTAATTACATACTTAGTAAAATGTATCTACTTACAAAAATAAATGACAAAATGTAATGTAATAAAAGATATTACCTGGGCCTGATCCAAGAGTTGCATGGCGGATCCGATCACCCCTTCCACCTGTTGTATCTCATAGTGTATCGCCGACTCGATGAACTCGTAGTATTTCTTCCATGTCATGTACGAATACATGACCTTATAATCCATCACGTACTGCATATACCAATGGTCATGGATGCATAACAGTATCTCAAGACGAGGATACATATCACTAGATTTGGTACCAAGAGTGGCATGACGAGGCTGCGAAGTACTAGCTTAAGAACCTCGAGATGATGACGACGTAGCGGGAGACAATCTACGGAGGAGGAGGCATGACCTTGCAGTAATATGGAAAGATACCATAACTATCACCACCAAAATAACTGCCCTAGCTCTGATCGGTCTGGCTACCTTAATTGTTTTCACCATGTAGTTATTGTACCCATACCCGTCGTAACCATATGATAGAGCTGTCTGTGCCTGATGATGAAGAGGTCCAGGAGGAGAAGCATGAAAATATTCTGGGAAGATGCCTAATGATCTCTCATCATGTGATCCATCTCCACCCAAGGAACTTGGTGTTGCTCCACGATATGAGTTGTCCATGTCCATGCAACTCAAGGAGCCTATATATGATATAAAATCATCTATGTAGCTGTCTATAGGATGATGGTCACGTCAATATCCTTCGTAACACATAGGCTCAGGATGTCTCAGACTCGGGCTTGGGACAAATTATCCATAATCCATATACGTTTGTCTGTTGTTCCATATATTCACGATCTGCATGGAGCCATTCTTCGTATCTTCTATCATGTGGTCTACGACTACCCGCTGGTGATCCCTTGAACATGTCTCTCCATCACTAGATCCACCACCACCGCCAATGACATCATCATCTTTTCCGTTGTCATCGTTCGATTTGGCTTTGGAACCAGTGGAGAGAATGTCATC
This sequence comes from Ottelia alismoides, assembly GCA_037367405.1. NCBI lineage: Eukaryota > Viridiplantae > Streptophyta > Magnoliopsida > Alismatales > Hydrocharitaceae > Ottelia > Ottelia alismoides. The sequence goes on from JAZKJV010000272.1 coordinate 1,663,133, forward strand.
CACAATTGCATCAAGTTCCAACCATCCAAGAGGGTCTGTCATCCGGCTGGATCTTGTTATGTAGTCGCCAATGTTTGCTCCCATTTGTTGGCTTATTATCTGATTCGGCCTTTCTCTCGGTTGATCAAGTATCGGAGCTTCATAAAATCCATCTACTTTTGGTGAACATCTTCATCTGCATTGTCGTCGTGCATTTTGAAAATACATGCAAGACCAATGGGATCTGTGTAGTCGTCTCTATCATGTCCCTCTCTTGCATGCTTCATCTTTAGCCTTAAGTCGTAGTTTACGTAGACAAAGATCATGGAGCTTTTTTTCCTCCGAATCTGTTTCGTCTCTTCGAATAAATGTGGTTGAATATACTTTAGTTGCTCTCACAACCCTAACAAATAATGTTTTAGACAATAAGTTTACTGTCACATTTCGCAGGTTGGGATCTTCAGTCTCGTATAGTAACCACCATTCGGATGCAGAAAATCCGAAGGATATAAATCAATAATAATAAATAGCAATAGTTTGTCTTCGAGGATAGCATGCCGATCGCCGCTGTCGTCAGTCTTCTCCACAGGTTCTTAGGCATGCAGTTCTCTGGGGACGTCTTCGCCTTGGGCCCCCGACGCTGCTATGTTCGGGGTCTTTCGGAGGAGCATCGTCTTCTGCTGGTTCGCAGTGGTTCGGTGGGTGGAGTTGCTTGGAGGGACCTGCGTTTTGCTGATGGGGCCTGCTTGGACGTCGAAGTTTGTGTTGTTGAGGTCCGTGGTCTCCCATTCCTGTGTCGATCGATTCATTGTCTCAGGCGTCCGCTACGGAGGTGGGGTGAAGTTCTTGCGATCACCGATGATGGTCTGGCCTCGGGCTCCGACCCTTTGATCACGAGGGTTCTTTTGGAATGCAGTAAATCCTTTCTGGATGAAGCGATGGACCGCATCTTTTACGAGAATCTGAAGATCGACCGGTTCAACAACTGCCGGATTGAGATGTCAATCGTTGCTCCGCCGCCGCCGTTAGTGGTGTGGGAGGGGGCCTTGGTCGTGGTCTCGGAATCGGGAAGGGGGAAGGACGTCGCTTCGATGTCCGAGGAACATGTGTCTCTGCATGGCACCGCTTCGTGGGACTCGTCCCATCATGATGTTTTCGTACGTCCTTTCGGTTCCTTTGTACGTCCTTTCAACGCTACCTCGTGGACTCAGTGCATGGATGCTTCTCTTGGCGTTTCGTCTGATGACGTGGAGAGGGGTTGCTCGGGATTCGTGGGGGATTTCTGCTTTTGGAAAAGGGCGCCTGAGTCCTCGATCTGGACTCTTCTCTCGGATCTCGCGATGACTCGACACCTCGGCGGATCCTCTCCTGGTCCTGCGATCGGATCTGTGGTTGATCGATTTGAGGAGCTGGATCCGGCTCGTGTTTCTTCTGCAGCCCGACCCAGCCCGCTCGTGATATGGAGTTAGCGGGGGGGAGTGTGGGGCATGTCCCTCGCTTCAAGGCTCCCCTTCATCCTCCTCGCACATGGAGGGGGATTTCGTTATTGATTCGTCGTTTTCTACGTCGGGGTTCCCTCCTCCTATGCTCAGCCTCTTATTTCGCCAGATCGACCCGCGGTCTGTAACGGTACATGCGGACTTTGATGCGGATGAAGGAGTGTCGGGAAGGAGGTCGACGAAGAGGTACAGGAGGAGAAACCGATCGCGCTCGCGGGCGGGGGAGATGCAGACCTGCTCGACCTTGAAAGATGCGGTGGCGGCGGTTGCTGGGTGGTGGTTCGATCCGGTGGGTGTGCGGAAGGTTCCTCATGAAGGTGCTTTCTTGGAACATTCGCGGGTTGGGGGAGGCCGATAAACGAAGATCTTTGGGTGCGAGGTTTGTGGAGTGGGGATGCGATGTCGTTTTGCTTCAGGAAACAAAGCTGCGAGATGTGGGGGATGCCTTATGGCGGACTTTTGGTGCAGGGGGCCTGGATGAGGTCCGTGCTCTGGACGCAGAGGGCTCGGCGGGTGGCCTCCTCATTGCTTGGAGGTCGTCTGTCTTCTCCTTCAATTCGATCCTCAAGGGAAGCCATGCTATTTCTGTGATCCTGACAAGGTTGGATAACTCGTCTTCGGTTGCGTTCTCTTGTGCTTACGGTCCATGCTGCTATGTTAGAAAGGAACTTTGGGAGGAGCTGCTTCAAATGAGTCGTCACTTCGTGGGGATCCCTTGGCTGATTGGGGGGAGATTTTAATGTTACTTTGCGGTTATCGGATAGACCCCGGTCGAGGGGGGGGGGGGGTCAGGACCCTGGATCACCGGACTTTGCCCATTTTATTGACTCTCTAGCTCTTGAGGATCTTCGTGCGACTGACGTATTATACACGTGGAGAAATTCCCGTTCACGGTCGTGCATTGACATCTGAGGAGCTTATGAATGGTTTTCCTATCTCGTTTGTTATCTCCAGACCTCGTTACTTATCGGATCACACTCCTATCATGTGGGATTCGGGTGTTGCGTCTTCTTCTAGAGGTTTTTTCAGATACGAGAAATGTTGGTTGCTGAATGACAACTTCAAGAACTTTGTGGAGGATATTTGGGGTCGGGAGCAGGTTGGGGGGTCTGCTGTGGTAAGATTTGCTCGGAAGCTCGATCTTTTACGGAGAAATTTGGCTATATTCAAAAGGGAGTCGAGGGTTGCTCGGGTGGCGGCCAGAAAAGAGGCGGAGGAGGTTGTGAGCTCCTTGGATGCTCTGGAGGGGGTCAGGGACCTTCGGGAGGAGGAGTTGGCCACCCGATCGGCTGCCCTGAGGAGGGTGGAACTAGAGGACCGGAAGCGGATTGCGGAGTGGCATCAGCGATCAAGGGTTGCTTGGCTGGGGGGGGTGATGCCAACTCGGCTTACTTCCGTCGGGTGGCTAGCGGTAGGCGGCGCTCGAACTTCCTTCGATCCATTTCGATCGCTGACAGTCTTGTGGTGGGGGAGGAGGACATGGGGAGGGAGATCGTGAATTTTTTCAAGGAGTTCTCTTCGAGGCACGCGCCAAGGCGGTGGCGGTGGACGGGGGTAGGGGCCCAGAGGGCCCAGATGCTCTCGCCTCTGCTCTGCGATGACTTGATGATGGAGGTGACGCTGGAAGAGGTTAAGGAGGCCGTGTGGGATCTTAACGCTGATGGCTCACCGGGACCGGACGGGTTCCCGGTGGCTTTCTACAAAGACTTTTGGGAGCTGGTGGGACGGGAAGTTTTGGAGGTCATTGTCGAATTCTGTGAGGGTAATGCTGGGTTTGACAAGATCAATAGGGCTCTCATTATCTTGTTGCCGAAGTTCTCCTCTGCCGAGCGTATTGAGGACTTCCGTCCTATTGCCATTTCGAATGGTCTCCATTTGATTGTAGCGAAGGTTTTTGCGCGTAGACTGGCCCCTGTGCTTGATGGAATCATCTCCCCGGTTCAGGCGGCGTTCATCCGTGGTAGACAGATTGCCGACGCTACGGCTTTGGCTTCAGAGATGGTTGCGAAGTGGGCTAGGGAGGGGACCCGTGGTGTGCTATGGAAAGTGGACTTTGCGAAGGCATATGATTGTCTCGAGTGAACTTCATTTGGTCGGTGTTAAGGACTCAGGGATTCCCGGAGAAGTGGATTTCGTGGATGCGCCGCTGTGTCTCTACGGCCTCCTTCTCCGTTATGGTTAATGGGAGATTGGCGGGTGGTCTTTTTCAGCCGCGGAGGGGGGTGCGATAGGGCTGCCCTCTGGCGCCTCTCCTGTTTGTGGTGGCGGTTGATGTGCTTGCTCGGATGACGTCTCGGGTGGTTGATAGTGGTCTCTCGAAGGGCTTTTGCTGCGGCGAGAGGGTGATCCGTTTCCTTCAGTACGCCGATGACACGATCTTATTCATTGGTGGGGGGCGGGATGAGGTCATGGCCATGGCAGCAACTCTGGACATTTTCAGTGAGATGTCGGGCCTCTTCAAGAATGTAAACAAGTCTAAGGTGGTTCCGTTTGGTTTGGATGCGGAGGAGGCAACTAACTGTGGTTTGATTTTGGGCTCGCTGCCGGGCCCTCTTCCTATTGATTATCTGGGCATGCCTCTGGGCACGAGCAGGACTCGTCTGAGTGACTGGTCCAAGGTGGTGGAGAAGGTGGAGATGCGGCTCTCCTGTTGGAGCTCGGCTTTGCTCTCGAGGGGTGGTCGCCTCGTCCTCATCAAATCGGTCTTATCTTCTATCCCCGTTTATTATCTGTCCAATTGGCAGTTGCCTTCTGGAGTTCGCAGGCGTATTGAGAAGATGATGCGAAGGTTCTTGTGGGGGAGGAATGGGCCGTCTGTGTGTGGACCGCATTTGGTGGGTTTGGAGGATTTGACGAAGCGTAAGTGCGACGGTGGTCTTGACATTCGTCGTCTGGACCGTGTCAATGATGCTCTTCTCCTGAAATGGGTGAACAGACTGTGGGGTGATAGTGACGATTTCTGCTATGTCGTCTTGCGCAAGATTCATGATTTGCGCTGGATGTTGCCTTGTGCGGAGATTTATATTAGGCCGCAGACGCCTTTCTGGCGCGGGGTGATGGCGGTGGGTCAGAAGTACTCTAATCTTTTTGAGTCGAGGCTTGGTGACGGGCAGACCTTCAGATTCTGGGCGGACAGTTGGGCCGGTAGGGTGCCTCTTGGTGAGATGTTTTCGCGGTTGTTTGTTTTGGCGGTTGATGAGCATGCGTCCGTTGCCTCTTGTTGGTCTGGGGATGGTTGGTTCCCCATCCTTCCGGGCAACCATTCTGACCAGCGTTTTCAAGATTTGCTCCGTCTTTTGGATCCTATCGGTGATGCACCTAGGCCTGCGGGGGGGGGGGGGGGGGGGGGGTCACTGGGCCTGAAGGGGGGGCCTTTCTTGACGAGGAAGGCGTATTTGACGATCTTCTCCCTCTCCCAGCCGCGGATGGATTCGTTGCTGCGTGACTGCTCCTTTGTGTGGGGCTTGAAGCTTCCGGAGAGGATTGGGATCTTCCTGTGGCTGTTTCGTAGGAAGAGGCTTTTAACGAGGGATCGGTGTGCTAGGATGCTCGCCTCGGCCTCGGAGGATTGTGCTCTTTGTGGTAGCGGAGTGGAATCCCTGGACCATCTCCTCTTTGCATGCCCGGTGGTTTTGAGCGTCTGGGAGGCGACGACTGTGGAATGGCTTGCTACTGCTGACTCGGCTTCTTTTTGGGATTCTTTGGTGGCAAACAGAGATAGGGACCGCAACGATCTCTTACGTCCCTTGGCGAGCATCTGGGCGATCTGGCTGGGGCGGAATGAAGCTATTTTTAGGGGTCAGCGATTTTACAAAGAAAATATTTTATCTCAGTGTGCCCATCTTGTTGCCGATTGACTTTTGCTCTAGTTCCCTCTCGCTGGTCGAGCTGGGTTCTTTGTAGAGTTTGCACGTTTCGTTATTTTTCCTTGTTTTTGTTTTTTGGTCTTTTGATAATGAATTAGGGGTGACCACCGAGTGTCTCCCCCGAAGTTTTAGACTTCAAAAAAAAAGTTTGTCACAATCAATGGAATTTGTGTCTTACCAAAAAGAGTATTGCCTCTACCATTGACTACGATAATTCTACCGAGCGACCCCAGAGCATCCCTAAAGAACTTGACCTGTACATTGCCACCCCGTAGTCGGCCATCTCCTCCTCGGCTCAGTGATTTACTCATTCATCTCCTCCTCTATGCCAAGATAATTGTTCATTATCTCGTAAGGTGTGGGAGCCCACTCCTGTTCCCATGACGACGATCTCATTGACGACATATTGCATCAATAATCCACTAACAACGTTTGTCGGAATGCTTTTCCAAAAAAAGAGCTTGCTATTGTCGTTGTCCACTTTGTCCCTGCCATTTGTAAACATGCCCTTCACTGTTTTCTGCCTCGTATCCTTGTTTGACTTGTATTGCATGGATCTGCTCCTCGTCAAGAAGGGATCGACTCCATTCCCCTTATATTTTTTAGTGGGTGGGGATACTTGTGCACCTCTAGAACCACTCCGACTACCACCATTACCATAGAAGTCATCTCATGCACCATCGAGTTCTCGCATCTCGAACTCGCTTCTCAGAGATTCTTGTGTTTTCCTCATGTATGCCCTCATCTCAACTGCAGTTTGAATATCAACAGGGTAGACAGAGTCATCGTCATCTGAATCAAAGAGGACATTGAACGCTTTCTTTAATATGAACTCCTTGAGTTGCTCATCCCGTCTTGACTTCTCTATATCCTTGTTCTTCTTCTTGTTCAAGTTAGCCTTCACCAAGTCCCTCGTACCTTTGGGACAATACGTGTACTTGGAAACATTCTTGTTGTTGCCAACAAGATAGTGCTTTACATTGTATTTTCGATTTATTGCCATCTGAAGCGGTGGCATACCTCCAACCGATCTCCCCATTATCCCTCTGATACTCGGAACCATCAAATCCCATCTAGAGTGTGAGCCATTATCGAAACCTGCGAAGAAATTACATAACAAACATCTATGAGACATAATATGAGAATAATCAACTATTTACTACTTATTTTTGTTTTAATTTTTAGCATTTCTTATATTATAATTTTTACAATGCTTAATATGCATAAAGCCTTAATGTTTAGTGTTTAACATTCTATCTAGGTTTCTTTGTTTTGATTTGTAAGAAAGAACATCTTAGATCTAGAGTTGAGACAGGTAGAGAAAACCACGCTTGAGACACAAAATACAAAAATAAAATATAGATCTAAGGTTTAATTCTTGGAATTCATAAAATATTAATTTTTAATTAATAAAAAATCTTTTAAGATCTTGTTTTCAATGTAGAATACGAGACCCAACTCGCTTCTTTGAAAACTCAACTTGATTACACAATAAAACTCAAAAACTCCAAATATATTCTCCCTATATCTCACAAAAATCCAAATCTTCCGAAAAAATCAAAGATCCTGTAATACATAAACAATAGGAACAAAATCCCTAAAAATCCGCCTCAATTATTATAAAAAATTGAAGAACTAGTAATTTACCTTAAAGAAGCATGGCAACGCTTTGGGGAACTTGGATGAGCTCTTTAATGTAACGTCGGGCGAAATGAGGGTGAATATCGCTTAAAATTCGGTCATATCGCACAAGTGGGCTATTTTACTGTTCAAAGATTCCGACCGTCGACGATATATCGCTGACACCCAATATATCGCCGATATATTGGACCATATTGAGTGATATCCGAGAAAACAAATGAAGAGGGGATATCGAGACTGCCATGCCAGTGTTGCCGATATATCAATGATATATCGTGATATTTTGAACCATGTCTTTTTCTCCTCACCCGTTGATCTATCTCAAGATGGGCAAGTGCAAGTGACTCTGCCATTGGAACATACGCAGTTTTGAATTTTGAGACAAATGAGTGGTTGAGAGGTGATGAACATGTAAATTATGCAGATGAGCTGCATACTTCCCCTCTCTTTATATATATGTATCTTTAAAAGACTTAAAGTACATAGCGCTAGACCAAGCATTAAAAGTGCTTTAGCTTATTCCATTACATTCTCTATATAAAACTGCTCTTGTTTCAAAATGGTCCCCTTTTTTTGCCAACTAGATGGACTAAATTGTGGCGATAGTCCTTTGTCTCCCTTTATTTTCGTGTCTCCAGCCTTTTGCCAATCGACGCTCAAAAGGAATCCATATTATCGAGAGAATTTGCATCTAGTCTAGACTCTTCCCAAACACGTCTTGAGCATGCACATTTGATAAAAAAAGTGGTTGATGTTTTCCGATTCCTCCTTTAACCTCATGCATCTTGTTCCCACGTCATGAAACCACTGAGCTCTCCTAGCCCCCGCTGTATTGTGCCCTCTCCTCAAGACCTTATAAAGACTTCTACTTGCATGGGCACTTTCCATATCTAACATGTGCATTGTCTCATGCATAAATTCCTGGATCAAAGATCACAATTGAACATAATACATTATATTCTTTTTTCACCAAGAAGTGACCATCCCTCCATATTCACGAATTCCTCCCCGTTCATCAGGCAGTCTGCCCTACCTATGGAGTCAGTCATTCCGATAAAGTCTTCTACTCTATGATCAGACAAATCCACTCCAGAAAGAGGGGTCCATGCTCCATTCGACCAAATATTTGAAAGACATTCTCTTTGGCTTGCTTCCGGAGGAAAGTGACATGGAAAGCAGTTACTTAGGCCCCTCCTCTGTCTAGTTATTAGTCCAGAACATAATGCCCTTTCTGTACCCTATAACAAGTATTGTAAATTTGATCACCTCGGGCACCACGGAGCACATGCCCCTCCCGAATGAGGATGACAAATCAACAACGCGAGGTTGTGCCATAATTTCCATTGTATCTCAATAAAAACAACGGGACCAACTTGGAAGTCAGATCATCTCCCTCTCCCCAGATGTAGATGTACATAATCCATTTGGTAAGTAATACCTTATTCATTTCTTTCATCTTCAAGATGCCTAATCCCCCCATTCTCCATGGTCATAAGTCTTGTTCTACAAGCGGATATTAGATGAATCTACGTATGATGATTAAAGTAAGCATAGCACCATGACCTTGAGTTGCTTTCGAATTCCCCATCGCTAAGAATCATGCTAATAAAAAAATAGGGATGGTCGAAAGGACTCCTTTCACCAAATCATCAGGCCTCCTCCCGACAGACATGCCGCCTTCTATTGAACCATTTTCTTCTCCATCTTGTCAATCAAGGTACTCCAGTCTGCCTGGTGCAATATTCTACCCATGAGAGGCGACCCAAGGTAAGGGAAGGGTAGGCTTTCTCTTTGCATGCTCAAAATATGCTCATATTCCCCTACCTCTTCGTATGTCAAACCAAAGGGGATAAATGTTGGCTTCCTCCTGTCAACGCAGAGACATGAAATCTCACCAATTCGGTCCAACACTTCTCTGCTGCCTTTGCACTCCAACACGTCTTTCTCAACAAAGAACACCATATCGTCAGCATACTAGATCACATGAATAGATGTATCCTCCCTTGTAAAACCCTTCAGAGATTTCCATTCACTGCCAATTCGACCATGATTGACGGAGCATCTACAACAATGATGAACAAGAGTGGGGCAAGCTGGCATGCTTGCTTGATCCCCATTTAGGGATTAAAAATATCCCCTTCAGGTTTACCGTTCACCAGAACCGAGGCAAAGGCTGTAGTAATACACATCTTCATCCAAGCAACCCATAACTCTTGAAAGCCTCTTTGGTACAACAAAGTCCATATGAGTGCCACACAATCATATGCGTTGGAGAAATCGACCTTCTTAAGCAATTCTGTCATCTTTCCTCGCCTCCGACCTGAGATGATTTTCAAGGCCATGACAACACTATCCATCATATGGTTTTTCGGGATGAAGGTTAACCACTCTAGAGAGATGATGGAGTCTAAAACCAACCTTACTTGATGAGCTAAGACCTTTGCCATAATAAGATACAACACATTCGAGAAATCTATAGGCTAGTAGTCTTTAGCTCTTTACGTGCCCTCCTTAGGATGTAAAAAAACAAACAATCAGTTCACTAGTTCGAATCATGAGTTGCCTAGCCTGAATTCAGTCATTACACTCATGACATCCCCTTTTACCTCATCCCACAGTTCTCTGAAGGAAAATATATGAAAATCATTCGGATCCGGTGATCCATCTGTATTGAGATCAAGCACAACCTTCATAACATCTTGCATTGTAAACTCCTGCGGGACCTCCTCTGTCTGGACTTTAGAGTTTCTGTCATCCCCTATGCCTAACCAACATCCTCAATTTTGAGGTCTTGAAGTGTAGGACCACTGCAACAACAACCACCCTATCCCATAGTTTATTCCTCACCGATCATGATTGAATGGTGAAGTTTCTACAACTACAAACCCTCGTTGCGACATGAAAAAAACTTGTATTCACATACCCATCATTAATTTATTTCTTCTTCAACCTCTTCCTTCATTCAACGTCTCTTTGTTTATCCTCCTCTGCAATGGTATGAAAGTGTGATGCTCTGACATAAACCTCATCCTCAATCCTTTAAGTAGCAGAACCCTCCGCTTGTATATGCACCCATAAGTTAATCATCATACTTAGGAAACCCTCCTTCTGTAGTCGGGTCTTCTTAAACTGGAAGACCGATCTCAGTCGCTCCCCTTTGCCTGAATCCCAATGTAGCAGTGCATGGTCTAATCAGCCCATGTAAGAGTCCGAACAGAGCTCAGGGGAAACTCTCCAACCGATCCACAGAAGCCAGGAATCGGTTAATATGAGATCGAGACGAGTTGTTTCGTCATGTGTACTTGCCGTTCGACACATTCCATTGCCTCAAGAACCAACTCTCCAATCAAGTCTGAGAAAGCTCCAAATCCAGGGTCTAAACCACCCCTTCTGCACAGTTGATCATTGGAAAAAAGAACGGCATTAAAGTCATCAACCACTAATAAAGGGATATTTTGGAATATGCTCCTTACCAATCGAAGATCTTTTCAGAGCGTAGAACCATCCGCAACCCCATAAATGTCTACACAATGATCAGACCAGCATTCGAGCTCATCTATTGATAGTCAAGGACACCATTCTGTTATCCACAAACTCACCAATCAACTTAAGAACATCACTGTTCCATGCCAGCAAAGCAACCGTCACTAAACTATAAGCCTCTAACACTCGAAACTCCGTCAGCCTGGTATTTGCTATGGCTCTCTAGATAGTCGGAGTCCAACTTCCAACCTCAGTCTCTTGTAAGTACGCAATGTTCGCCTGCCATGACCCCTATCCCACCGTCGCCCTCTTCTCTCGGTTCCCCAGACCTTTGACATTCCAAGTGACGACCTTCATTTAGAAGTCTCCCTATAGGTTCTTTACACTCATACATTCCTCAACCTTTGTGACTATCTTCTTGTCGCTACCTTCTGTCAATCCCTCACCAATGAAAGTAACATGCTAGGCATTAACCTCAACATGCTCGATGTTCTCTTTACCAATTGGCGATGAGATCACCAACTCCGAATTATTTGCGATTTCTCATTCCAACCAACCCGTGGCATTGATTTTGTGTCTTTTGTGCGAGAATATCATCAGGAGATCCTCCATTCCAGCCCTACTTCAGCATCCCTTTGATAGCTCCTTAGCTTTGTCCTCCACTTCCTCTATCATCCAAATGACCCTTGCATTTCTTCCCTTGAACATGCCCTTCTCTGGCATTTGGTTCACATCGACCATATCTGACGATGCGACCTCTACCCTAGATACAATCGACATCAAGGGTGGTACCATAAGTGACACGACATCCAACCGAGATGGAGGAGTAATGCATTAGCCTCAGGCATGATATCTTTCACTGGTGCTTCACAAATCGAAGGTGGCTGGTCTTCTATAGGCGCCACAACATAGTGCTCTGTCGTCGCATGCTTGAACTAGGCTCTCATTAGAAAAAGTCCAAATCAGACATATCTTCAAAATAACCATAATCAAGCGTGCCTTTAAGCTATTCATGTCTCGCTTGTTCGTATCATCATACAACAAACTCGAGGGAGTTGCAGCCTGAATTTGGATAACATCCTGATTAGAGGGACCCGGGTGCCATTCTCAGTTCGACTGCTTTTCGCGGATCCAATTCTAGTCAGGGTTCCACTTAATACCACATTCTTGGAGGAGTTGGAGTTATACCCTACCATGCCCTCTATGGTCCTCAAAATCACCATCGACATCATCTCCCTCTCACTTTCAACTGAGATTCTACAATCCTCGGAGCATCAAATACTTGCAAATTTCTTGCCTTGTCTCCCGGATGCAGTTGTGCCCTTGAATCCCAATTTGGCAACGAACATTCATCTCCAATGCCCGACTTTAGCCCTTTCATTGAAACCAAGTCGATCTTCAAAGGGAAAGAAGTAATTTTGACCTGGTGGATGACTGTCGCCAGCAACTTGACCTTCAGCTACTTCAACTTGGCCCCCATAAGCGAAGATTCTCCTGGCTTCAATCCATCTTGACGCACCACCACAACCTACCCAATGCCTGACAATGCTTCCATTTCAACCTCCGACACCTTAGTGAAAGGCCTTTAATAGAGACGATCCTCCGATCCTTCACATTCAAAGCATCGTCCCTCAACAATGACCTTTACTATCGCACCTTAAGTCCGTAACTTCAGCGACACCTTCTCCTCTTCAAGGAAACTCTAGGCCTCCTCCATTGAGAGGCCTCTGACGCAGAGTGGACTCATTGAGAAAGACTCCGCACTCCTTGCACCCTCCTTTGTTGGTCGAATCCATCATTTCCACCAGGCATTATATTTCCTCCCTCACCCCTTCCACAACGTGTATACCATCTCTATGCGAGGCATGTTCTTCAGTCGCAAAGGTCATGATGAGTTGACCTGGACATGCTTCATAATTGGGCATCGCCACCCCAAGGATTTGCATCATTTGCTTTGATGGTTCGGGTGCCCACAATAGAAACACAATGCTCTTGCTCCTGGCAAACTCTGCCATATACCTTATTTTCCCACATCGGCAACAATAAGAGTTTGCCTGCCCATTACCCACCGATTTGCGTCCCTCCGAATGGTGTTGCCGGTGCCTTGGTGACTTCCGTGCATTGTTATCGACATCCCGAATGCCAATTCCCTCCGCCGTCGTCATAATCCACGAGTCCCTCCAATCTCCTAGACTCCTCACAACACTCATCGATGGTGTCTCTCTATCGCTCCTCAGCAGTAGCCCTCTCTCGCTCATTGATGGTGGCCCTCTCTGGCATAGGTCCAACCACTCGGCTCACCTCGGTTTTGGGTCTTCCCCCCCCCCCCCCCCCCTCCAATCACCTTTCCTTCTCCAGGGCCATATGCAAATTCCCCTGAAGTGCTAGATATACGGATGGAAGTTTGCGTCATAGAAGGAACATACAGAATACGGCATGGGATGTTGGCATGAAATAGATGCTTGTTTAGGATTTGATCCATTGTTGCTTGTCAAAATGTTTAGCTTTGATCTAACATTGTTGTTCAAAGTTGCCTGATTTAAAAATTTAGCGAGACTGGTACACCTGACCCATGATGAGATAGTTAGGTGAAATTTATGACAAGAAAAACAACACAAAAGTAACCTAAGCTTCTGTCTTTTACTTCAAGCATTTGGCTTGAGAACATACATGCTCTCTAATCAAGTATAATGGTTCTGCAAACAATAAGATTGACTTGTGGAGAAATCCCATCGGGTGGTAGGCAACAAATGAAATGGGCATGAAATAGGGGTATGCTAATTAAGCACACAATGAATTAGATTCATATGTCAAAGGTTCCTTTTTTTGCTTTGTAACTTTTGGTTGATGGGTTACCTATGGGTTACTTGGGTAACCCTTTCATCCAAACAGATACTCTTATGTCATGTCTGTGACCGAATGTAATTGCCAACCTTTCAGGTTCTGTCACCTTGCGGAATAAACGACATTCTTTGCGGTAGAGCAACAGAGTGGACTTCCAACAGTACAGAGTTCTGCCAACTTGCAGGTTTCTCTGTACTATCTCCTGGGAATGAATTTCCAGGTAGCAAGAAACGATTTTGTTATGGAATGGAAAGTTTGGATACTATTGCTGACTCATTGAAGCCAAAGTCAAAGCCGTCTCAGAAAGTTGACATCGATGGGAAATTGGGAGAATTTTTGCAGTGGATCGAGAGAATGCCCGTTACTGATCGGGTATCATGGGCAGTTGGAGGGCTGGTTCTAACTGCTGGACTTGCATTTCTCAGGTATTCAATTATCTCAGTTTTGTTCGCATTTTTATTATTGAACAGAGCCTGTGGGGCTATGGCACTCTGGCAACCATGGTTAATTTTGAGCCAGGTTTTGGTGCTATACAAGGTTGCATTAAGTTTCATTGAGGAGGCGAGGTTGTAACTAGATGAACCTGATTCCAATGTGCAGCCATGGCCCAGTTTGGGATTTTGACATGTTGATTCCAACATTATTCTATATCTTAGGCTTTATGAGGGGCAGTGCGACATACATTGTTTTAAAAAAAATTCCCCCTGATTTTCACTTATAAACCTGGAAATTATAAAATCCAAGGTACCCCGCATATTAACTTCTCTAAAAAGATGTCTACAACAACTTGGGTATGACCAACATGTCTTATAAACGGCCTGAAACAAAACATAGTATAAATATATATGCTAGTACCATCATGACCTGAATCGAAGAAGAATAGTTTTTCTGGTAAAAGCAATTGAGGTATAATATACACTCATATATGTTCATAACTTCCTTTTCCCTAAGGGCCCGTTCGGATTGGGGGTTACCCCCCACTTTGGGTGGGTAACCCCCCAAAACCCCCATTTTTAACCCACTAGTGGGGCCCACTCACTTCCCATCAAAAAAATATATATTATACCATCATATCATCTAAAAATCATAAAATACTCAACTTATACTCACTATTCCAAACTTCAATACAATCTCATCACAACAACCACCCACTTTTTCAAATTTCAATACAATCATATCATAATAACTATCAACTTTTTCAAATTCCAATACAATCACATCACACACCCTCCCAACCCTTAACCCACCAACCAAACACACTAAAACAAAAACGGGTCATCCACCCTCAGATAACCCCCGGAAAACCCACCAACCAAACGCACTCTAAGTTGTTAGCACAGGTTTCAACCTATGACATACAATATAGTATAAGAAGCTGATTATATGATATTTATGCTACTGGTAAAACATCGAAATTGCTTTTACACAAATCTGTATATAGCTTTCACGACGACCCGATTTAGATCCAGGTAAATCTGGAAAATGGACTCCCACCCTACCATTTGATGATGGATGCATCAGTGCCTTCTAAATGCAAATCAAAACCCATTACCCTGAAGAAATCGTGTAGATTATCGCACAGCTCGCACCATTGCTGGTCTTTATTACCTTCTGCGCCATTATTTAAGACAATAAAGTCCATCATTTGAATTTGCTTAAGTTGACTGTATCTGAAAATACTTCTACTAGTCGACGTACTACGAAATGGTTGCTTGACGGCTTTACAACTAACCTGACATCCAGCTAAAGTTGACTGATAGAAAACATTCATACTTGTCTATGTATTACCATGTGGTCACATAATATCTTTTTGACCAAGCTAGCTTCTGGATGATCATATGTGCCCATCCTTGATATGAAATGGTCATGGTGCTATTCCTCTCTATGAGATTTAGAAAACATACTGTATATTAATTTGCTTGAGGGGACAACTTTTTATTGCATACTGCTTCCTGTTTGGGATTCTTGCTGATATATATCCTTTAATTGAATTCAGCAAAAGGAAGAGCTACAGTCATCGTCAAAAGCAAGCCGCTATACTGCGCACGGCGAGGATGCTGGAAGCAAAGGTCAATCAGCAGCCTTCTGTTGCCCATGTGAGTAGGAAGACTGAGCAGGTGAAACCTAGTTGATTTTTTGAATTTTTTTAGGATTTTGCTTGTCTATTATAGTCTAGAAATGCTGAGATTTTTGCCATCAATTTGGACTGACTATTATCACTCCTGTGACAATTTGTCATATTTAAGCGAAATGACAAGTTTTACCGGGAACACAATGTTGAGTAATAAGTAATAACCATTCAACAGAAAGGGGATAGACATGTCACATACAGTAGAAAATTGCATCAGACTTGGTTTTTCACTGACTTTTTGCAGTGAAGTTTTTCAAATGTGGTTGAACGAGGCAGCAAAAATATGCCCTCTGTTTTTTTACTTTTTAGAAAAATAAAAATATGGATTTTCATCACTGTATCCCTCTAATATGCCATTCAAATTTCATCAGAAACAGACTCTTATGCCCTCTATCTAGAACATGTAATTTTAACAGTCTTAGAATTGATGTAATCAACTTGTTCTGGAATGAGGGCACATGAGTATCTGTTTCTAATGGAATTTGAATGGCATATTAGAGCGATATAGTATTGAAAATACATATTTTTATTTTTTTAAAATATGGGACGGGAGCAGCTCCATTTTTCCATATATATAGGGCAAAATGGAGCTACCCTAAGGGCCTGTTTGGTTGGAAGGTTGGACAGGGTTGGTTTGGCCCAACCCGGGTTACCCCTCCAACCAAACAGGGTTCTCCTCCTCACAGTTTACTATTCACAGGGGTACCCCTGCCCAACCCAACCCTGTCCAACCCTGCAACCAAACAGGCCCTAAGGGGAGCTAACTTAGCTCCCCCACCCCATTTCCCCCATTTTTTTAAAATACTTCCATGAAAATTCATTATTATATCCTTATATTATGTCATTCAAGTTTTGTGCGAAACAGAAACTCTTATGGCCTCCATCCAGACCGTCATTTTTTAACGGTCACAGAATAGTTGAAATCGACCTTGTCTGGATGCAGGCTATCGTAGTCTCTATTATGCAGGAAATTTTAATGACATAATATGGAGATATATTCATGAAAATCCACAGAAGTATTTAAAAAAATTATAAAAGTTGGGGCAAAAAGGGCGGGGAGCTAAGTTAGCTCCCAATGGATGGCAACCACATTTTCGTCATATATGTATATATATATATATATGTATGTATGTATGTATGTATGTATGTATGTAGGAAAAATGGGGCTGCTCCATAAAGGGAGTTAACTTAGCTCCTCAACCTCGTTTTCCCAATTTTTTTATTTTTTTTCTCAAAATGATTCCATGAAAATTCATCAATATATCATTATATTATGTCATTCAAGTTTTATGCGAAACAGATATTCCTATAGCCTCCATCCAGATAGTTAATTTTTAACGGTCGCAGAATAGTTGAAGTCGACCATGTTTGGATGGAGGGCCATAAGAGTCTATTCGCACGAAATTTGAATGACATACAGAGATATATTTATGAAAATCTATGGAAGTATTTCTTTAAAAAATTGGGAAAAATAAGGCAAGGGAGGGGGGAGCTAACTGCCCAATTTTACCCTATATGTGTGAGTGTGTGCGCGAGGGGTGTGTGCGCGCACGTGTGCGTGTGATAAGATGCCATCTAGATATTTTCAATTTCAACAATTCTCAAACTGTTAAAATGTGTTAGTCTTGATGGAGATGATAGAAGTATCGAATTTAGTTGAATATAGTCTTGATGGAGATGATCTAAGTATCGAATTTAATTGAATTTTATATGAGACCATGGTGATATATGGCGATTTAAATTCCCCTAATCTTCATTTCAAAAACACAAAAAATCAATGAAAAAATGGTCGGATGCAGCTAGTTGGCTACACCACCGGGTGCAGCTTTCATATATACATATATAAATATATGAAAATGGGAATATGTGGTTGAGCTGCAAGAAATTGCATGTACAACACCTCCATCAACCATTGAACTATACCAAAATGAGTGAGTGCATGTGCATGTGTCATGGAAATATTTGCATGTTGATTACTCGAGACAAATGAATTGTTCAGAGATAACGAAGATGGAAGTTGCTTGCAAATGAATTGTTTATGAGGTGTGTGATAGAATAATATTAATTCAAAATTTCTCTTCTTCATCTCACTTTTCATATCTTTTAATAAATAAATCAATAAAAATTTTTGTCTTTAAAGGAAATGATAATTGTACTATAGTTTAATATCATAATATGTTCAAACAAGGGATAAGGAATAAGATGTGATAGTGGATAAATGAAGGTTCAACACTTGTTCTTTTTTGAGTTCAAGGATAAGGGATAAGTAATATAAACAAAGATATGATGGATGTTGTAACCATGATGTGATCATTTATTTCAATAATTTTATCTTAAAATAAAGTTCCCAACTTGGGATAGTATTCATAGCAGTAATTTATAATATCAACCCTTTGTATCGATTTTACGGTGAACCTTTTGATGAGTAGTAGGTATTTGGATGATTGGAAAAATTGACATGGTAAATGTGATGTGTTATTGTTCGTACACATCAAATCTAATGTGGGATTGAGTAGCATTCATATGGTAACCTGGAACTAGCTGTCAAATGGGTATAAGGCAGCAAAATACCCATATTGATACAGTTAGTTCCAAGGGAATAAACGATCAGGGATGCATGCAAACGGTTACGGATATATCCATTTTTATACAGTTTTAACATCTCCATATGTATATATATTCGTTTAAAAAAGATATGGATGTTGCTTTGATATGCACGAACATCTGTATCAGTATATCAATTTTCGTATATAAATATAGTGATAGTTTTATTTTAAACCGTATATAACATAATTCTATACCTTCTTTTATCATATTTGCATAATCTTTATAATAAAAATTTGGGATATTTACCCAGCGAACCCTGAAATCTTTCAAAATTACCTCTACGACCTTTGAAACATCGATATTCCTCCCTAGACCCCGTAATCTTGCTCCGTCTTACCCTATAGACCCTACCGTTAATTTGATATCTTTTAAGTTAACTTGTTTGGGTTTAAGTTGAGTTAATCTAACCCTAGCAAATCCAAGGGCCCTCCTTTCTTCTTCTCTCCCCCTTCTTCTTCTTCCACACTCTCTCCTTCTTCCTGGAATCCCCGTGATGAGCGTGCCGCGGGATGCAGGTGACATGAACCCGAGCGCCGCCGCCAGCCATCTCCAGCCATCGACGCCGCCAGTCGCGGCTGCCCCCGAGGCCAGGCGCTCCAGCCTCCATCCCGCGGTGCGCCACGGCCCAGCACCGCACGCTCCGCCGGTGCGCCTCCAGCCCTCGGCCGCAACCGGTGCGAGCGCCACCGTCCTCTGTCGCCTCGCGCTGCATAGGGGTATCGGGGCGATGGAGCGATGGGGTGCGAGGATGGGGTTCAAGGGTACCAGGGCGATGGGGCACGAGGATGGCTATCGGGGACGGGGCGCGAGGATGGCTATCGGGGCGACGGTGCAGGGGCGCTGGGGTGATGGCGCTGGGGCTATCGGGGTGATGGGGCGCAGGGGCGATGGAGCACGAGGATGGGGCGATGTGGCGAGGATGGGGCGCGAGGATGGGGCGATGGCACGAGGATGGGGAACGGCGATGGGGCACAAGGACGAGAGGGGCGAGAGGGGCACGGCAATAGGGCACATGGGCGCCACCGTCCTCTGCCGATGGACGGATCCTTAACTGGCAGCAGGTAGACTGGGAGGCATTTGGCTGGGAAGGCATCCACCCATCATCAGACGCTCCGCAGGCATCCGTCACAAGAAGACTCACCTTGGAAGCAAGTCCTCGATCCGAGCATTCTATCAAATGAATGTTAGTTCTTTATATTATAAAACTGTTGCATGTAATAATGTAAAACTACCATTGTAGAAGTTTATTGTGCATCTTCAGAGTTCATCTGGGTCGACTCCGCTTGTGCAGCGGGTTTCTGGGCATCCATAGGTGCTGTGTGTTACGGGTCTCATGTGGATCGAATAAGACCCTTGCGGAACTTGGGGATATGGAGTTGGGGAGATTTTATGTGGGAAATTAATGTTGAATATTCCATGCTCTGGTGTGCCAACAGTTTATCACAGAGGAAAGCGCTGATCGAGCTGGTATCACTAACTAATACTACTATGATTAAAGCTAATGCTCATTATGATGCTGCCAATGGCAGTGATGTCAGTGAGGTTCGCGAGGTTAGTGTGAAGGGAGAGGTGGGAGGAGAGAAGGTGCGGTAAGGGTCTGAATGATCGTGGGGGCATGGCTGAGGGAGGAGCGGATGGGAGGGAGTGAAGGGAGAAAAGTTGGAGGATCAGTCGGCCCAAATGCCTTCCCAGCCAAATGCCAAATCCAAGGGGAAATGGCAACAAATGTAAATTTAACAAACAAATTGGGTATAATGTAAACAAATATAACGGAAGCCGGTTAGTTTTAACGGACAAATGAATGGGAGTTAACCAGAGGGTCTGCACGGTAATGGTTAGCAAGATTACGGGGTCTAGGGAGGAATATCGATGTTTCAAAGGTCGTAGAGGTAATTTTGAAAGATTTCAGGGTTCGCTGGGTAAATATCCCTAAAAAAAATCCTTTAATAAATGGATAAATTTAGATAGTGATTTTATAAATGAGTATGGATTTGGGAATACTAATATTCGCCAAATAAGCATGGGTGAATATAGACGATGGTGTGGTCACCCCAATACTCGCCTCGCATGTTGATTTGAGCACATCTCCTCGGTCCAACGCTCACTAAGGGGGTATTCGTTAGGAGGATTTGGGGGTGGCTCAAAATCTTGGGTCTGGGCCATGACGGGTCCCGCAATCACATTTTATTTACTCTTTTGTGGGCTACCTAAAAATCCTTTCTTTTATTTAGTATATCAAATGACTCATTTCTATTTTATTCATTCCAACAAAAAAAATAATATAGTATACCACCTTATCATCTAAAAATTATAAAATAATCAACTTCTAATGATTTTTTCAAATTTCAACACAATGGTATCACAACAACCTTCCAACTAAACACTAAAATACAAAAAAGAATTACCTACATGATAATCCACCTTTTTTTAGAAGGGTTATCCATCACCAAAAAAACTCTCCAACCAAAATCATCCTATGGGTGCGTTAGGTACGCGGGTTAAGGTGAGTTAAACCGATAGGAGTAACCCGTTTTTTGTGTTTTGGTATTTGGATTAGGGTTAAACTGGAAGTGGGTTTGTTGTGATATGATTGTATTGAAGTTTGGAAAAATGAGTAGTTATTATGATGTGATTGTATTGGATTTTGAAAAAGTAGGTAGATGTTGAGTAGTTTATATTTTTTTGATGATATGATAATATAATATATTATTTTTTGGAATAGATAAAAGAGAAATGATTTATTTAATGCATTAAAAAAGAAAGAAAAAGTGGACCTCACGTGAGAGAGAGGAAAAGAGAAGTTTGGAGGGTTTAACCCCCTAGCCGAACATGACCTAAGAGTCTACAAGTTGCGCACACTGCTCCGTCACGTGCGATATTCTTCACCGACCAATCGTGTGGGTGTTTTGTTTATCTTATCGTAAACGATTGGATCAGCTTCCTCCCATTTCTTCGCCACGCCACGTCACCTCGTCCTTTAGATCTAAATAGCATTATTTTCTTTGGAATTATTGGTCCTTATCCAACACGTGCTGATCAATATCATGGACCATATTTTCCATTTTGGATTTATATCAGAAAATATTTAAAAACTTAGCTTAGTGGATCAAAAGGAATGGCTTTCTGAAGCATACAACGTGGATTTTAAAGGAAAGCTGCCGTACCTTATGATGGTGATCTATATGATTCATTAAACGGGTGACGATGAGATGAAAACGATCGGATAAGATGGCTTACACATAAAATAGATATACCAAATATATAAATTTCATAAAAAAATAATCAACAATGGTAAATACAATCATAAAATATTGTTATACACTGTTATAAATAAATCTATGACTATTTACGTACCAAAAAGGATTCACGAATGCGAACGTTTATATTGGCGAATGTGAAAGTGATATCAATATATGCATCCATCCTGGGGCGGAGCCAGGAATTTCTAATAGGTGGGACCGATGTTCGGTCAATCAAATACATATACATATATATATATAATTAAAAACTATCGCTATTGAGTTACATTATTTAGTAAAAGGTGGATAGAGTCGAAGAGAAGCATATATAATGATTAGTTGAAAATACTAACAAAATTATCAATATGAGCATATATATGCTTAAGTCAATACGAATAATATTACTATTATATGACTTGTCTTATTATTAGTGTCAATATACGCATTTTTTATTGAAATTATTGCATATCACATAAAATATTATTTCATATATAATCTCATATATCCTAGTGCAACTGCAATTAATATCTTAAATTGTAATAAAGGTATGTATAGATAAAACACAATAGGAATTTATAAAATTCGATATCAGACTTATTATGATGATTTAAAATAAATCAAATTAAATACCATCATTAATCATAATACCACAACATTCAAAAGTCAAATTTTGCATCAAATAAATTTAAGAAATTTTAGCATATTTTTTTTTTAAAATTACCATCTAGTATTATGCGGATGAAGGAACCCCACAATTAGGACAACTCGATTCAGAAGTTTGTTGGGGGATTTCTCGCAACAGTGAAAATAGTTTTTTCACGAAAACAGTTGGTTTATGTGCATGTCGTTGACGCAAGTTTGCAAGAAAATAATGATATTCAACTTTTAATAATAAAATTATGTGAACAACAGTGGCGTGTTGCAAGTTAAATGAGAATGAAACCCGAAAAAGGACTAGCATTCGATAATAGGAGAATTGGTGGGACTATTGTTTAATTTGCATCCCATATTTTTTGAATTTGAAGGAGAATTTACAAAGAAGGAGCATTTGGGACCACAATATATGCAATTACTAATTTTTTTGGGGGGGGGGGGGGTGCATGGCCTCTACCCGCCCCCCCTTACCTCTGCCAAGACTAATACGAATACGAATGGTGAGTATGTATAAAACGAATACAATATCGGATCCAATATAAATATATTAATATTCGTTTTCATCACTACATAACGGGGATAAATTAATTATGAGAAAATACATATGTTGATTAGGTTTAGAAGCAAGTGACAAAATGCATCGGGAGGTGAAGAGAATGTAAAGTAGCAGGGTGACTGTAACACTTCTAGCATAGTCATACATCTAAAACTCGCAAAGTGCGAGAGCAGGTTATAAAAGTGGGAGGACTACTACTTGACAACTTGTTCAGCTTCATAACTTTGTTAGTTGTCAACGGGTTCAGCTGGAATTGAACCCAACAAGTTGCTAAGGAAAGTTTTCTCTCGATAACAGTCCGAAGATCTACTCCTGAAGCATTACAAATGAGATCTATATCTACTTGTTGTCAAGTGGTAATCCCACACTCTTATAATCATCCAATGCATCTGATTCGATGTTGTCAAGTGGTAATCCCACACTCTTATAATCTCCCCTCTCGTCCTTGATTTGGAGTTGGATAACTCCGCTGGTCCAATTTCAATGGTTAATGGATGGCTGAGATGGTGATGTAAGATATCACTTCTATTTAAAAAGAGTTTGGTTATATATCAGATGATGATACAGTGCAAAATCACAAATAATCATATTATTTTTAATTATATCTCATCTATCATTCTTGAAATTCACGACATGTTTTTGCCACCCGGCAGCGTCGGGATCCGCCCGACAGTGATGGCTGCAGGTGGCGTTCTTTGATTTCACACTTATACACGGTATAACCCTCGATTTAGAATTAGATGTGACCGCATCGAATTTTACTTCCAAATTTCCAATATTAATATTGTTAGAGATTTTCCGGGATATGGGTTGAAGTTGGAGAAATTTAGATTCTGATCTATTCATTGAACAGAGATCCTCGAGGGTTACTCTAGATTACTACCAAATTCTCGCATATTGGCAGCCCACGAGTTGCATACTTGCATATGCTTATTTAATACCAGAAGTGATCCATGATCGGGTATTACTATTTGCTTCTTATATCATTGTAGACTCTAACTAGCGGGTGGAAAATCTCAAGATCATTGTTGTAGTGCCCACAAGTGAATATTAGTTTAATAAATGAAATATACGAATATGTAACCCGATGAAAATTAGAATAACTTGGTAAAATATTTATTTTTTTTACATTATTTGCATATATCACCAGATAGTTTGAGTAGACATACTTTGCTTACCCTTACATTAGTGACTACATAATATTTATCTCGTTATTGGACGATTGCTCATAACATTACTCTCGTGTGAACCCAATAGGTGTAGCTGAGCAGCGATACGGGTAGTGGCTTGAGGAGATCAAGCTTCTAGTAATCATATTCGTACCAGCCATGGTATATACTTTCTATAATAATTTATTTATTCGCTTCTACTTTATTTTATGTTTTTTAGTGGATGTTCTTAATTAACATCCATCAAAACTTTTTTTCTCGATCGACGTTCTCATAAAACATCGTCATATCATGGCGACGGGTATGGGTGGTCATTCTAATATTGATAACGTGTACATATGACGAATTTTAGAAGACGTTAGATAATAACGTCCACATATTAGTTTCGTTTTTTTTCCAATTATCCCGCCAAAACGAAATTCCCGGGTGCCCTAAAATCGAAAAGATGCCCTTTCCCCTGTTCTCTCTCTATTATCTTCACCCTCTCTCGTGTTGATCCCTTCTCCAACCATTCGTTTGGTTGTAGGGTTGGGCAGGGTTGGGTTGGGTTGGGGTACCCCTGTAAATAGTAAACTGTGAGGAGGATTGGGATGTTTGGAAGGAGGGATGCCCCGGGTTGGGCCAACCCAACCCCGCCCAACCCTACAACCAAACGAACCCGGGTTTGGAAGGAGGGAGCCCTAATATCCTGACCGAGGACTGCTTCATGTTCTAAAAGCGGCCACCGACCATCTCCACTGATGGTGTCATCTATGAGAAGAGGTAGGTCACCTCTTATCCAAACTCATTACACAAAAAATAAGTCATCTCCGGTTTTTTTGTTTGCAGTATACGTAGAAATGTAAGGCATTGACTTTTTATTTCTCTTATGCAGGGACGAAGCCAGAAATTTTTACTTGGGGGGCCAAATTATTTAGACTACACACATATATACACATACATACATATATATATATGTAGATACATTATATATGTGTATATATATAAAGTTTATCTATTTTATTATTTATCATTTTCACTATTAATATTTATTTACGAGTTTTTACAAAGATACCCCTATAAACTTACGATTTCACATAAATATCCAAACAAACATTATATAAACAAAAAGGTCCTTACAAAAATTTTCAAATCACAGAAACTTTTATTAATATGATGTTAACTAGTACCACTAAATATAATATTTTTCAAGAATAAAATTATATCACACTTAATTATATATTACTATATCACTAACGAAGGCCAATATAGCAACACTTATTCGTCATATTTTTCAGAATCTTAACCAATCGTTGATATTAAAGTTGTGATGGTTAAGCGTTATTATACGGACCAACGGTATTGATATAACAAGGGGTATTACATTCTTTCCTAATTTCAAAAATAAAAATCCTGTTACCGTTAAAAAATGACGGTTTGGATGGAGGCCGTAGGAGTCTTTGTTTCGGACGAAATTTCGAATGGCATATAAGAGGGATATAGGGATGAATATACGTGGCGATATTTTTTGAAATAAAATACAAAAAGCCGCAAATACTGCGGGGCGGCCCCATTAACCTCTATTAAAAATTATCTCACCATATCCTTAAAAACAGATACATATGTAAAACAGATACTGGTCGCATACGAGTAATGTTGGAAATATTTATATAATTGATTTAAATATTGGATGGAAAATACATGATATAAATTTAGCAAATATGTTTGTATCATAAAAATTATACAATTATGGTAAAGAAGATAGAAAATTATGTTATATATGGTAAAAAATAAATCTATGACTATATTTATATACGGAAACAGATATGCGGATACGAATACAGATGTTTGCGATAGCAAAATGATATCAATATCCGTATCCATTTTAAAACGGATACAGATAAATGTGAAAAAATTGCATAAACCAGATACGGTGGCAGATCGAATATGGATATATCCGTAACTATTTGCATCTCTATATGTATAAAATGTAGTTCGTTTAAAACATACAAGTGGTAATAATTAAATTAATGTATTCAGATCATATTATTGATTTTTTATTGATAAATGAGGGTGGAAGAATTATATACAACTTATAAATAAGAGATGGGGGGGCCATTTTATACCATTTATTAACACTAATATTTAACTAGTGTATTTAAATCAATGTAACATTAATATCATATAATCATAATAAGTACTTATTTGGAGACTGGGGGGCCAAGCCCCCTCCCGCCCCCTGTCTCCGTCACTGCTCTTATGAAAAACAAAACCTGCATAAGTTCTGTTCTGCAAATGTTTTGTTTTTATTGGTCTACATAGCGTCCGTGCGTGTTCTACTTAGGGCCTGTTTGGTACAAGGATAAGGGGTCCGGAATAGAGGAGAATAAGGGGTCATTTTCCTCCCAACATGGTTCCTCGTGGTACGACTATTCTCCATTATTTCATCTTATTTCACTCTTATTCCTATCTTTATCCCACCTTACCTACCTTTATTTCACTTTATTCTCTTTATTCCTATCCTCTAGCCGAAAAAAGAATAGACTCTTATTCTCCTTATTCCCAATACTTATTCCTGCTTATTCCCGAACCGAGCGGGCCCTTAGTGTTATGCAGATAGATCATTCTATAGATGTACATAGCGTTGGTGATGCATGACCTCCATAGCATTGGTGGAGTAGCCCTAATCGAGGCTACTCATGTAGGGATGAAAATGAATACAAATATATTCGTATCCGTTCGTATCCGCATTCGTCAAATAAAGGATATGGATGCTATTTTCTTATATCTGGCGAATACGAATGCAAATACGAATGCAAATGTCCAACATTCACCAAATACGAATATGAATATAATATCCTCAACTTTGACGAATACGAATGTGAATACGAATGTTGAAAATTTTGAGGATACGAAGATGAATATTCATTTTTGAAGGATACGAATACAAATATGGATACGAATGTTCAAAATCTGGATGATATCAATACTTACATGGTATACAAATAAGTAAGTTTGGTAAGCTTTCTTTTATTATTTGATTATATATTACATTTTCTTTTGTTATTTAGTTATTTTTATGTACATATTCATTATTAAAGTATTTAATATACTTTTTATACAATTATGAACATAAATGTTTGTAGCTTTTAAGTAAATTTAGACATGTATAATATTCGTATATTAATTTGTATTCGTTTGTCAAATATCCGTATCCGAATTACCAGTATTCATTTTGCATTCGTATTCGTATTTTGAGGATATGATTTTACATATACACATTCGTATGATATTCGTATTCGTATCCGGATTTTAAAAAGGATGAGGATATTGTAACACCTATATTCGTATCCGTATCCGACCGTTTTCATCCCTATACTCATGGATTTAAAATCAGATTATGCTGGAATCTGCTATCGATATGCTATCACGAATATTAGCGCAAATATTTCTACGCAAATCCAAGAAAGTTAACTAGTAAGTGTAACTGTGATTGGCAACTGAGTATCATTCCTGACAAACCACTTGATCAGTTGCGGGATTTATAGGGATTTTCCAAAACCAAGATTAATTAATTAAGAGCAATTATCCTAAAATTACTTGCATGGTAATGGTGCAGGACCTTCTGTTTTAAGGCCATATAATATCCACCAACTTAACTTGAGTTATTTAATACATGTTTTGTTAAGAAAATCATTACCGAAAAGGTAGGAAGTTTCTTTATATTTTTCCTACTATTTTAGTTGATTTTATGTTTATGATCTGCCCTTACAATCTAAAGATGTTGTCTACTTAGTATGAGATCGATGCAATATATATGACACATATGCCCCTTTTAATTTACCTTAAAACGACAAAGGAGGTCAGAGATCTCTTTTATCCTTTTCTCTCATGATTGATCTTTAAAAATTTTAGAAATTGCAATGCAAGAAACAGAAGAAGGCAATCACGACATGCTTTCACCGTAGGGAATTGTTACATTCACTTTTAAAAGAATGTGAATGTCTACGAGGATAATATTAGGATAATGTTATGAGCTTTTATTTTTTGATAATTTTATGAGCTTTTATTTGTTTGATAACGTTATGAGCATTTATTTGTTTGCGGACTGTGATGCAAATGAAAAATTTGGCGACGGCAGAAAAATTATTTGAAGGTGGAGATATTTGGTGGGGAAGAAATTGGAGGGATTGAGAAGAGAAAGCTCGTCAGAAAAACGAGGGATTTTGGAGAAGAGAATCGTGAAGACCACGTTGAGAGAGAAAGAGAGAGACGGAGATAGAGATAAAATCTCAAATTTTATATCAACTGAACTGTCTAAAACAATAGCTTGTCATCCCTTTATATAGCAGGGATGAGATTACAAAAATAGAAACTCAAATTAAATCCAAAACTACTTATCCTAATTTGACTCTAACCGACTAACTAAATTTGAAATTCAAATTTAAACTAACTACTTTGAGATCACATGCGATCTCTTTAATTTAAATAAAATTACGATGACTCGAATAAACGTAAATAAAATTAGCCTCTAAATAACAGATAAAAAGTAGAACATGAGACCCTATTTATCCATTTCACGCTGCATCAGATAGTTTTTATTTAGGAATACTTACTTGCATAACTTTGAGTAATTTCGTAATTACAATCATAACTTTACATAATCATGAGTTACACCCAGGACTCTCAATAGTGCTTAACTCTTATACCCATAACCCCGTGTTAACTTCCATTCAATTTCACGAAACTATGATGATATCCGTCAAATATTTTACATTTTCACCCTTTATGTTCCTATTATTTACAAATAAACCACTCCCCCTCCCGCCGACCACTCCTCCTCCAACACCCATCACCTCTTCCTCTTCCCCTCCCACCTGCCAACCACCTCCTCCCCTTCCGCCGACCCCCTCCCCCCCCACTGACCCCCTCCTCCTCCCCCCCACCGACCACCTCCTCCCACCCTTCCTCCTCCTCCCTCTGTCAGGTCAACAAGCTCCTCCCCCTCCTCTACTTCCATCTCCATAAGGCAAGAAACTGTAATGTCCACTTTGGATTAAATATCTTAAAATCAATTACAGAGAGAGAGAGAGAACAACGGTAGGGTACAAATGACCTATCAATATTGATGCAGATACATGGATTAACGGTGGAAATGATATATTCGAATACACTTCAAAAAAAAAGATATACATAGCCATTTTCCTTATCGATATATATATATATATATATATATATATAAATTAATTACCTGAGGATTGAAGATTGATAGGATTAATACAACCCAACATAGATGGACAAGTATGCCCGAAGCATGAACCAGTGCTTGATAAGAATTAGAATATGAATAATAAGAATATGGAAATTAGATTTGGGTTCACTATTTAGAAAATATGTTTTAAAATTTGGTTCTACTACAAATAGAGAACACGTGACTCTTGCATAACAAAGAAATGTGAGTTGCAACTTCTTGGATTTAAAGTCAAGAATCCACATCCACATTTCGTTGAAATTTAGAGATATGGCTCGGAACAGTACAATCATTACAAGATTTTACGGGGGCCTGACTAAATATTTAATATTTTTCTTTCTGCATGAAAAAGTTTTAGATATTCCCTTGCGGTATATCAAGACATGCAACTTGACACGTACATCCTAACTCAAATAGGTAAAGTGCTATCAAAGGAAATATATATAGGATCCCAAACAAGGCTTAGAGGGTTCGGGGATCTCTTAAATATAGAGGACAGAGGGCCGCCATAGAAGGATCAAGGAGAGCAACCAACACCCAGTGAATAGGTTTGTCTGTCTTCTTTTAGTTCTCAATTCCAGTACTATGTGTAGAGAACATCTTCCGTATCCACCATAATTAACAGAAAGTATTTGCATCTAAATTTTAAACATAATAGTTTTTGAATAGTAGAAATTAGTTTGTAGATATAGATACTCAAGTGGGTAACATATGATCCCATCCGTTGATATTACTATGTGATAATCATAAAAAATAATAGGTAGTTGGTTTGGTTGCACGTAATAACTGGGAACCACATGAGTTATGTTGAACTGCATGTTTGTATTAAAGGTAGATAAGAAAATTTTCACGATCAGGAGGTGATGCTTGTATTACATGTGCATCGAATAAGATATAAAATAATAACATTTAGTAAAGGGACAACCCCTGTTCACATGTGACTACACCTTATGATATATAAAAAAGGATGTATCCATATACACAATGTACTCATGAATGTATATGTTCACGATAAAGATTTTGCTCTCAGATATCCACCTTATGTTTATAAATTATAGGGATATTTTTGTCAACTTCTGGGGTACACCTGATACATTAAGCAGTAGTGGCATCGGAAGGATTTATACCAATGTGAGTGGTTCCAAGACATATTTTACATGAAAACTAGTTGGTTTTTGCTAAATTTTATAGTAATGATTTTACAATATTTCCATGCGTATGTAGGTCTTTACAGTAATTAATATTCATGTGAGTTTATCCTGACATTTTATTTACCAAGTTCAATTATGATTTGCATGTTACAAGACAGACGCAGTTTATGATTTATGAAATTTGTCAAGATATATGGATGCAAGTTTTACACGATATATTGTCAAGATCTTTCATGATATAATATCAGAACAATGCACACTATGGCCTACTCCCCAGAAAAAGTCATGAACAAGTCACTACATGTTGGGGTAGGTATATCCTCGTGGTATACCTATGGCCTACTCCTTGTGACTCAGGAGGGCTTTGGGCCCGCATTTCGTATACTAATGGGCTTTGGGCCGTATGCGAAATGTACTCGGTCTTTGGGACCATTAACATGAAATGCTAAGATTTTCACGGTCTTGGGTTGAGTTTCTCTCCCTAGACAATTTTACACAGTTCGTGATTTAGTACGACATGTTGGGGTAGTGTGACATTGAATATGATATGGTAAGATTGTCAAGATTTTTTTTATATTAGTTCATGTCATAAATATTCAATGATACATGTTGATTCATGCAGATATTTTTCTATGTTTTTCTAGCAAACAATTATTTGATACAATGCAAGTTATGTTGATAAAGTAGTTTATCAAAAGCTTGAGATCCGCTCGCTGGGTCTAAGCTCTTTCATGGGTTTAGACTCACCATTCTATTGTTATATTATTACAGATAAATCTTGAATAGGAAGCTTGGAGGAACGTGCATAGTTACATATCACTAGTTGGAGGTTGCGCCATCAAAGACCTTAGTTTTTGGTAACTTTTTGATATCTTAGCAGATGTTTGATGAAAATAAAGTTTCGGATTTTTGTATGGATATGAAAGAATGAATGGTTGTATGATGCTGAATATGTAGATCTTGTATATATAGAAAGGTAAAAGATGATGTTTATATTCATGGTTGATGTGATCTTGATTGGATTATAAGGCTTTGCCATAAAATTAAAAGAGCTCGTTTTAGGTACAGGTAGCGGTTGGGAGATCCACATTATAGAGGAAACTCTATCAAAATTTTTCGTCAAAAAGAAGAGATTAGAAATAGGTTAATGATTTAATATGAGGTTTATAATTACGGTCTTGTCGCGCTCATCTCGGACAGAGGGACGGGTCGTGACAGAAACCCTTCAATGACAGTAGATGGCAACCACGATAGCATTGACCGCATCGTCGTGGGCGGTGATGGCACCGATGCGGTAGAATCCATCCGCGAGGCGCCATATCTTCACGGTTTTATGCAAGGAGGCGGAGTAAAGGAAATCTGCAGAGGCAGCAGAGGTGGAGACGAGGTCAGTGGGCTCGATCCAAAGGAGGCGCAGTGGCGACGCACCTGGACGTAGTTGTGGGGGAGGTTAGAGTGGAGGAAGCGATCAGTGAAGGTAGGGATGGATGAGAGGAGGCGGTGGGAAGCGGAGGGAGACCACACGTGGATGCGGTGGTCATGGTGGGTAGTGAAGAGGAAAGGTGCATCGAGGGAGAATGGCGAAGGAGTGGACAAGGGGAGGGGAGGAGAAGCAAGAGAGGTGGCGGGAGAAGGGAGAGGTCGTGGACGGAGATAGTGGAGTCAGAGGAGAAGTAGATTGGGGGGGGGGGGGGGGGATGGAGGCAGCGGAGATGGGGGAGTCGAAGGAGAGGGAGGTGAGGAGTGACATGGAGACGTAGGGGTTGTAGGGAAAAAGGAAGGAGGAGGTGCTGTTAATGAAAGGGGTGTCGTGGAAGGAAGCGGCAGGAGGCCGAAGCTGAGATGGAAGAAGGGAAGGGGAGGTGATCGGTGGGGGTAGGGAGAGATGGAGGAGGAAGAAGAGGGGGCGAGTTGGAGGCGGAAGAAGGGGAGGGGAAGGTGGTCGGTAGGGGTGGCGCGAGCTGGAGGAGGAAGAAGGTGATGGGGAGGCGGTCTGCAGGGGAAAGGTGTCGACAACAACTTGGAGGAGGGAAGAGGCAGAGGGGTGGGAGGGAGGGGAGGGCGTCGAGCGTTGAAGAAGGAAGGGGGAGTGGTTAGGGATTTTTTTTCTTTTTTTATTTTTTTAATAATCATTGGAAAGACCATGAATTAGATCAATCCAATGATATGGTTGGATTAACAGGAAAACTACCAGAGGGTCATGGGTGTGAGACGGAGCGACTATCCGAAGTTTCTCGTGTCATTTAAATATACACATGGTTATGATTGTAATTACAAAATTACTCAAAGTTATGAATGTAAATATCCCTTTTATTTATTTGTGAATATAGATATAGGTGGAAAACAAATACAATTATATAGTATCTCTACAAAGGAAAAAATGATTATAAATACCTTCCGCAAAATGACTCTTGCATTAAAATAATATATAGTTTAGTTATATACATAGGAAAGATGAAAATTCACAGAAATTCACCTAGGTTATCATGATACCTTCAACACATTGCCATTGGGATTGCCCTTTTAGAGATGAATTATCATGATCTACAACGATGCGTCCAAAAAAGAAAACGGATAAATAGGTTAATTAACAAAAAAAATTATAATTTAGAGTTGTTGGACCAACTTCCAAAGAAAGTTAAGCACTCCAAAAATAATCGTATGTATGCTGCTTGGTGAGGCGAGCACACGGAAGAATAGTTTGCGGAGCCAAATTTGATCGGTTAGTCAAATAGGTCTGAGATTGGCGGACTAGCTGTGGCCGAGATACGACAAAGGCCAAATCTACGCCCAAAGGGTACGAACAAGGAGTGGGTTCTCTGCTGTAGTGCTGTAGTGCACCACAACCGCTCGATCATGCTACCACCACAGCAGACGATCGGACGCCTTGCATCCACCGTCTCTACCCATTTACCATCTAAAAATTTGGCTCAAAACCCGAAAAGACACAGAGTTTTCCGCTGCTTTCGTTGCTCGGAGGAAGGGCATGCAATTCGTTTTTGCATGGGGGTTCTTACGGAAATGGTCCCTGGTCACCCCCTCCTCCAGTGGGGAGAGGATCCTCTGCTGTGCAGCAGGGATCTGCTGCAACCCGGGAGTGAACCCGAGCCGCTCGATCGAGATTGAGCGGTTCGCACGGTAAGGACCCACAAAACCCTTGATTTCGTGCGAATCGCTCGATCTCGATCGAGCAGCTCGGGTTCACTCCTGGTTGCAGCAGAGGATCCGCTTCCTCTCCAGTGAACCAGAGCTTCCCACCGCCCGTCACCCATTTCGTTCAGCACCAACCCCAAGACCATTTCCTATCCCACGAATCCCATCCTCAACATCCTCGCCCAGACCATCCTTCTCCCAAAGGTCTTGGAGGGACGTCCGTGGCGGCCTCGTGCATCAACTGCCCTCTGTCGTGGATTCTCGCAAAATGGACTTCATCCCCCCCCGGTTATCATCGATGGCGAAGAAGTTGCCCTTGTCTCCGAACAGGAGGCCCGTTCTATGCAACAACAATGGGAACACACGCTTGTTTTTTACATCCTGGGTAAATCTCTCTACCGGAAATTCGTTCTTTCATTCATTGAGAAGGTCTGGAGGCCGCCTGAGCCCTTCAAGTTACACCCCCATGCTAACGGGTTCTTCTACCTCAAGCTTTCCACGGATGAGGACTGCCAGCGCAATTTAGACGGTGGCCCGTGGCTCTTCCTGGGGATTTTCATGGTCCTCCGCCGTTGGGATGCCTCCTCCTGCCTCGAAAGGGAACCTTCTCACGGAGATACCCCTTTGGATCCGGTTCCGCGGCCTATCACTGGGTTATAAGTATGTGTGAATTGCGCGAACCTGATCTAATGCAGAAGCGTAGTTGGAGAGTTGGATGAGGAGCTTGAGTTGAACTTGGACCTGTCGAAACTGAGAGCGAACCCCCTCAAGCCTGTTATGATATCATGTATTCTGATGTATGAACACAGATACCGGGCTTTGTATTGGAATATCGAATGGGATTATCTATCTTGCGACTTCCTTGAAGTTATTTACCTAGAGAAGAACCTTCTAAAGGGTAGGCGGGAGATTTTGTTGTGCTTTCAGGGAGACTGAGGGATGATTATCGGGCCGGGCGGGCCGGGCTGGACTGTAGCCCGAACCCAAGCCCGTTAACATTATCGGGTTTCGGGCCGGGCCTCGGCCCGTTAATTTTTGGATAGGCCAATCCGAATCTGAACCCGGCCCGATGTTTAAACGGGCCGGGTTCGGGTCGGGCTGGCCCAGTAAATTATTTTTTTTAATAAAAAAGAAGATATTGTC
Source organism: Ottelia alismoides (assembly GCA_037367405.1). Classification (NCBI taxonomy): domain Eukaryota; kingdom Viridiplantae; phylum Streptophyta; class Magnoliopsida; order Alismatales; family Hydrocharitaceae; genus Ottelia; species Ottelia alismoides. Next base: position 1,697,478 of record JAZKJV010000272.1, read on the forward strand.
TTTAAAAATTGCTTTCGTAGGGTATATAATATAAATATCAAGTACTTTATAAAGTTTATATGGAAATGTCCTTTTAAGAAAAATTATTTTCTTAACAAAACTTGTGATAAACTAAAGAATCTTGATTATTATATGACATTTTGATAAAAAATTGAAATGTGACTGCTGCCTACATATCGAAGGTGATCAAACGACTAAAATTTATATTTCGTGACTTGGGGGTGTGGGTCTCGCATGGGTTGGGGCCAGGTTCTAGCCGAGCTCGGCCCGTTATAATAATGGGTGGATTTTTTAAGCCCAAGCCCGACCCGACATTAAACGGTTCGGGTCGGGTTGCGGGTCAGGTCGAGCTGGCCCGGCCCAATGCTCATTCTTAGGGAGACAACTCATTGCTAGTGATGCAAAGCATTACTATGTCGAAGTTTGCGTGTTGCCTTCTATTGTGCGGTTTGGAATCGGCTTTTATGCATGATTGGTCGAAGTAGTTCGAGTACAAGAATTCGAAATTATTGGGTTGTCGTCGGAAAATGATATTGCGAAAGAAATGTGATTGAGGCACACACCATTGGTCATCATGGCAACGGTTGATCATCATAGATCCTTCTTGTTGATGATGAACAAATGAAAAGGAAAAGTCATACCTCCCTCGGGGATCAATGGCCTTCATAACATAGATAAGATAAAATGCTCCCTTGTCATCTTCAACTTATTCAACCTCATCAAAGGAAGTAACATACGTGCATGATTCCGCTCGGTGCTTAATTATCAAAACCCTAAGGCCCTGTTCGTTTGGGGTATAAGGAGGAATGGAATAAGGGGAATAAGCCCCCAACACGCTTCCCCGTGGTACGGCTATTCCCCATTATTTCATCTTATTTCACCTCTTATTCCTATCTTTATCCACCTTACCTACCTTTATTTCACTTTATTCTCCTTATTCTTATCCTCCAGCCGCGGAGAATAGACCCTTATTCCCCTTATTCCCCATCCTTATTCCTGCTTATTCTCCTACCGAACGGGCCCTAAGACCCCGTTCGGTTGGGGGGTACCCCCCACTTTAGGTGGGTAACCCCCCAAAACCCTCACTTTTAACCCACTAATGGGGACCACTCCCTTCTCATCAAAAAAATTATAAATTATACCATCATATCATCTAAAAATCATAAAATACTCAACTTCTACTCTTTATTCCAAACTTCAATACAATCACATCACAACAACCACCCACTTTTTCAAATTGCAATACAATCATATCATAATAACTACCAACTTTTTCAAATTCCAATACAATCTTATCACAAACCCTCCCAACCCTTAACCCACCAACCAAACACATAAACACACAACCGGGTTATCCACTCTGGATAACTCACGAACCAAACGCACCCTAACTAATTACTCAATTCATAGGATGTGAATTCGAATATTGAAGGCGTTTTTATTCTATCTATGCAGGGTGAAAGATGCATCGAGTTTGATAAAGGAAAATGCGTACTTAACTTTAATGAAAGAGCAAAATTGTGAATCTTGTAAGAAGTCAAGAGCACAATTGATATTAAAAAGAAAGGAAGAGCTCAACTAGAGCAATTTGTTAATAGAAAATCGATTGACAGATGATTGAAAAGTGGATTTGTCGATTGGAATTAGGCAACTGAATGATTGGTATTTAAATTCTAATCTTGATCATCTGAGCAGATGAGTTCGTCGACTAAAGAAATACTTAGGCCACAAAAAGAGGACTAGTTAATTGAAGTAAATTGATATTAGACTTAACAAATTGAGATCATTTTAAAGCTATTGATTTAAGGTTAATCGAATGAGGTTATTCAAATGAATAGACATGGTAGTCAACTTAAAGGATATTGATCAACTAAATATATAGTTAATTTGACATATTGGCTCTGAGTTTAGATCTTTACGCTTTGAAAATTATGTAACTTTAAGGCTTTGCTTGCACAATGTTTGCAAGTAAGTAAAATATAAAATTTTAGCATTTCTTATTTTCTTGAACATTATCTCAACTTGGCTTGGTTAAGATGCATAGTGTCCTTGCTTTATGGGGATCTATACTTGTATGCCTTTCTCCCTGTGTCATACCTATAATAATGAAGTTTTATCTTCTTCTATCTTTATA